>JAODLC010000134.1:103071-114226 GCA_026781145.1 Hippopotamyrus pictus | reverse complement strand
ACACACACACACACATACATATATATACACATACATATATATATATAGAAGTAAAAAAAATTAAGGAAATATACAACATAGTGAGGAACAGCATGCTGGCACTGTGGTAAGGACTATTGACCTTTGGAATCAGGGTTTGTGCCTTTGCCTGTGTGTGGAGTTTGCAGGTTCTTCCAAATTGCCAGTTGCCAGATTGTCTGAAAGTGTGAATGGTGCATGTGCCCTGTGAGTTAAAAGTGTGATTGTAATATGCTGCAAGTGGTCTGGTGGGAAAAAAGAAAAAGCACAGCCAATGTGTAGGCGCCCCACCCTGGGTTGTTCCTTGACTGGTACCCCCCCCACCCCAGCATAGGACAAGCAGGTATAGAAAACAGATGGGTAAATGGTACATAGTGGAAAGGTGAAATGCAAATAGAGGGGCAAAATGAAAAATAACTGAAAAAAAATAACATCAAAAATAAAGCAATCGTGATGTGCATTAAATGACGTAAAACAATGGCAACCGATGTGGAATTTGGCCCTGAGAGAAGTGGTGGGAGGCCCTGGTGTAGGTGAAATGCAGGTAGGCTTTTAGCTGTAATTAAAACACATGCTTCTGTATTTAGACATTGTTCATGAATAGAGTTTTTTGTGTCTTCATACCAGTCACACATCCAGTTGAAGTGTTAATAAAATTTAAATTCTCAGGTGATATGCATAAAATTGTCACTGTTAAATTCAGAAGTCTGATGACCATATTAGTCTCAGAACACATTCAAAATTATCAAGAGATATCCAAAATTAAAAACAGGTATCCAGTAAAGCTGAGCTTGGGCTGCCAACCAAACGTACCCTGAGCGACGTAATTCAGGCCTCTGTCCCATCTAGAAATACCCGAATGACACCCCCGCCCCTCTGTCCCAGGCTCCAAAGTGGGATGAACCTGCAGATATGCTTCGTCAATGACAGCAGCAGCGACAAGGACAGCGACGGGGACGACAGCAAGACGGAGACCAGCCTGGACACCCCACTCTCCCCCATGGTGTGTGGCTTCGCTGTGGCCCTGTTAATCATCTCTATGGACAGTATGATAAATGCATATGAGAGGCAGTGACAGTGTGGCTTTATGTAGAGAGGTCATTGGGAAATGCCTGTGAAATGGGTTAATAAATATTAACTGGGATTTTGAAATGTTCAGTTGATATAAAACTTTCAGTTTTCAGAAATGTTTCAGAGGGCTAACCGACATTGACATAATGATACATTTTTAAATACTCTTAGGGGAAAATATACCAAGAATCAAATTAGAGTCACACTAGGCTTGGGGCTGTTTGCCCTATTTTGGGCAAATGTGCATAATGAAACTAGAACTGTGTGTTTGTGCCGTTTCTGTTATTAGTGACACCTGTTATTAAAGCTTCTAAAACCATCATAATGATAATTGTAACAAATATTAGTAATAGTGTGATAGCACATTTAGGTGGCCTAGTAAATTTATTAAGGTGTCACTCTCATCACTAAAGAAATCCACCTAGGGTTTTTTTAAATGTCATTCTAAGTTTATAAGTGATAGTTGTGTCTGACCTGCAGTCAACAGGAAGTGAAAAGATGAGCCCTGCCTAAGAAATCACAGCAGTGTCAGTCTGAGCACTACCTATCAATCTATGACATATGTCTGATACAAGTACTGCAGTTTAATTTAAAGCAATAGAGGAATGGCTTTGAATGTGGACTTGGCTCTTTGCTTGTTTCATTGAGTGTATTTGAGAGTGGATGAAAATGTATTAAAAAAAAAAGGAATGTGTGAGCAAAGGATCAGTTCAGTCTAATGCGTCCGTGTGCTTCTCTGCCGATCCTCCCACCTCCCATCTGTGCCCCGCTACTCAGAGCAAGCAGAGCTCATCCTACTCAGACAGGGACACCGGAGAGGAGGACTCCGAGTCTCTGGAGGACATGGACTTCCTGAGCCGGCAGAAGAAGCTGCAGGCGGAGGCCAAGCTGGCCCTAGCTATGGCCAAACCCATGGCCAAGATGCAGGTGGAAGTGGAGAAGCAGAACCGGAAGAAGTCACCTGTGGCTGACTTGGTTAGCCAAGCCGCTCACCCTGCTTTCCTAGCCGTTCAGCCTTTTACCCAGAGCTTACTCTGTTTACACCTCACCTCGGTGCACTGAACCAGGGCTCAGACTTTTCATGGCGGTCGGTCACTACACACCATATTGTAAAAGGCTATGCTCACCCTGGAAGCCATTTGCAAATGCATTTCCTAGATTCCATTCCTCTTTTGCTTGGAATGGGGTAAGTGCTTTTAATCAAGAGATCAATTTTTCAGAAACCAAGGGTGTCGTGACTGGAGAGGCCTGTGTTCATGTGTCAGAAACTGCTCAGGCACTTGAGGGGAAATAATTCACAGGACTTTAGCCTTCCGTTAGCCTTCCTGATAAAATATTCCAATGAGCTAGAAAAGAAAAACACATCTTATGTCATAATGTAATGTTATGAGAAAATGTTTTTTTTTTTAATGCATGTAGCAGTGACCAAAACCTGGTGTAGCATGCAGAAAACCCAAGAGTTCCACATGAAAACCAAAATGAGGAAGGTCTTTATCAGGAAGGCCGAATCAGAGCTGAGGGGCTCGAAGGAGACAACAGGGAAAACACTGCATGTGAAATGAGAAGCAAACTAACCATAGACGAGTCACGCCTCACACAGAACAGGAAGCAGCATACGCTACTGGCGTGTCTCTGCAAAGCAAAAGTGAAAAGCTGAAAAGCAGCAATGGCCATAAACATAAAAGGGAGTCAAACACCTGTGCTGGTCACCTGACAAACACCGCTTGTTTATTAGGGTGAAATCCAGTTTTAAAGACTTTGAGAAATCCCATCCTGTCCCTCGAGGCCTGTCATTGTGGTTAAAGCCACATGTTCAGGAAACAAGATGTGGGCGTGGCCAGTGAGTGAGAGAAACCGAGACTGTGACAGAAGGAATGAAACTGAAAACAGAGAGAGTAATTGAGATATGACAAAGCACTTGTTGGTATCGTAATAAAAAAGTATAATGGCCCAAATTATTAATGCTAAACTTCAATACAAAAGAACTGGATGAATTATAGCAGATGAAGTAAATTTCTGCACGTAAGTAGAACTGGCTACGATGAGCATTTCTGTCAGAGTATAGCTGTATAACACTGGCCCAGTCTAAGTCCTGTAACCGTGCAAAACCAGTACCGATTGTCTAAGCTTGACTGGAGGCAGTCTCCTCACTGGCAGGCTGCCTGGGAGTACATCAGCTCACTGGCATATATAAGATTATCTTAAGCTCCACAGCTGTAGTCATCAGCCTGACAGTATTACGTCAAAAGACCGTACGCATGACTCAAGTCTGACCTCTGGTGACATAATGGATGCCGATAGCCGCTTGAATTTGTTCGGAAAGAATGAAGTCATTATAAAGACAGGCGTTCAGCCTCAGCATGCTCGACGCATTTACCCGGACCTGCGCGTCAAAAGCAAAGGTCAAAAAAAAAAACTGGGATATTTACAGAGCACGTGTCACTGCATCTTTGCAGATACTTACCTTATTTGGTTTCAGTTATCAAGCTGTAAAATGGGATGGAAATCCTGCTGGGTAAAAGTGTCTGCTTGTAAAGAGTGTGTGTGTGTAAGGGCGCTTTTCCACTGCACCCGGTACCATACTTTTGGTACAATACTTTTGCTTTTCCATTGACTTCCGGTCGAGTACCAGTGCATCTGATTGTGGGTTATGACACAGCCAATGCCTAGATGTGCGCCAATCTGCCCTTCCCGCTTTCCTCCAGCTCCCCCACATGCCCCACATCAGCGAATGTCTAATGAAACGGAGCCTAAAGCCCACGGACCTGAGGGACATGACCCTGGGGCAGCTTCAAGTCATCGTCAATGACCTGCACTCCCAGATAGAGAGTAAGTGTACAGTACGTACTGGTGCGAAGGGGAGCCATACATGCAGCACAGAGCTCTGATGATATCCGTACTCTCTGTGCATGTGAGAAGTGATCGTGGATCAGATGCACCTATCTGGCAGATTCAGAGCAGCGGGTCGGCCTCTTGCACTATACATTGGAGAAATAGGAGTCGCGCACCATGTGACCATTTTGACAGGCTGATGTTGGGAAAGAGCCTGACTGCGTTTGTGGTGTGTGTATGTCAGTGTCTGAATGGTGCAGGTGGTGCGGTATATCTGTTATATACTTGAAGCCTCAACAAGCAGCGAGTAAGAGGAAGCTGAATATAAAAGCATTAGATACTTCCAAGGTTGGGGCAGCACTGC
Source organism: Hippopotamyrus pictus (assembly GCA_026781145.1). Classification (NCBI taxonomy): domain Eukaryota; kingdom Metazoa; phylum Chordata; class Actinopteri; order Osteoglossiformes; family Mormyridae; genus Hippopotamyrus; species Hippopotamyrus pictus. The sequence continues at coordinate 109,941 of JAODLC010000134.1, read as the reverse complement.
TAACACGTCATAATGCAGCTGAAGTAACAAACAGTACACAAACTAATTTAAGTGCAGATGAGGTGATCGCGCTCTGAACACTTTATAGACAGACGTGTCAAATTAATTTCTGAAACTGTACTTATTGAGAAAATTCAAAGCTGAACTCAGTATAAGGTACATTTTGCATGGTCACAGCTCACAGGAGCCAAGGAATCGAAAGGACAGAGAAGTGTCACAGTTTCTCATAAATCTAGTCATTGATAAACTGGTGCCTTCATCAGCATGATACGGTGGTAATATGCTAATATAACCATAAGAGGAAAAATAATCCATTCATCTTATATAACTGCTTATCTACTAAGGGTCGTACTGAGCCTGGAGCCTGGTCCAGTATAAATAGGTCCTGAAGCGGGGGACACCTTGGTTGGGATACCAGTGCGTGCAGGTCACATACTGACAGCTATGCTATTGGCAGTGTCAAGACCCCTAAATCAGCTGTTTTTGGACTGCACAAGATCAGGGATCTGATGTAGATTCAGCAAACCATGACCACTGAGGCGTGAGACCACCATGCCATCTTCTAATAACTATGATAATGATTCAATTCAGTTTATTTTTGTATAGCACCATTCACAACAGTCACCTCAGGGCACTTAGCAAGAGTGTCTGGCAGTGTATTACTACACTGATCATACGAAATGGTGCATGAAATAGGGGGGAAAAAAATAACGCCCTAATGAGTTGGCGCCCCATCCTGTGTTGTTCCCTGTGTTGCTCCCGCAGCGTCCAGGATAGGCTCTAGAACCCCCGACCCTGCAAGCAGGTGCAGAATATGGGTGGGTGGGTGGATGGATGATGATTATAATGAAGCATAAAAAGACTGTTTTCGGGCTTCTGCTACAGGTTTGAATGAAGAGCTAGTCCAGCTGCTGCTGATTCGAGATGAGCTCCACATGGAGCAGGACGCCATGCTGGTGGACATTGAGGACCTGACTAGGTGAGGAGCATTTGCCAGCTGGTCCACTATCCAGTTTGTTAAATTTTTTTTTATTCGTTTTTTTTTTTGGAGGAAATATTAATTACAGGGTTCTGGTTACTTGTGTTTTTTAGCATCTTCTAAGCATTATTACTCTGTTATTTCTGTATACATTTAAAATGGCACTTCATCCATCCATATGCTGCACCTGCCTGTCGTAGGCATGCCGAGAGTCAGCAGAAGCACATGGCTGAGAAGACCCCATCCAAATGAGACGCTTCCTGCCGAATCCCTGCCCCATTCCCGGCCCTCAGCACCCCAGACGCCCAGCGCAGAACAAGGCCGTGTCTTCATTTGCTTTCGTGGTTGTAAACTTGCTGAAGAAGGAACACTTCTTGGGAGAAGAAAACAAACTAAGTGTTAGTCCTAAATACTGTCCGAAGCTTTCTGTGCAGTGGATTGGTCTTGCTTCTCTATCATTTCTTTTTAACCTTTTACCTTTGCCACTAAATTATACTTGTCAATATGTCAAAATGTGTATGTATATGTACATATACCTACACAAATTGGTGGACAACAATAGTAAGATAGGAAATGGGAGGAAAGTATACAAATCTGACATCAGAAATTTATGTTGGACAGTATTTTCAAGTTGGCCTCTATTCTGCACAAATAGTTTTCAACTGAGAAGTTAATTTGAAGGTGCTAATGGAGTCCAGATGGTACACACCTGCCTTGTAGTCAAGTTGTAGCTTTTGTTAATATGTTCACTCTAATCGGTCTTCAACATTTTGTGAATGTTGATTTTTCTGACACAATTCATTTCAAAATGTGTCAATATCATTTTCATCCAATTGTATTCAAAATCTTATTTGAAAAAAAAAAATGTACAGATATGTAAAATAAAAAATAAAAACTTTGTTTCATATGCAAGGGTTTGTTGTCCAGTTAAAATGTTGGCATTTTCATATAACATGCTTTGTCCGTCTAGCCAAACATGGAGAATTGAGTGTGCCTGGCATTACGAGACATTAACTCCACGTGTTATAAATTAACTTTACATCAGTCTACTGGTGAACTACACATCCAAATCACAAACTCTATATTTCTTCAATTGGTGGTAAGATATCTCTGCCATCAGCTGTAATGACATGATTCTGCTACGAGTCACAAAAGTGATCAGAATCAGAAACCGCAAGTCACATCTTTTTTAGCTGTGTCTAATTCCATCTTTCAAATAGTGGCATGTTAATAAAATCATGTTAAATAATGCCCTGTTTTGTTCTACATCAATTACATGACACTTATCTAGATAAATCAATGTAACTACTAATCACAATACAAATTAAAGTTCTGAACTGAAATTTCACAATACCAGCATCAGAAGTCAGTGGTGTTTTTTGGTTCAAGACCATCTGTCATCACATCAAGGACTTCCCAAAAGCACAAGAGTGTTCGTAGATAAAAAGGTTAGGCTTTTAGTAACAGAAGTCAATTTTTCTTCCTCCTAAAATAAGTCAGATATACAAACTCCACATATAAACATAAAAATGTACCAGTTTACACTTTACATTAAATTGTTAAATAGAAGTAGAATGAATAGTTATGCAAGGACAGAAGTGGGACACTACATTATATATTTTATAACCTTATTTGTGTGTAAATGTGTCGCTATAATGATTTAACCACAGGTTTGCCCTTTATCCTTGAAACAGTGCGGTTGCGGGGGGGGGGTGCGGGTTGGGCATAATACGTGGATTTAAGAAATTTCCATTCCTTATCCTAGGCATGCCAACGTGCAGGGAAAGATGGGCTTTAATAATTTGATCCTTACTGTTGCTCAAGAGGTAACTGGTTATTCGAGTACAATGCTAATATGTTGAAAGACGGGAGATTATGCTTGTGATTAATCGCGTGTTTCAACGCAACCCGATTACATTGTCGAAGAAGAGCCCCACGCACAAATAATGCAAAAAAATGTATAGCAAATTAACTTGGTTACTATTCAGCGAACGATTCTCACATTTTCAAACACTAACGAGAAAAGTCGTTTGTTGTTATTCTGTATTCTTTTCCCAAATGATTAATTTCAAACAGCCTAACAGTGAAACGAAATGTACCCGTTATTTCCAGCTTAATTTTCTAATCGGTGGTACAGTACAAGGGACTTACATCAGTGGCACACACTTACGGTTTGCTTTTTTTCTTCTTCTTCTTAATCAAAAGATTGGTCCAAGTCAAACATTACGCCTCTCCCTTGACGTTATTCAAGGAAATTCCCTGCTGCGAGTATAGACCTATAAGTAACGTGAATCGCAGAAATTAGGTCCATGTCTTTCTGCAATCGGAATAATTAGATGAAAGTATGCTGTCATACGCTAACTTTCGTGAGTACTTCATATGACCGAATGGCAAGCTATGAAAAACTACTGATATCTGATTTGCAGTGAATACGAAATTGCCGGCATGTCATTGCTTTCGACAATTGAAAACATTTTACTGATGAAGCTATCATATTTGTAATGACAAAGTAAAGAAATGGCAATTGGTCATTTGTGAGTTATTAGCTCAGCCAGGCAGTCCTAAATGGATAACTATTGTCCGTGACCAAAAAAAGAGGTCAAATACAGTATAGTGTAAAGGGTTTACAAGCTGTCCTGCGTTTAACTCCTGTTTGCAGGCATCACCTCGTGGTTGGTGCTGGTCGTCGTCTCTTCTCACCTCTGTCGATCCGGCTTCGGAAACCCGCTGCGGCACAGCAACGACTGTCTTACCTATTCAACGGCATTGCTGCGGAATATAACTACTGCGGTCGTAAGTATTTCTATCTGTGCTATTAACAATTATCATTAAATATACTACTACATGATGCAATGAGTTGCTAAGCTTCAAGCTTCATAGACTATCTGCTCTGCAGTTCTTAAAACGCGTTTTAAATGTTGACCTAACGCAGGAGGAGTTGGGATTTTACTGCTCCAAACTGAGTGTGGAGATGAACAATCGGAACCTCTCCGTTTGCGAACCAAAAGTAGGTACCCAGGTGTAATGAAATGGGCAGCACTTTACTTGACGGATCACAAATAGAAGTAATTCCGTTAATAGTGAAATATAAATCATGAACAAATATACTCGCTACTTGAGATAAAAGGTGCGTCACGATTCATTAATGGTCAACAAACATGAGATCACTATTTCACCTGTTATGATATTCTTTCAGTTTACAAATGTTCATAGAATTGACAGACATAGTAACAAATATGGTAACTGCATGCTTGAGATAAAACATGTCACGATTCATTAATGATGAATTAACATGAGAGCTAAAACTTTTTTTTGGTTAATTCATACATAATACTATAATACTAAATTTGGGCCCCGTCAAGTGCTACAATGAAATAACAATCCGCTTTCACTCTCTTACAAATGAATACGAATTTCAATTACACGTTAAAGTGTACATATTGTAATCATTTGGTCTACACTTACTTGCAGAATTCATCATGCGCAAACCGTCAAACAAGCGGGTTTAACGAGGTACGTGTCTGGATGCATTACGCGTTTTTGTGGAATTATGTGCAGTGGAGTCTGTGTCTGTTGTTAAGCTTGGTGCCTCACCTCTTACGTTCGTGTTCTCAGGACGCCTGCTTCAGGGCCATAAGGGAGGACCTGCAGTATTATAAAAACATGCTGCCGAAGATTCAGAATGACCTCTTGAGAGCCACGTTGATGGGAGCCATAGAGGATCTAGTTAAGGTTCGAATACGAGGTGCCACGTTAGCATACACAGCCAGCCGAAGGCTGGAAAACTGCGCAATTTAGGAAAAGTCATACATGGTTTACATTGTGCATGGTTATTTTTAAAATTTCTGTTACATTTTACCATTCTTTCATGAATAAATTTCCAAGAGTTAGGATTTCCCTTTCTTGATTTAGCGGGAATTTGCACGTGGCACACAGTGGTCTATTCCACGGGAGCCACAAAAATAGACAGCGTAAACGGTTTTAAGAAGGTCCGTTTACTTTAATGTCCTCTTTTGCAGAACTGTGCCTTTCCTCATATCCCAGAGAATCCTGCTTCATCAAAGGTCAGTTGTGGGTGTCATACTTTAACACTTTACTTGAAGGGTCACAAATAGTTAGTAATAACTCAGTTACTACTGAAGTAGAAACCATGAAAAAATACATGCCATGATTCATTATGAACAAACTTATATGAGCAAACATGAGATCAGTATCTCACTTGTTATTCCTTACTTGTTCAACCCATAGCTCATAATGGTTTACAGAATTAAATATAATAAATTTAGTAACTGCTTGAGATGAAACATACATGATTCATTAATGATGAATTAACTAGAGATCAGTATGTAACCAAGACTTAGTTTGTGGTTAATACATTAGTAATAGTATAATACTATATCAATTGTGCCCTGTCAAGTAAAAGTGTTACCCAAATTAAAAATACACTGATTTTCAATTAATAATGCCATTTTACATAATTAGGCTGCCCAGGCACCCTCTTTTGAAGATCGTGTGCACCTATGTAAAGAGCTGCGTGGGTTCCACGTGCGAGCCATCACAGTCAACCGCGTCATCAGCTATGTCACTGCTGGAGACCACCGAAAATGACCTGCATCGCCACCCTCTTCAGCAGATGGCTTTCACACCATTTATGCCCATGTGTGCAACCTACACTAACTCCAGTAATTACACCTGATCAGATCTTCCTTTTACAGAATGTCATTTATAAAACCAGCTGACGTGTTTCTCTAAAACCACAAATAAGCTAGCAAAAATTGAACATTTTAAAAGATGTCATGATAGTTATCTTTCTTTGCAGAAAAGTTTATTTATTTATTTATTTATTGCACAAATTATGATCTTTAGGAAATTGCTAATATACAAGCGGCAGGGATATGATGACCATGTATTTATTTATTTATTATTCAGACGGTTCTATCGCTATGACTTCCTAGGACTTGAAATTCTGCAAGTTAACCCCCCTTTCTAGAACATTCTCAAGGCAGCTATTTAATGTGACAAACATCCCACAAATGTGAGAGGGTGACTTTTCTGGTCAAGCATCACGCTTCATCTGTTAAAGGTGTGTGAATTTGAATATTAAAGGTGCAAGAAAAATAAACCAAGAAACTGTCCTGTGCTCATTAACAGAATTTAGAAAGAATCATTCCATCTTAAGTATGTTTTAAGAGCAAAGAAAATGCAGGAGTTCATAAACCATAATGCAGTTAGTCAACAGCACCCATCCATCTTCTAAAACCGTTTGTCCTACTCAGGCTCACGGGGGATCTGGAGCCTATCCTGGAAGCTATAGGCACGAGGCAATGAACAACCCAGGATGGGGTGCCAATGCATCCCAGGGCACAGACACAAGCACCACTCACACATGCATACCTATGGGCAATTCGGTAACTCCAATTAACCTCAGCATGTTTCCAGACTGTGAGGGGAAACCAGAGTACCTGGAGGAAACGCCATGACAACACAGGGGAGAACATGCAAACTGGCTCCATGCAACACATGGAGCCACGGCAGATTTGAACCCTGGTCCCAGAGGTGTGACTCCAAACAACTGATTTGATGATGATGTAGCCTCAGGTTTACCTTTGAGCATCCTTTCCATGATTAAGACTTTCTGGCAGAAAAAGTGTGGAAAAAAAACGTAGTTTCTGAAAACCCAGGGATGGGAAACATGTGCATGTACACTGAGCAAAATATATGAAAATACACTGCCCGTCCAAAAAAAAAAAAGTCGCCATTTGAATTTATATCAGCAAATACTTAAGAGCCAATAACTGGATCATTATTACAGCCCAGCAATGTTATGCAGCAATAAAGTGAAGTCAGCTGAGTACCTGAATCTACTGACTGGCCAGGTTACACCTCCATCC
>JAODLC010000134.1:87327-102971 GCA_026781145.1 Hippopotamyrus pictus | reverse complement strand
ATGGAGTGGTTCAACTCACTTGTCAATACAGGATCTTGGTGAGAAATGAATGCAAATCTGGATGAAAATAAAAGGGTTGTTGCATAAGCCTGGGGAAAAAATCCCATGACAAATGTGCGCCATAATCAAAGCTAAAGGCGGTCCAACGAAAAATTCAAATGGCGACTTTTTTTTTTTGGGACGGGCAGTGTACATACAGTGGGGCAAAAAAGTATTTACCCAGCCACCAATTGTGCAAGTTCTCCCACTTAAAAAGATGAGAAGCCTGTAATTATCATTATAGGTATACCTCAACTGAGACAAAATGAGAAAAAAAAAAAAATCCAGAAAATCCCATTGTCTGATTTTTAAATATTTTATTTGAAAATTATGGTGGAAAATAAGTATTTAGTCAATAACAAAAGTTCATCTCAATACTTTGTTATATACCCTTTATTGACAATGACAGAGGTCAAACGTTTTCACACACTGTTGCTGGTATTTTGGCCCATTCCTCCATGCAGATCTCCTCTAGAGCTGTGATGTTTTGGGGCTGTCGCTGGGCAACACGGACTTTCAACTCCCTCCAAAGATTTTCTATGGGGTTGAGATCTGGAGACTGGCTAGGCCACTCCAGGACCTTGAAATACTTCTTAGGAAGCCACTCCTTCGTTACCCGGGCGGTGTGTTTGGGATCATTGTCAAGCTGAAAGACCCAGCCACGTTTCATCTTCAATGCCCTTGCTGATGGAAGGAGGTTTTCACTCAAAATCTGACGATACATGGCCCCATTCATTCTTTCCTTTACACGGATCAGTCGTCCTGGTCCCTTTGCAGAAAAACAGCCCCAAAGCATGATGTTTCCACCCCCATGCTTTACAGTAGGTATGGTGTTCTTTGGATGCAACTCAGCATTCTCTCTCCTCCAAACACGACAAGTAGAATTTTTACCAAAAAGTTCTATTTTGGTTTCATCTGCCCATATGACATTCTCCCAATCCTCTTCTGGATCATCCAAATGCTCTCTAGCAAACTTCAGACGGGCCTGGACACGTACTGGCTTAAGCAGGGGGGCACGTCTGGCACTGCAGGATTTGAGTCCCTGGTGGCGTAGGGTGTTACTGATGGTAGCCTTTGTTACTTTGGTCCCAGCTCTCTGCAGGTCATTCACTAGGTCCCCCCATGTGGTTCTGGGATTTTTGTTCACCGTTCTTGTGATCATTTTGACCCCACAGGGTGAGATCTAGCGTGGAGCCCCAGATCGAAGATGATTATCAGTGGTCTTGTATGTCTTCCATTTTCTAATAATTGCTCCCACAGTTGATTTCTTCACTCCAAGCTGCTTACCTATTGCAGATCCAGTCTTCCCAGCCTGGTGCAGCTCTACAATTTTGTTTCTGGTGTCCTTTGACAGCTCTTTGGTCTTGGCCATAGTGGGGTTTGGAGTGTGACTGTTTGGGGTTGTGGACAGGTGTCTTTTATACTGATAACGAGTTCAAACAGGTGCCATTAATACAGGTAACGAGTGGAGGACAGAGGCGCCTCTTACAGAAGAAGTTACAGGTCTGTGAGCCAGAAATCTTGCTTGTTTGTAAGTGACCAAATACTTATTTTCCACCATAATTTGCAAATAAATTCTTTAAAAATCAGACAATGTGATTTTCTGGATTTTTTTCCCCCTCATTTTGTCTCTCATAGTTGAGATATACCTATGATGAAAATTACAGGCCTCTCTCATCTTTTTAAGTGGGAGAACTTGCACAATTGGTGGCTGACTAAATACTTTTTTGCCCCACTGTACATTCAAATTAGGGATTAACAAGTCATCCCCAGCTCTGCAAATGTAAACAAACCACATGCTTAGACAGCAGCATTAGAACCACTAATATGTCAACCCAGTGCTGCTCACAAGAGGGCTGGACTGGTTTTTACCAACTAGGTAATCGGCCGAGAAAATGGACACAGGAGGAGAGCAAGGCAGGCAGAATGACCCCAAGTAGCAGCTAGACAGCATTCGCTAAACCAGGGGTGTCAAACTGTAGTCCTGGGGGGGGCAGAGCCCTGTGTAGCACAAATGATTCAGCTCAAGAGCGACATGGTAATTAGCACAAGGAGTTGAATCAGGCGTGTTAAATGAGGGAAAACCAAGAAATGTGCGGGACTCTGGCCCCCCAGGACTGGAGTCTGCCACCCCTGTGCTAAACTTAAGCTGTGTAAATGATGTGCTTTCCTATTATTGTGCAAAGCAAGTAATGGACTAATAGGAGGCTGGTCCCACAGTCTCTCTTTCACAGTTCCAGAAAGATGAATCAATCTATTACAATACTGACAGTATGTGGATGAAACAGGGAATTTTCCATCAAGCTGTAAAAAAGTGACCAGGACAAAGGACTTCAGTGCCTGAGACAGCAGAAAAAGCAAACAAAGAATTGTGGAATTTTTGAAACATCTTTGGCTGTGAGATAAGGTAGGATATTTCATAAAGGAAAACTTAAGGACCAGTGTCTGGCATTTCCAGCGAGAAGCAAGGAGGGACCTCACTCTAAAGAATTTGTAAGACATTAAGTCTAAACTATTTATAACCATTTGAGTTTACAAATGCTTATAAAATTTAAGAACAAAAATTATATAAAGCAACCTGCAAAACAAATTGAGAAGTTGGTATTTTATCAACCTCAGGTTGTTTATTTTAATCAAGACATCCCAGACTGCAAAATGTGAGCCTTACACAAAGTTAAAAAAGCTTCATTTACAGTACAGCTCGCCCTATTTGGAATGCATCTGTATATCAGACTATTTAGTCTTTAAATAGTGCAAGGTGGCGAGGTGTTTGGTATCATTTCTATAGGAAATAAGAAATCGCAACAAAAGCATTTTTTTTCTTGAAATTTTGGCTTGAAGTCCAAAAGCTCTTTGTTATCATCAAGTTCCTGCTACTTCACAAAAAGCCAGTGACAGGCAGCAGCTCACAGCATGAATTTGTGCCATCAGTACATCGGCAACAACGAAGAAGGTCCAAACTAAGGAATGTACAAGTGATATGCTATTCTACAAAATCATATTTTAGCGACTAAAACCATACATAATGTACATCTGGTAAAACCTGCCAAACAGAGAAGCAAGTTACAGCACATAAAACAAAATTTCTACTGAAGCATGTGTGAGCCTCCGCTTTTGGCTTTTTCAGTCAGTCATTCTGTATTCAGAGTAAGTGACGGGGCACATAAACAGGCATGCACAACTGGCCAGTCAGTTTGTAAACTACAGAATCATTCACTGGATTCCTGAAGTATACTTCACAGTTAAAGCATCCACAAAATGTCACATTTCACCTGCCACCCTCCCACCCCCAAAAAGAAGAGATCCAAGATGAATCAGTGGAGGAGGACAGCCCCTGCATCCACATGTCCCAGGCCCACAGTGTGTTACCCAAACTACTCTGACGACCGATCGATTCCTTTAGATATTCCGTCTTGGGAAACATGGGACGGGTAATTTGAGAAGTGCTTCTGGTTTCACTGTGAACTCATTCTTGAGGCATCATGGTGCAATTATTTCTGTGGCGGGACAGGAAAACATGTGGTTACATCATGTACCGTAAACCAGCCATGGTACCTCAACAGCACTAGTCATACTCACATGGTCCATTCAGAGATGCTACTTCTGTTAATGTCGTGACGATGAGAAAATGTCAAATTTCAAAATGATACCAAGAATAATATTTAAAATTCATTACGATTTTTGACACTCAACATTGTATTGAGTTACATTATATACTAATACATCAATTGCAATTTTGTTTGCAGTAAAAACATTACAACCTTCTGCAAACTCATGTTGTTATATCTAACAAAACCTTCACATTACATTGTCAGTCAAACCATAATGCGATTAAGTACAGTAGTAGCCATTGCAATTGTGCTGTAATTGCTTTCAGAGATTCGGAAGCACTGAACACTATTAAAAATTGTTATTTTATATTATTATAATGGATAATAGAAAACATAGAACTCTGTATCCAAATGATCAACACTAATCAACACTACCTCATGAGATCGCATGGATCCGAACACAACCCATAGGTAAAGATAACTACAGACCATTGTCTTAATGTGGAAATATTTAACTGACTACAAAAAATGTTTTAACCCGCAGAAAAAATGCAGGTCACATCTCTACTTCATCTGCAACAGGGTCATACAGCTTAATGTATTGCCTGACATGTTGGTCCTTTATATGTTTAAATACATTTGTGGCGTTTGCCCCCTTTGTCAATATTGTGCAGTGGCACAGCTTGCATACAGGCTTGTATATGTCCTGTGGTCTTCCATCTTCAATCAGCACAAAGCTACAATATTTCCAGACGCTACTCCAGCTACACTCTTTCTCTATTAAGCACAATAGTGAAGGCTGTGATGCTTCTAAACTAGTCACCTTAACACCACCCCCATGTGAGACTGCACTCAGGTATGAGCAAGTGCACTGGCAGTCTATGAACCTCAGTGGTTAAAGTGAATGGGGAGTGCAAGCTATAGAATCAATTCATTGAAGAAATCAGTATTGAAACAGTTTCATACATGACAGAATTGATACTTTTGGTACTTTCAATGCTTTTGCAAACACTAGTTACTATCTGTGCCAGCAAACCCAGAGACAGACAGGTGGCATACCTACCTTCAAGGACGTCCCGAACCTCATTGGGCACGTCCTCTTTATTGAGAGCCTCATACAGCAGTGAGGCGTTAGCTCCACCTTTGACCTTCCGCCGCCACAGGTCCAGCATCTTGAACTTGCGCATGGTGAGATCCTCATCCGGCAGCTTCTCGAGGTCCTGCAAGTTCAGGCCCAGATAGAGGATGGCCACCTGCTGCCACTCCTTGCCCATCTTCTTGGCCACCATCATCAACTGCTGATCTGTGACGTCAGGCTTCACCATCTGGAATCCATCTGTGGTTCAGCAAGTCTTAGTCAGGCCGAAACCGATGGCGGACATAACATCACGACATTCAACCATCTGTAATTGAATGATTTCAAAAGGTACCTATATGGGACAATTCCATGGAAAAGCCCCTCTCATAAACACACACACGGTACTGTAAAGTGAACTATTTACCTTAACACAAGCAATCAGCCAACCTTTGAAATGTACTATCTATGCGGTCAAGCCGCATTATTAAAAGCCTAGATTACCGGCCACGTCTTTCCACTTTGACCTTTTGTTGGGTAGGTCTTCATCTGAAGTACTCATACTTCTCTTCCGTTCTACGGGACACACACACACACACCATATAGGGCACAGTGGGGGAAAGCAGGTAGCCAAGATCTGACATCCGTCTTCAAATTCAGTATAATTTTGTTGTTACATAGCTGGCAGTTATTTGGGCACTTGACTAAATAAATAAATACTTACTCTGACTACTTTTCCGTGGTTTTTCAGTTACATTGTCCTCACAGTCACCTATGAGAGAAAGCAGGAATAAACAAACTGCACACACAGACAGGGTGTACACCCGAGAAGAGTGGAGGCTGGAAGCGGCACCCACCCTCTCGAAGCTTGGCAGTCCACACCGTTTGTTCAGAGTCCACCTCAATGAGCGACAGCTCGAAGGGCGGCGACTGCTCAAAAAACACTTCAAAATAGCCCTTCAACATGACCACCTGCTGCGAGAACTGCAGCTCCTGCATGAGAGAAATATACACACACACACACACACACAAGATCAACGGCTAGGCTTGGCGTCAGGCGATTAAAGTCCCCTGCAATCATTTCATATCCTGCCTTAGGACCAATCTCGGCCTCCGGCTCGCTTGTTAGCCGATAGGTCTTCCCCTCTTGCAGCAGCCTCAGACATGTGGGAGGCTTCTCGATTTTCACATACTTTTTATTAGACCTCTGCACCACTTTCTTGATGTCCTGAAACAAATAAAAATGAACTTTTAAAATAGCCATTAATAACTTGGGATGAAGAAAAGGGACTTTTACCCATTTCTAACCACCCGCAATGAGGTTCAAAGTACCATTCCTCCCACTACTAGTGAAGGTCATACAACACCATAATTAACAGCTATGCAGTAAAGGGCTTATCAAGGATGCTCCCTGCCTCCGCCCGCCCCCCAGCTGCAATCCTGAGACAAGCAGCAACCTACATTTATATCAGACTGGTTGTTGGTAGCCAGGTAAATGCGGAAAGAGGAAGAAGGGCGCTTGGCCACCTCCTTGTACACCAGGACCACTCCGTGGTGTTCGGTCGGCTGGGATGTCTGTACGACGGTGCCCACGGGGGAGAGAGACGTCACTGTCCACTTAATGTGGCTCCCAGTGTGGTCAGTTGACGGCTCGATGAGGGGACGCTGATTCTTTACATGCAAGATTCCAAAGGTCAGCTCACTCGTCGGGTCTTAACAAAAAAAGGAGCCGAAACACAGGAATGCAGTTCATTTCTGTACACGAGTCAATGAGGCCACATTGCAATTATTAATTATTAATATGCATATTGCATATTTTTGTACACAGTGCCCAGCACTGATTGGTGTCGGTGATTACCAGAAAGTAAACTCGATCTGAATAAAATAAAAACCGTATTGTTGCATCCCTAAATTAATGCATGAATCTCAGATGGGAATGTGTACTTTAACCAATGGTGGAAAGCACAGGTTCATAAAGTACAGATCCAGACCAAGATTTTGCTCCAACTAGCCAGTTGAGTACTCTGTGACTGTTAATCTGTATTTTCTGGATCTGAACATTCCACCTCTAATTTTAACAGACTTTCAACACGAAAATACAAATGTAATTAAGAGTCTAACAATCCAATGATAGTTCTTTTCAGGACCCTTTAGACAAATCAACGATGCTGGAAATAACGCCATTAAGCCTTGTTCTTTCATAAGCCGCTGTCACAATGTGATAGGTGATAGTTTGACAGTTTATGGCACCACAGATATGATTCTGCCCTTACCAGCCAAACAAAGGGAATGAGGGAAATGGATGGATTTTAGGATGGACGGATCACAGTCCACATCAAAGATAGGCCCAGCAAGCTTCCAAGAATCTTTGAGAAACATCCCGTACTTGGTCCAAGACAAGATGGAATACTTGATTTGCAGCTTCTGAGAGACTTCAAACACCAGGCCAGTGATAGAACACTGGTAAGTGCCCTCATCCTCCAAGAGCAACCTGGCAAAAGGAAACAGAGTCGTAATCCCTTCAATGGACAGGAAGCACTAAGAACTCCTGTCTGATTACCAAAGAGATTACCATTTATACAGGTTACATTTACAACAGACACAATAAGACAACTTACAGATAACGTCCCCGAGAGATATTTCTTGGAGTTACAGAATTGTAGCCTTCGTTCTGCTGAGGTAAATATTGCAAATATTAACTACATAATTATACCCAAGGTTAAATTCCACTGTCTTAATGATTATGAAGCAAATGAACTTAAGAAAACGCATCAGCATAGTGACTAAAGAACTGAAATTGATGTAGGTAGTGTCAGTATTATTATTAATAATAATAATAATTATTATTATTATTATTATTATTATTATTATTATTATCATCATTATTATTATCAGTAAGCAAATGTTGGTCACCTGAGACCCACCTGAATGCCTTCACATTTAGAACAGCTGGTCTTGGGTAAGGCACCTGAAGAGAGAGAAGACAACTTAGTATGGAGGACCAAACTGGAATAAAATGACCCCAAGTTAAGTGTGGCGGCACTTATTCAGCAATACCCCTGTTTCCACCTTGGCCAGAACATTTCTGTCATTTGGACCTGTTGGTTTTGGATTTTAAAAAAAGAATCCCTAAAACATACCTACTCCATCATGCTTTTCTGTTTCTGGTTTAGGAGGTGGATCTGGTTCTGTAAAACAAAAATCATGAAACGTAGCGTGACACTCAGGACCCAAAGCAGCTACACTGCAGCAATCATTCCTTTCAGCTTCAGGGGGAAGACGGGAAAAAAGCAACACCATTTTAATGCCGTTTTTGAATATAGTCTGTTCTTACCGTGACTGGACCTTGAAGGTTCAGATTCATCTTTTCATGAAAGTGGGACAGGAGGAGGAAAATCAAATCATCTGAAGCATGACTTACAAGCAGTCAGAGATATGCCTTCCTAAATCACATCTATAAGCATCTTTGAGCAGCATTTTAACCAAAAGGACAAACTGTCATTATGAGCCACCAATAGCAACAATTAAGGCGACGCTTTGATTTTACTTTCAGTGTCGTTGTTCTCAGTGGAGCTCTCATTTGCTGAAAGAAAAATTACAACAGACACAAATTAAACACATTTCAGACAAACAGAAAGATTTAATTAACCTAATTCCAAAGTCCTAACCTGAGTCCTCTTCCTCTGAGCTATCTTCCGTACTGTCTGTTGAAAGAGAATCGGTGGACACACTAATGAGAACCAGACAACTGAAGGTAGAAGAACCAGTTAGGATAAAGACACTTTTAAAGGCCCAAAGCCAGAGAACTGCAACCCCCCAGTTCTGTAATTGGTCTTTTGATAATTTTACACTGGTGTGTTCCCCCAGTTTAATAACAATAACAAAAATTAATTTACTGAGATTACACTTTCCCAATAATTTGTGTAATTTACTTCCCATGGTAATATTTGTGATTTTTTAAATGAAGTTAAAAAGGTTTAATTTAGGTTTACAAAATGATTTAATAATAAATAATTAGAGGTGCATATCGGATCGGTATCGGCACCAATCCATACATATTAGACGGATCAGGTATATATATGGAGGATCCACATCCGATTTGGTAGTCTGTAAAAAGGCGAATCCTATTTCTTGATAGATCGATTTGTACGACAGCTCCCTCTCCCATTTTGGATGTGTTTTTGCAGCATTTAACCTGAACGCTAATGCTGCTGCTTTGTCTTCCAGGGTGCAACTCAGTGAGTATGCAGTGCATGCCTTGACTTCCGCTTACTGTGACGTCTTGTGCATACCCCTTGTAGTATGTAGAGCGTAAACTGACTCTCAAACCAAACGTGGCATGCGTTGCACTCTGAAACCCATTATTTTCTATGGCTTGCACAGTACAAGAACAGTTTTGCGCTGCGCTGAACAAATCGCAAGTGCAGGGCAGCGCGTCGCTTGACAAGCTTGTGCACACACCACGGTTAGAGTTGAGCTTTGCTAAACTGTGACCGCTGTGAATAACAAGTGAAATACTGATCTTATGTTCGTTCATCATTAATGAATTATGAAATGTTTTCTCCAGTGTTGACTATATTCGTTCATGATTTGTTTATAATTTGTACTTCAGTTGTAACTGAGGTATTACAAAGTGCCCCATCAAGTAAAATGCTATCCACGCAACTGTGTAAGACAACGCAAGAAATATGAAAAAGGCAATGGATGATTTGGGATTCACTAGCTTGGGCTGTTTTGCTCACTCGCTGCACCTTGTGATGCAAGAGGGGCTGCTATCACAATGAAGTGGAAGAAAAATCGTGGGGCATTTTAAGCATTCGCTACTTACATATACTCTCTTGGAAGGTGTTCAAATTGAACTGCAAATGCCTCAAAAATGCTTAAAACAAGATGTATGAACAAGGGGGAACAGTACATTATGTATGTTTTTAAAGATTTTCAGCATACATTTTTTCTCACACACACACACACACGCGGTGGTGCGGTGGTTAGCACTGTTGCCTCACACCTCTGAGACCCGGGTTCGAATCTCTGCCTGGGTTACATGTGTGTGGACTTTGCATGTTCTTCCTGTGTCGTCGTGGGGTTTCCTCCAGGTACTCCGGTTTCCCCCCACAGTCCAAAGACATGCTGAGGCTGATTGGAGTTCCTAAATTGCCCATAGGTGTCCATGTGGGACTGAATGGTGTGTGAGTGTGCCCTGCGATGGGCTGGCCCCCTGTCCAGGGTTGTTCCCCGCCTCATGCTCATTGCTTCCGGGATAGGCTCCGGACCCCCCGCGACCCAGTCGGATAAGCGGGTTGGACAATGGATGGATGGATATATATATATATATATATATATATATATATATATATATATTAAAATATTTAAAGCAAAAACAGCTTGTATCAAAATGTGTACCAGCAGTGGTGTATCGGAATCAGATCAAAATTTGAAAAATATGTATCAGCCCATCCCTATAAATAATCAAATAGAATTGTGATCAAAATGAAAGACTGCGATTATTGAGGAAACGATATGCATCAGAAACTGAATCGAATCACCTTGAGCCAAGGATTTATACCCTTACTGGTGTTCCCTTGATGCAATATGACATTACATACCTGAGGCATTGGTTTCATTTGCAGTCAAAACATCTGCTATTCAATAAAAGGTGGGGAGAAAAAAAAAAAAAGATTATTAGATTCAGCCAGTCAAGCTCCCCAGTACTGAGGAGTACCCACTAAGTAACAATGCAAATACAGTAGCCATGGTAACAACAATGACATCTAGAATTAGACCAAGGCAATTTTAAGTTTAATAGAGAACAGTGTGAAAAAGCAAGTCAAGAGCTGAAAACTGCTATAATTCTTTGTTTCCCTACTTCAACACAATCAATAGTGATGGTTTCCATTAAACTAAACTGCCAATATAAACAATCAAACTTCCAAAAAAAAAATTCTCAAATATCAGAAAACCTTTTACATTTGCTTTAGGTGGTTTTTTGTGAAAAGTTGGAAAAAAAATAGTAATTGACAGAATTGCAATGGAGAAAGAATTTGCAAATTAATAAATATGTAGAACAACGTCTCTGTCACAACCCTGTACTAAGTGTCCAACTTGTACATGGTAATTACAGCACGCTTCTGTGAGAGAAGAGTGGTAAGTGGTTCTGAAACTAGGGAGTGATGAGCTGTGTTTTGAAATGCACAGTAATGGCCCATGAATTGCATTATTTGCATTATAGTCCAAGCATTTCATTGCCTCTGCTTTGTGAGAAGCACGAAAACGTATTAAGATAAAATGATGTGGTTCTTCTAAACTTTCTAAAGCTTCTAACTCATGGAAAGCCCACTCACTCCATGCTGGAAGTACAAGACATGAATCTTGTTCGAGATAATCGATGGCAAGTAGTATTTGCATGAATCCACACTCTAGTCCTACATTCCCAATTCCAAAAAAATCAGGGACAAAACAGGAATTGCTAATAAAAACAAGTAAGGTGTGATTTGTAAACTGACTTGTATTCAAACCAAAATGGTATAAAGATGGTATATAGCGGTGTAACAGTACAATTTTCCCATGGTTTGGTATGTCATGGTTTTCAGACCACGGTAGCGGTATGGTTTCAGTCCCGTTATATTTAAGAAGAAAATAAAAACACATCACCCTTTGATTAAACAATGAATTCCATATAACAACTCTTCATTCGGAAAAAATGGCAGCATGGCTAACTAGGCCTAGTTTATGTCTCTTCTATATGAAATCAAGGAGAGAAAAACTTTGAATATGAAAAGTGCTTAACTTGGATAACTTGTAGGTGTTTTGTCTATACTATTTTAAATTAACAGTGCATCTAGTATGTATAATACTTGTACAAGGAATATTAAATTAATTTTTGGAAGAAAACTTTTGGAATACCAAATCTTACCTTTATTAAGAAAAAATAATTTTATTCGACAAGAACATATACAAAGTTAACCATATCACTGTTAAGAAGCAACCCCAGGTGATCATAGCACAGTAAGTGTAGATAGATAATCAATATTAAACTCCAGAACCCAAGTGAGCACAGAATATGTTTGATGCAGTAGCTCCACATAAAGGGGCCAAAAAAAAAAGCAGCAGTCGAGTTTTTCTCAGATTTTTTTATGACAGACACCACCTTACATATGCACCAATACGTACAGAAAAATGACAGGCATATCGTAATACTATGGTTAAAGTGTATGTATTGAATTGTCAGGGGCGAACCCAAAGGTTTGGCAGAATACCGTGGTGCTTAACCTAATCAATTGCAAAGATACTAGTTTATTCTAAAATGAATGCCTGCAACATACTCCAAAACAGTTGAGATGGGGCAGTTTAGGACTAATCTGAACAAGTCGTGACAAAATGAAATTAGCATGCTGCAGTCATCAGATCTGATGCATATATTAAAAAAAATAATGAAAATTAAAACATCATGTAATATGTTCTTGACACAAATGGCATTCATTCCCAAGAGAATACAATAACATTATGAACTGTTGAAACAGTGACATCTACTGGTGTGATTAACAATTTTAAAAAGAAATATAAATTTGAGTCCTACCTTTCTTGTCTTGCAACGAAACATCTCCATTACTGTATGGGGGGAAAAAAAGGTTTTTTAAAAAATTAGTCCCAAGTAGGGCTGCAACTATCAAATTTTCATATTAAAATATTCAACTGACATTCTTCCTCTTGAACATTCGGCTTTTTTGCACAACTTCGACTGACTTTTTGAAAAGCTTTTTAGATGCTCTTGAGTACTGTCTTGACTCAGACAATCTTTTTTGCTTAATCACTCGTGTATTACTTACAAGAGGAGTTGTATTGACCCCATGCAACAATCAGAATATGAGCTGAATGACTTTTGTAGTGCTACAAGAATTTACAAGTGGTGTACTGAAGTGGAAATTATGATCGATAGACACATTTTTTGTCTAGTACTTCCAAACCCAATAACTGGATAACCTGAGCCAGCAGTGGGAAAAGAAAAGGTGAATCTGCAGGCTAGATTTAATAATACAGTGGTACCTCAGAACTCAAACTTAATCTGTTCAGAACTCCGAATCAAATCCTAAAAAGTTCAAGTTCTGATTGAATTTTCCCCATAAGAAATAATGGAAAACCAATTAATTGGTTCCCGGTCCCAAAAAATTATACAGGTCTAAATATGTTTTCTGTATTATTTAAACAAAATGAACCGGATAAAACGAGAAGAGCATATACTGTACTAAACACATCTAAGCACATTTATCAAAACAGCAATTTGTAAAGTAAGAAAATAAATGTATCCAAACAATGTGTAAAGTTAAACAAAACAATGTGTCCTGCCCCGATCGTCCGCTCCTTCCGTGTGCCACCCCTCCCTTGTTAAACCCGAGTGGAATCCCCGTGTGATCAGCTGCTTCTGGTTGTTGTCATTAGTCCTCTGTATTTAGTCCGCGTTTCAGTTTGTTTCCCCAGTCCGGCGAATTCGAGGCCGAGACTGAAGTTACCCTTCATTTCTGCTGAGAGACGTGCCGCGTGACTCATTTCCCCGCACGTACAAGATATCTCAGGTCGACTTCTAAGTAGCGAATGAGCTAATGAAATGCCTCATTTTCCACTACAGAAATGGCTTACACTCCAATACGATCATCTCCATTATTTTGTTCAATAGTATTCAACGGTTAAGTCTTTAACTCTGGTGCTGCTAAAACTAAAGTCTAAATATCAGACTGTCATATTTTTTAACAAATGTGTTAACTGATATATGGTGCATCTGTAGTATTAACAGTCATTGGAGCTTTCCTAAATCTTATTTATATTCAAATTTTTCAAAACTCTCAAACAGTGTTTGCAGCACCAGTCCCAATTACCTCAAGAATGCAGTCTAACAATAGCAAGGCACCCATTAGTAGTTATCGGGGTGTGTCTGTGTATGTGTGTGTGTGGTTGGGGGGGGGGGGGGTTGGGGGGGTTTGCCAAGTCATGTCCCCTCAGAAGATGCCACCCTTGGCAAGTGTCCATTTTGCCATTGTCATAATCTGGCACTTGCTGTGACTAGATGCCAAAGCTGCTGCCAAGGCTAACAGCGGCCACCTCAATACTCCATGATAACAAAGCAAAAATCATGATTTTCGATTTTTTTGCAAATTTATTAAAAATAAACAACATCACACTAACATAAGTATTCAGACCCTTTACTCAGTACTAGGGCTGCAACTAACGACTATTTTGATAGTCAACTAGTCACCGACTATTAAAACGATTAGTCGACTAATCGGATTATAAATTGCATAATATTAAAATGGCTCCTATTTAGCTACCAGCTTTTACATTTAGCATGAGGTTATTGTTGCCGTAAAAATGTAAAATGGGAAAGAGCTGTCGTGCGGTTGATTGTACAAATATATTTAACAAGAAATAGGAGCTATCTTTTTAGAGATTGCCAAAAACTAAATAAGTAAGTATAGGACGTGGATTGGTCACACATGGCCGATACCCAATCGGTCAAATAGGTCTGGATCGGCACCAATACCGATCCGAATTTGATACAATCTTTGTTATAATCAGGGCTGCATATAACTAGTACGCAATTACGCATTCACCTTTAGGCCTCGTCCACACGGACGTTCGAAATGAACGCTCTCTGAACGCCGTACGTGTTTTTCCTGCGTTTTGTAGCTGCGTTCGATTGGCGTTTCACTGGCGTTCGCTTGACGCTGTTTAACATCAGCCTGACGCCCAATCTGTAGTTTCGTGCATTTACTTGTGGGGGCAGTAATTACTCTTAAGGTTTCTAATGTATATTCTTCTCTACAGATCCTCTCAAGTTCTGTCAGGTTGGATGTGGACTATCAGTGGACGGCTAACTTTAGCTTTCTCCATAGATGTTCAATTTGGTTCAGGAGTGGGCTCTAGCTAGGCCACTGTAGACATTCAAAGACACGCCATTAAGCTGCCCCTGCATTGTCTTTGTTTTGTGCTTAGGGTCATCGTCCTATCAGAATGTAATATTTAGCCCAGTCTAAGGTCCAAAACACTCAGGAGCAAACTTTCATTAAGGATATCTCTGTTCCATTCAACTTTCCCTTGACTTTCCTTCTAATCCTGGCCACTGAAAAATGTCTGCATTACCGACAGACTATCATTATTCGGTAGTACTGCAGCCCTCTTTACTGGAACAAATTTGTTTTTTCAGAAGCTCTTCAATGTCTTCACTGTCTCATCTTAAGGTGGGCAATCAAATTTGTTCTGTTGAAATGTTCATTTATAGATCCTCCTCGAGAAATTTTAGGGAAGCATTGTTTGCAAAATGCATTTCTAATGTTGTTTTGCCAATATTAAACATTTCACATAGCAGCCAATTTTCTAACTGTCTAGTATGCAGGGTGTGTAAAGCAATGAGTCAACATTTTAAATGGAATTATCGGTGATAAATTTTGGCTTATTTCTAACCATCGGCCAACAGCTGACTGGCCAATACTGATACGAAAAGCCCAAACATGTCTGAGAGCGAGAGCAGCATATCAACCTCCAATGATGATTTAGTACCTATAAAGGGAGCTACTTCAATAGTATGGAAGAGGTGTGGTTACAAGAAGTCAGAACTCCAACAAAGCACAATACTTCGCAAAATATGCAAGAAAATTGTTAGCACTAAAAAGGTGGAAACACAACAAACTTGCTTCACAAGAGGAGGAGATACTAGCAGCTGGTGATGTGCAGCCCAGAAGTCAACAAATGACTCAACCTAACATTGCTGGAGCACTCACTAATTGTATTCCGCATGACAGGAAAAGCAAACAGTGAACGGAAATTATTGATGTAGTTAAATATAGTTTGGCCAATATCCCAGATAGAAAATATTTTTCAAAAACATCCTTGCCTGCGATGTATGATGTATGTCTAATTGTTCTCACCTGTTGCTCGTTAACCTTAGTTTGTCTTGTGCATTTAGTCCACGTCTCTGTTAGTTCCCTAGA
>JAODLC010000134.1:60949-87227 GCA_026781145.1 Hippopotamyrus pictus | reverse complement strand
CCCTGTCTGCTCCTCGTCCCTTGGTTCCTCCTGTCTCTGCTCCTCGTCCCCCTGTCGTGCCTCTGTTCACTCCTGGTCCTTTTGTTCCTCCGTTCCCTGTGCCCTCTGTCTCTCCCTTCCTGGTCTGTTTATCTGCCTTTCCGGTCCTGTGTCGTGTCTTGTCCTTCTTCTCGTCCCTGTTCTTGTTCTGTGTCTCCATTCTGTTCCCTGTCTTGGGTTGATGGTTTTGGCTTTTGTTTTTCAGGTCCTGGTTCCCTCGTCTCATCTTGTCCGTCGCCTCCCCTCGGGCGCGCCCGGTGTGCGCGCGTTTGGGGAGGGGTTATGTCACGCCCCGCTCCGTTCGATCCTCCTGTGTGCCACGCCCACCTCGTTACCTCGTATTTTTTGCCTAATTGTTCTCACCTGTTGCTCGTTAACCTTAGTTTGTCTTGTGCATTTAGTCCACGTCTCTGTTAGTTCCCTAGATCTGTCATTGTCTATGCCTCGTGTGAGTGCCCTTCCCGTATGACCCAAAATAAACCCCGGTCTTCTCGTAACCTGGCTGCTCTCGCCTCCCCTTCCTGCTTGCCGCTCACGCAACGTGACAATAAGCAGTGAGTGTTTACATTTTTACTGAAGGTTAGTTTAGATTGCTGCTGTTTACATTCGTACTTAAAATTTGAGGTCAATTTTATTAGGCGACAATATGGTGGAGGCTTCTGAAGAGTTACATGGTTGAGTTACTTTAGTTACAGTATTATTAAACTACCTAGGCTATGTTTCTGCTTACCATTGACTTATGCTGTCACTGTATATAATGCTGGGTTACTATTATTGTGCTATAATGCTGCTACTGACACCTTGTGGAAACAGATTCACTCATTGAATTAGGTAGCCTGTCATCAATGACAGTAGCTTACTTAAAAGGATGGAAAATTCCCTTCATTCTGTTTGCAATAATAAATGTTGCTGCCTGCAAGTTGCATTCACAGATGAAACGTTTAGTATTTTTTTTTCTATATCATAAATATCATTAATCACAAACTTTCTCAAAATATCATGATATTTTGAAGCTATACCACCCACCCCTAGTGGAAAGCAACAGAAGAGTAAGTCAGAGTCACGAGATGCCATTCAAAGTGCTGTCCAAGCTGTAACTCCTGAAACCATCAACACTCTTACAAGTTCAATGGATGAAAAATTGTTTAGAACTGAGAAAAAAAGATTGTTATATAAACATGCAAAACTGATTGTTTCTTGTTCTTGAGTAATGAAAAACCTCTTAAATGGTATTTTCATTTATGAAACATATGGTTTCAAAATCTTACCCATTCAGAAAATAAAGCATACCCTGCAGAATCTTAGGCAGCCATTTTTAGATGTTTTTAAATACTCATTTGAATAGCCTAAACCAACTTTGATCTTCCAAAAAAAATTCCACCATGTAGCCTTTCTTAATATGTATAGTTATTGACCAATTTGGTCAAGGTGTTCAAATTATCACATTTGCATAGTAATTCCTGACACACTGTACACAGGAACCCTGGGTTATATCCTTAAAAATGATCATTTCAGTGAGTGCTATGTAACATTGACACTTCCCATAAAGTTCTGTAATTAGAGGAACTATGTAGAATGTGTTTGTTACTGAATTGTGGCATGTTTATAACTGTCCTTGAAAACAACAGAACTGAGATGTTAAGTAACACCTTGGATCAGGTAAACAATTTTTCAAACATTGAAGGGGGAAAGGTTGGACATGAGGAACACAGAAGCTGTGGGAATAACAGCTGCACTCTCTCAGAACAGAGGTCTGAGAATTGTGCAGAGAGAGCTGGCAAGGTCAGCCTGTGTTAATGACTTCCTGTGACTCACTCTATCTGCCTCAAGCAAAACAGCAGCAGGAATTCAGGGATCTGTTATCCTCTTGCATCCATAACAATGTCTTTGTTCATGTACGATGCAAAATGTTTTTTTTTTAAATGACTAACTAATGCACAGGCTAGAACTGAAGAAAAAAAAGGAATTAAAAAAAGAGAAATTATGTTTTTGAGTATCACCTATCAAGACTCTGGCATCACTTTAGGAGCCCTGTATTAAAGTAAATTAAAGTAATGATTGCACCCTATATATTAGGTTTCGCTGTTATTCCCAAAACTGTATTTTAAACAGTCTACCAGACTGGTAGAGACTTGCATATGGTTATCAAAAATCTGATCCAAAGGAAAACCTGTATAATATGATACCGACAAAACGAGAATAGCAGGTTCAGGAACACAATGAATCATCTGTGGCGTTACTTAATCAAAACAAACAAAAGAATTTGCCATATAAAACACAGCCACATAACTTTGGTTAAGAAAAAAAAAATCTACCAGACAGTATAGAGTGATATTTAAGTAATACTACCCACTAATATCAAACCCTCACAAACATCCTAGTGTATGGTACTGAGTACTGCGCCAAACACCCACAAGTAAACAGATTTTAAAAAAAATTTATCTACTGCCAAATAAGAAAATTAGTCTATGGTTACTTAATGATTTAACTTGAGACCTGAACTCTGACGAGCCAGCAAGAGTTTTTGATACTGACACTGAGTACAGGCAGTGCTTTTACAGTATTACAAAGTTATATTATTGGGCTTTTTTTCCTCTTTCTTGCATTAAGCAAACTGAAATGTTATATTTGTTTGAGATAATGGAATCAATATCAATTTGAATGATATATGGAGACTCCACCAAAAAGCCACACCCGCATGGGGTGAACATGCAAACTCCACACATACAAGCAGCAGTGCACATCCACAGTGCTACCCACACAAACACAGCACTAAAGAACCAGACAGGTTTCACATCTGTGTGCTGTTGTATGAAGGCTGGAAGATGTCATTGTATGGAAAAAAGTATTTGATATATTATAAATGAAAGCAGCCCAAGTCCTAATACTTGCAGAGCAAAACAGAAAAAATGTAACACTAACCAAACATTATGGATTCATTTGTGCTGACTGTAGCGGGGCCAGCTTCACAGAGTTTAACTAGCAACTTGTATCTTAGCCTTCTTCCATATTCTATACCTGCTGGTGTAGCTAATAAAAAACAAATAGATGTAGTTTTTTCAGATCAGCTGCAGTACAGACAAAATTTCACAAATAAATTAGGAGGGAAGTCACAAAACTCACGTGATCCACAAATAGACAGGAAGAGATAAACAAATGTGGAAAAACCCATTTCATGTGTACAAATTACTTCGTATTTTTGTGGATGATTTTACACAACACAAATAAAAAATACATATTTGTGGACAGTGAAATATTTGTGGATCATGGTACATGTTTTTGGATTGTCTTCTGTGGGTTATAAATAATAAAGTCCAATATAAATTTCCATAGTTCTACATAGTACATATTAGCTATCCAAGTTTTCACAGCATGTTCTGACAAAACAATAAATCATACAAACTTACTTCAGTTAATGACCACATCACAGCCAACATCACAATGCACATATAGCCAAAATGGAGATAAATAAATTAGCGCAGTGTTTCTCAATTAAGTCCTTGGGGACTCCCAGAAAGTTCACATTTTTGCTTCCTCCCAGCTCCCAACACACCAGAATTAGGGCTGTCACTATTGATTATATTAATAATTGAGTAATCTACCGATTAATCTGACAAATCATTGAGTAATTGTTTATGATATGATATACATTGTATTCTGCGCAAGGCAGGAACCAACCAACCACTGCAGGGTCACACATACGGTTAAATTGAGCCACTCCAGTTCATTTAAGTTGCATGTTTCTGGATAGTACAAGGAAACTGGAGACACTGCCAAAAAGCCACACCTGCACAGAGTGAACATGCAAATTCCACAAACACAAAGTATCAGTGCACGGACACAGCACTACCTGCTGCACCACAGTGCTGTCCTGACTTAATTGCAGTATGTGCAATGTTAATAAGACATAGAATTTAGCAAGCTTAGCAATTTTATCAATGGTTCCTTTTCAAAATTATCTAGTACAGACGCTCCTCTACTTATGAATGAGATGCGTTTCAAACGGCCGTTCGTAACTTGAAATGTTCGGAAGTTGTTATTCATCATTATTTTAAGGGTATACGCAAGTAAAAAGAACTAGGATGCTGGGAGTACGCATGCTACGCTCCTGCGTGGCGGGAGTAGCAGCCAGAAGTCGTACTAGGTGGAATTGGCGTGCAGAAAAAAAAAATTGATGTTGCGGACAGGAAATGGGAGCCCAAACATCAAAATCATTCAGACTCATTCAAAACACACAATATCCATCCATCCATTTTCTGAAACTGCGTATCCTGGTCAGGGCCACAGGGGGTCCAGAGCCTATTCCGGAGGCTACGGGCGCAAGGCAGGGAACAACCCAGGATGGGGCACCAACCCATCACAGGGCACACTCAAACACCATTCACTCACCTATGCAGACCTATGGGCAATTTGGAAATCCCAATTAGCCTCAGCATGCTTTTGGACTGTGGGGGGGAAACGGAATACCCACAACAACACGAGGAGAACATGCAAACCCTACATACATGGAACCCTGGCAGAGACTCAAACCCAGGTTTCAGAAGAGTGAGGTGACAGTGCTAACTTCTGCCCCGCCCCTACACACACAATATGTACTCAAAAAATATTTATGGTTAATATGGATCTTATGATGCAAGATGATGTGGCTAAATGACAGGGCTAACTTTTGTTACAGCAGCGATTATTTTGACATAAAGGAAGCATAGAAAGTAAATTAAGCAAAACAATTTAAATTCACAGTTAATTAAATGACAAAAACAGGCTAGGCTACTCCGAGAGGCTAAATGACACATATCTATGGCTAACCTCGCATTATTGGGTGAGTCCGTCAAACCCCAAAGTCTATCAGATATCAGGGCTGTCAACTTTGGTCAGCCGGCTGGCGTGAGATTTTCAATTTCAGACAAGTCCGCACACGCATTTACACCTATGTGACAGTTTTATTACCTTGTAAATAGTCTGTAGGGTTTGCAAACTATCCCAACGCTTTTGATGCAGCTAATTTTAGGTTTATAATGTAATAATATAAATTTGCCTTAAGATTTCTTACGCGAGCGTGAGAGTCTGAAAGCGTGAGTGTCACGCCAGATGCGTGAGAGTTGGCAGCCCTGGATATATTTCCATTGTAGTCATGGTATGGTGATATTTAAGTTCTGCTTTGCAATACTGACTGACGACTGTATTATCATTCACTTTTAATCTGGAATACTTCCACACAACTGATGGTTTTCGCTCTTTATTTTCACCTTTTTCCGTTGCGGTCGCGCACCCCTCCCTTCCACCATATTGCTGAATAATCGAGATTTCTGATGGACGCTTTCAAATAATCGAGTAATCGCGACAGCTCAAGGGGTAACTAATCAGGAACGAGCCAAACAATTAAGAATAAGGAATACCTGGTACAGGTGTGGTCAGCTAGGCCAGTAAAGGGATGGACCGTAAAGAGGTCTGCGTCGAGAACTAAAATGGTTTAATATATTAGACAACACTATTAAAGTACATTGTCATCAGCCAAGAATTAACTGAACGGTGATGCTTATTGCGTTTCTTGATAAACTACGTTCATAATTTCTTATCAAAAAAGTATAGCCTGAGGTCTTAATAATTCTGTTTCTATGCACCTGAGTAATCGCGAGCTCTGCGATCCGTCCTGACACAATGTTACATGCCCTAAAGCTGTTTTATGAAGACGCTTGCGCATGCTTTACTACAAGAAACTATTTAAAGTAAAAAGCGTAGTAAACATCATAAATATTAAATATTTCCGCATCGTCTAAAAGAGCCTGCAAAGCGACATCAACAAAGAAATAATGGCGTCGCTATCACGTTGCATCGTTATTGGACACTGTTAATCCTGCGGATGCGACGAGTACTTTCACCCTTTCTTTAAACGCTGTCATTAAGCTAATACTTCCTCCTTTCATTACACAGAGGAATCTACACATGCTAGTTATCGCAGAGTAACGTTACTCGCTGCACACTTTTGTCAAGTTGCACCTTAAGCTTACCCTTCTTTGAAATTATCAGCCGAGCTCCCAAAAGCAGTCATGTGTGCCACCATCGCCTGTTTCCACAAGCAGCGTGCTTGTTTGAAAGGTTCTGTTGCTTGACGTCCTCTTAGGCAAATAACTTGCAGAAGAGCTGCCAGCCACAGATACACCTGCGTTCCACAGTCCTCGCGATAATTCGCAAAATTAAAAGTGCGTTCTGTGCATTAGTGGTGAGCGGATGTTTTCATCCCAAATACTAAGTTAAAAGCACATGGCGTTTACGGAGCAGTAAAACAAACACACGGAGTCGGCCTGACGCCAAACAAGGCGGGGTATCCAAGCTCCCGCTCTCCGCTCGCTCAACCACCATTTCAATGCTACCGAGTGTGTGTGTCTCTCTCTGTTAAGCGGAGCTGTTTGCAGAACAGGGTGTGCAGCCTTAGGCAGCCCGCTCACTTGGGTAAACACTGATCCCGGATCTGTGGTGTCGATGGTGCCGGGACGTCCTAGTACAGAGGTGCCAGGAAATCCAACAAAAGCTTAGTAGGAGCTTATTTTAATTTTGCCAAACGATGCTGTCGGTACGTTCAGTTTCTATGCATTGGTATGGAGGAAATACCCGTATCGATGTCCTCCACCCTGAGTGGACGGTTTTATGTGCAAACGGGAAAAATATTTCATGGTTTCAGTTCTGTTCCTGCAGAGGCGACGACCGCGAGCTACTAGCCAGGGAGAGCCAACGAGTAGGCAGTATAACATTTACTATAAATGTATACATTTTACCGTCACCATCCTGGTTGTCACCTTTTATTGTTGCGACCCCCTGTCGACAAATAACAATTTGACATAAACCCCTCCTTTGGCCTTATTCTCAGTGTCACAGCAAATTAAAAACAAAGAAATTTAAAATGTAACGCAGTAACACTCAAGCCATTGGAACGTATTTATTTAGACGCCACCCAGTGGAAGAGTGCGAGAGCCGGTAGAGCACACGCTAAACAGAGTACCTGTTTCTGTAGAAGTAACTTTTTTAAATAAATAAAAACGTTGGACCACAGATTTAGTTAGATGTTGAGTCGATAAGTCATGACCACTGACTGTATTCCCAATATTGTTTTCAAATTGTTACACGGTGCTCAAATTCATACCAATTTGGAGCACCCATTCCTTAATATAATAATAATCTTGAACTAACAGATGATGGACATTTAAGGTAAAATGCTAACCCAGAGGTGGTGAACTAGATCAATGGAGAGCCGGTGTGGGTTTTTGGGATGACCGCTGCAAAGTGGCAGAGTGGTGGCTCTGAGGCTAGGGATCTGTACCAGCAACTGGAAGGTTGCTGGTTTAAATCCTGTGAATGCCCAGAGTGATTCTACTCTGTTGGGCCCTTGAGCAAGGCCCTTAACCTGCAATTGCTTCATCCTGGGTATGATGTTAATCTACATCCAGCCCTATAAGGAGGTCTTCCAACTTACAAGGAATAACTTAGGGGTTGGTGGCAGGATTGGCACTCCATCAACTGGAAAAAACCTCACACTGGTCAATTTGGACTAGTGTGGTGCTGAGGTATCACCTGCCACATGGCTGCACTCAGGTTCTCATCCCTGTGGTGGATGTGGCAATGCATTGTAATCAGTGCATGCTCTTTACCTCTAAATCATCCAATAACAGTAGGTCCCCAGGATGGGAGTTGAGAACCATTATTATTATTGCCTGATTGAAAGGTGATTCCAAAAACCGGCACCCACGGCGGCTCTCCATGGATCCGTTCGCCACCCTTGTGCTAACTAGTGTTGAGAATGCTACCGATGATTGGCTGTCAATCCAGTCCATACCAATCGCCTCTGCAAGTCGAGTTTTGTATCATCCATCCATTACTTAACAGCCTATCCTGCTCACGGCGGAAGGACTGGGACACGAACGAAACTACAGTTCCACACGTTGCCTGGATCTCATATTGTCTACAGACCAAGAAAAGTAAAGTGAAGTACACAGGCTTTTCCAAGGGACTGCAATAGAGATGCCATGCATCATATTGTCCATTAGGTGGTGCATAAGCACAGGATATAACGCAATCGGCGCGGGGTGTATTATGTTATACTTCTCTACTAACAAGAGTTACGTAACTGCTGAGGGACGATTACTTAGATATGTTAACTTCATTGACTAAGCCAGCATTTCACAGTGGGCCTGGAAAAAAAACAGCGATGGGTAAACGCAGTCTCGGGATAAGGGAAAAATAAGAAGGAAGCGAAGCTATCGTGCCTATCAAAAACCACAAATGACTTGAGTACAAAATAATAATGAAACTGAAATAGAACAATGGGACGACGCCGCTCGAGATAAAGATCCAGGTCGGAAGAGTCTTAACAGCATATCACCACGGAGAAGTTAAAGTGTCTCCCCGCCACTCGACGTACAATGAAGTACAGTATCATGCAGGGCTAGCGTTGACCCCACACCGTGTCCCCTAACTTTTAACCCCAAAGGTCGCGTGGGTGTATTATTCTCTTTTGTATGGTAAATAGTATGTGCGAAATGGATCACAATTAACTCACATAGTGGTCACTTAACGTCACCACTGTGGCGCATGATAATGTATACCATACCAAGTAGGTTTATAAATGCTTAATGCGAGTCCTGAGAAAGTGGACATTGA
Source organism: Hippopotamyrus pictus (assembly GCA_026781145.1). Classification (NCBI taxonomy): domain Eukaryota; kingdom Metazoa; phylum Chordata; class Actinopteri; order Osteoglossiformes; family Mormyridae; genus Hippopotamyrus; species Hippopotamyrus pictus. The sequence goes on along the minus strand of JAODLC010000134.1, from coordinate 78,536 downwards.
TTATGAACCAATGGAAAAATCCTTACCTTAAGTAAAATTCTGGATAAAAAATCTGGCATGTTTGCCAGCGCCGTCGGTCCGCTCTGCTCTGTAGTATAATGGTGTTGAAAAATCGATTCTCAGCGAACACGAAATTTCTGTCATTTTCTGAATTCTGACATCAAGTCTTACGATGATACATATAAAATCATAACTGTATTCCGTGACCCCGACCGAAAGTGGTTAGTAAGCTGCCCTCAGCTACGCGCGACTCCAATCCACATGACTGGTATCTTAAACGGTTATGCTGAGCTCGCGACTGAGCGTCATGGCGATTCCCGCCCAACTCGATCTGTGGAGATGAAGGACTTTTCTTAGGAAGTTCGAGATGTATTTGATAAGTTTGTACAGTTTATGTTAATTAAATGTATTGTCATAGTCTAAATGCCTGTGCTCAGGGCCAGCTCTAGCAATAGGCAGAACCTGCAGTTGCATAGGGTCCCCAAATTACATTCTTTACAGCAGCAGTGAAATGATCGATGATTTTCTTGGTAGAGGCCTCCCAAGTAAAGCTTTGCCTAGGCCTCCTGAAAAGGCAAAGCCAGTATTGCCTGTACTACTGCATACAATACTGTTATATCATTTAGTGTTTAGGTACACATGTTTCCTCAATCAATACTTCTTTTGGAAGTACAAGCAAAGCCATAATATAATTCACTCACAAACTGTTGAAAATAGTAAATAATGATGGTTAAATATCTATGCAGTAAATATTCACTAATGTCACAGATGAAATGAGTCATAATGTCATAATGGGGGGATTTCTGTGTGCTGAGGCAGTAGCTCATATTTTGAGGTTGATCTTATTACAGTGAGCCCCTATCCTATGCAGGGACACATTGACATGTTAATTTGTAAAAGCTCAGGGTTTTTTGCTTGTAGTTTCGGCTTTTTGGCAGGGAGGATCTAATGTGATTGGATGGTCAGTTTTGTCAAACTTCTTGTTTGGCTATGCGTATGATTCACAAACAGAAAATCTGTTGCATTGTTCATATATTAATTCATATTCTCCTTGGCTCTGCATGTAGGGGACACTGCACATTTCTGGGAGCTGAAAGGCTGGATAGGCCTAACCACTTCTTTCCGCACCATGGCAGGATGGTGAGGAAGCAGGCATTGAGAGAGAGAGAGACCACAATGGTGAAAGAGGAGATGAGACAGCTGACAACAGTAAGATTATTGAAATCCAACCCACTTCAAAGAGAAGTCAGTTTGGGCTTTGTTTACATTTAGACACAAGATAAACCATGTGAATATTATTACAAAAATTATACAATAAAAATTATACATCTTTAATGCTTGCTGACGTGGCACTACCACTATGATACACTTCATATTCACGGTAGGGAATCCCAAAATATCAGGTCAAACCCTTTACTGAGTAAGAATCAATGAATGAACCTAATATCCAAATCATTTCATCCATGTGAACGGTGGCTATTTCACTGGAGCAATGCGGGTTAAGAACCGTTCACAAGGGGGTGAGGACTGCTTTCCCACCTGGGACATGAACTGGAAACTGTCTGTCCTTAATAGCCAGGGTGATTGTTACGTTCAGTGTATCAGGCGAGCGGGTAAGCAGGCGAATAGAGCCGGATGGACGGTGAAACGGGGTTTTTAATATTCAAACAGGCAGACATCCATGAACACAGTAACACTACAATGACGGATCTGGGAAACAGGGGGAGACCCAGACTAATATACACAAGACAGAGCAAGCTAAACAGGGCACAGATGAGAACAATCAGGTATGAACACGAGGTAATGAGGTGGGCGTGGCACACAGGAGGATCGTACGGAGCAGGGTGACAGTGATAGCTGTCCTATTAATATACTGGGCTTGTAGCAAACACATGACTTTGCTTTGAATGAGCTGAATGAGTAAAGGTGTTTGATTGAATCTCCTGTAGGAAATAGCTATACAGATCCTTGCTCTGAGTCCTGAATAATAAGTACCAGACTATAGATTAATAGGGCAAATGTGTCTGCGCATGTAGGATTTATTAAATAGCAATTTCTTAAGTCAGCAACCTGAAGGCAAAGTCAATGTTTATATGATGTGTCAGCAACACAAAGAACCCATTGTTCAGAGATTACCAGAGTGACCAATTGTAGCGGGCTGAATGGTGATAACTTAAAAAGTACTTTCTTTGGTTTAATAGCAATTGTTGCGATACCTGTATAAAACAATCACAGTATTTCCTATTAACATTCTGTCTGAGTAAAGTGCCATAAATAATAAAAATAAAAACAGTCAGTATTAATGCCATGCACTCAAGCACATACCCATTTCTTGCGTAGTGTGTTACAGAAATTTCTGTAGCTAAGTGAGCAGAAAAGAAAAAAAATACCTATTTTGTTCTTCAGACAAAATAAGTCTTAGAAATTCCAAAAAATAAAACATAAAGACCCAAATATCTTACAAATATCCACAAATAACTTAAGTAAACCTTTTAAAAAATTAACACTAACGAGTTGGCAGTGAACTTTCCTTTGCTGCTGCGCTGCGCTGCCCCGTCTTTGTGTAATCCCATATGCTCTTTGTAGCAATCTTGACCTTTGACCTTGGTCTAGGTTATTTAATGACCCGGTCTTCCCAGTCTAAGTGTTTTGAAGAGTTCATGGTGTAAATCTGGTAATTATCAGAGCAATTTATAAAGTATCACAGCTTCAACCAATAATGATTGTCATTTAATTCTTTCATGAAGTTGTTTGGGTAACAATTAATGACTGCACCTAAACAAGTTGAATACCTGAATGCTACTTTTTAGGTGTAATTTTCTTGTTAATAAAAACAGGTTTATTTTTGAACATTTCACATGCTTTCTCTCACGCCACATAACAAAGGCGAACAGTGTAGTATGACCCTGTGTGTCCCAAGAGGTTTGTATACACGCTCATTCGATCAGCCTTTCTCGATGTCGACTGGGTTTTACTCCCACTCTGTGGCAGATGACTTTAGCCGCTGTACAGTTTTACATCTTCGAGGGATCCTTGATGCCTGTACAGCAGTGAAACGCTCACATCTCTCCCCTTGTCCTCAGCTGGTTATCCGCCCCTCCCCCATCCCGTGAGGAATGTTTCCATGGCCAGGGCCGGCCTGACATTGCCGCATTTTGTATCCGAGTGGAATGCATCTGTGGACTGGCGTGGGCGAGAGATAGATGTCACAGAAGGAGGCCAACTCAACCCCCCCCTTCCCTAACCCCACCCACTCAACCCCCGACGTCAGTGACTCAGTCCTCCGGTGCGATGGTGGAGATAAAAATATCCCCACCCCCCAGGAATGGCCCGATAAGGAGCTGACTCCGTTTATATTTAACCCTCAGAAACAGGAGAGTTTATAACAATGCCCCGTCTCCACTGGAAAATATAACTAAAATCAGAACCAGGACAAAACAGTTGTCACTCCCAGGAAGAAGTGTCCTTATCTTCTTTGGGGAGAGGGGAGCAGGGAATTAGCCTATTTGTCAACCTGCAGTGTGTTTCAGAATTTTTTATGCTAACCAAAATGTCCCAGTTTGTTCCTGTAAATGCACACCACTTCCCCATTTCCCAGCCAGTATCCACTTGGTCCACTGAAATTTTCTGAAAGAGCTTAATAAGGCATTAGACATTAAATTTGTCCATTACAGGAAAATATAATAAAACATAAATTAATCAATTGTTAAGTCAGATTCAGGAAATGGGAGTCAGCAGGAAATGGCGCTCTGAGACGCTGAAAAGTCATGAGCAAAGACACACGGAAAAGAAAGGCTGGAGAACTCAGCCGAGGGACAGCGGTAACCTGCTGAAGGTCTCTGACGAGAACCGACACCAAGCAGGGTAGTCTCAAAAACTGTATGTTGGGAGAATCACAAAGCTGCCTTTTATGACAGGGCTGCCATTCGGAAACTGAGTGTATCCGAGGCCGATGAACAAATCCTGGGCATCAGAATGATGGGAAAAAGTAATATAGTCTGATTAACCAACCTTTTTCCTGCATACAGAAGGGTTTATGTTTGGAATGAATGTCAAAAGGGCCCACAATGTCTATTGGTGTGGCAGCTACATAGTGGGGATCATTATGGCTGTGATTGACTGAGGATCATGAGGCCCTTTTACAGGTCCAGGTGCACCAAATAGTGCAAACACTGCTCCCTCGTGAAGATACCATACTCCAGGATGATACTGCCCCCATACGCACTGCTAGACAAATTCAAGAGTGGTTTCATGAACATCAGGATGAAGTCAAACACTTTCCCTGTCCTCCTTAATTACCAGATCCAAATATCAGTGAAGCTTTATGGGAAGTTCTGGATCAAGAGTACTCCAGAAAGTAGTTTTCAACCTCCTTAATCCTTCAAAGAACTGGACCCAATACTTTTTGAAGAATGTCCCACTACACACATTAAGACTCATGTGAAGAGGTTCCAATGATGACTGAAGCTGTTCTGAAGGCACAAGGGTGGTGCATTTGCTCCTTGATATTTAATCCTAGATATTTAAACATTGCTAGTTGTTTCCATTATATTGTCACCTCCCCCCATAGTTAATTTATAATTTCATTAAAGTTCCTTGTGTCATTGTCGTAATGCTTGTGAAATATACAATAAATAGACATTTGCTGTAGTTTTTAAAACCTAAAGTTTTTTTCTCTGTCCAACAAGGTTTAAATACAAAAAAAAAATCCATTCACTTTTTTCAAAAAAGGAACCTTACAAATATGCAAATTAATATAGTATTCCAAATGTGGGTTTCCCAAAGGTCTTGTAATTTTGGACATATGCTTCTACTGTAGAACAAAGAAATGTAAATGGCTAAATGCTAGAGAGGAGTGTAGGAGGCATGGCCCAGGCGACAGGTGTGTGCGGTGGTAAATGACAGGCCGGGCGTTCCTGGCAACTGCCCGGTGACCGTCTAGCGGGGCGCTGACAGCTCTCTGGCACAGGTGGACCAAAGAATCTGCTGCATGTGAGCCTGCCTTCTGCTTCTCTCTTATGTTACAGTGGCAGCATCATCAAAGGAGGTGCGTCTGCCAGAGGTACTGCTCCCTCTCAAAATAAAATAAACACATGCTTTACCGATTCAGATTTCTTTTTTCATCTTATTCTCTCCTTAACAGTTAAAAGCAGATCGGTATTCATTTATGTCCCTTACCTGCAGGTAAAGAGATAGTGGGGTGTTTGCAGATGTAGCGGCATAAAAGCAAAACCGAGTGCCAGTTAGCCTTGAGAAATTCAACATAATTCACCATAAGCATTACCGCTAAGTAGTTTGCACGCGAAACGTTTCTGGTAAAAATAGGATGGTGTTGTCCACCTGAAATGCTTAATGGGTAAATCGACCAGACCGGATATTGTATTATTTTCCAGCGTATTGCACCAGGTTTGTGGCCCTAGCAAAGGTCAAATACAAACAGGCAAAGCAGCACAAATCCATCAGGAGACTCCAGCTAGGGTAGGCAGATTGCGTGAGAAGCCGTCCCTTATTATACATGCTATATTTCTCTACGTCACTAAAAGTTTCCATAACTCTGTCCAAACTGAACCACAAGACAGCACAGGCATGATTTTTTGATGAAGGACAATACACAGGGGCATTCCCAAATGCAGACAGGCCTTTTGAACACAAGCACTGACTGCTGAATGGATATCGATAGGAACTAGAGGGAATGGTTTCCATTTTTCGCACAGGACGCCGGAGCACCAAGCAACGCCACTGCCAAGTGTAATTCTCAAATGATCGTTCTCAAATCCCAGAACCGGCAGTAAGACTACAGCAGTGCTTGTTGCTTTTCTTGATCCTTGTTATCTGTTCATGTTTCCACATGTATGTCCTGTTTTTTCCATGAAGGTGTAAAGTTTTTTTAAAGTGGTGTATAGAAGTGTTGGGTTAAACCCTCGTGGGTCAATAACAGTGCTCAGTAATGCCAGCCAGCGTGAGATTCTCATCTGAGTTTCTCCCATTGCTAGCATTCAGACAAAAATAACTGGTCAGTCGTCAGAATCAATAGGGCTGTTTTGTCCATGCTGCTCGTATTGATAATTGATAATGCAGGAATGATATCATATATGCCTGTTGGCTGAAACTCTGGATATGTGTTGGCAGCTGTAAGCTGATGACTGACCTGATACTGATGTCTGTCAGGGGAATGTCTGGGGAGGGAGCAGAGAGACAGCCGCAGATGACTCACACAACATCCTCTGTTCATAATTAATGTGACCGTGATCAAAATTACAGAAAATAAATACCCCCCCCCCGCCCTGAAATGCATGTCTACAGTGCCTCCATTTATCACATCTAATGGGTTAGAGCCTTAAAGGGCTGACTTAAGGGGGGAGGGCCCCGATCTCAACTGTGAGAAGGTGGTTAAGATCATTCACTCATAACACGATTGCCTGCTTGAGTCCCTGGAGGGGCACAGCTGTAACACCTTTGGGCAAAGCTCTGATTCGCTCCAGTAAAATATCCAGCTGAACAAACAGGCAAAAACGGCAAGCTGCTTTGGACATCATCACCAGCTAAGCATCTAAATGTGAATCAATGACCCAGCAAAACGGCTCAGAAATTTTATGCTTTACATTAGGCAAGCATTTTCCTGCGTGGTGCAGCATCAGCGTCCAAGTAGATTTGAGCTCCCAGGTTGAATTTTGCCCTTCCTGACACCTACTCCACATGGTGTCTTTACTCCTCCTGTGATGTCTACCAAACACCCTCAGCATTACCTCTTTCCCACCGTCTTGGGTGCACAGTAATGCAGACCCACAGCCGCCTGGCTCGATCGTGACACATGACACGTCTTTTCCTTGAAGGAGAAGAAAGCCCCACCCACTTTTCTGTTGTGCAGAGAGACTCCATATCTGGACAGATTTATTTGAGGCTCTAGTTTCTGCCTTTGAGACCGAAACCAATTGTCTTCCCTGCTTCCCAGAAAAATATTGCCAATTAGGGTAATATGTATTACAAAGAAATCCCTTGAGGAAATAATGAGAGATGGGGGTGGTGTCTGGGCAGGAGCTGTATTAGGGACGTCCACGCGTGTCCTTCGCTTAGTGCTGCATTTCAGGCAGAAATTTCAGGCGGAAAGAATAACGTGCAAACTGGGAACACTGACAGGGCAAAGTGTTATGTTTCTGTGCACGGAAACTGGACTCTCCAGAAAACTGACTTTTTCATCTTTTATCTAAGGGAAATTAAATATTTAAGTTAATTAAATATTAAGCTTGATGATAAGCATACACGTTGGAATTTATCTATGTCATTACTGACTTTGAAGTAAATACATTGTTCGTCATCCTCGATGAACATGTTGCGCTCCCTCGTGTTCTGTGCTCCTAACTGACTAAGATTAGAGGGCAGGTAACATGACGCTGCATAAATTAAGCGGGCTGGTTTACTTCCAGTGGGTTTTAAGGCATAATGCTTCAGTAATCCAATATTGTGCATTAGAGTGGTGTATAAGAAATCACTATCAGTGGATATTACTGTTTTTGGAATATAAAAAGGAGGACTGACGGCATAATCACTTTCTTAGCAAAGAGAGTGAGTATATGGGGTACATAATGCTCATCTGTATGTGTTCACAGTAATGTGGGTTCCAGATTAGCCTTTTTTATTTTTTTTGCTTGCAATTATCTGTTGTAAATTTTTTGACGCAACAAAGACGTATGAACTCACAGCACGGAGGGCCGGGCCGGGACATGTTCGTGTCAGACTCGATTTTATATTCTTCACAGTGCTGCCTTTGTGGTTGACCTGCGACTCTGACTCCACTAAAGGGCGCCTTGTCTCAGATTGAAGTGGTTTTAATAAAAATGTCAGCAAAGCCGCGAAATGTGTAGGTGTGGCACTTACTAATATGGCGCCTTTTACCGGAGCTTTCATTTCATGTCTGCCTGCAGAGTTCAGGGCTTGGACAGTGAAGCAGCATTACTCCACAGCATGCCCCCGCTTCTATGTATTCCTTCTTAAAAGGCTAGATATCCCTATACCTAATCCCTGGATCTTATACATACCATTATCTTTGTAATGGAGTGTTATTGCCAAAGAAAATGTTTTAGTCATTTATGAAAATGTTTTTCATGGAATGCTTCATTGTTTTTGATTAAGTTGGGCATCCTTCAACCCAGCTGTCAAATATTGCAATGTCTGGTTTAGTCTAGGGTTTCCCAATTTTACCCATTTCCTTAGGAACTTACGTTCGAATTTCAGCTTGATCTGAAATTTATTTACTCCTCGTGTTTCCTTATAATGAGTAACAGAATACCGACATAATTGTAGTACTATAATAGCATATGCTTTCACAAAATAAATGCCAGTTACAAATCTGACGTTCCAAACGTCCATACATTTTCATTATACCTAACCACAATATGATACATCTATTGTTTTTTTCTACCAGTGGCTACCTAGTAAGACAAATGTAAAAGCTCAGTTGAGTGTCGACATCTTACTGTTGCCGAGACAAGTAAACAAACAAAAATCAAATTTCCGGCACTTTCCGGTTGAGGTGTCTGCCATGAGTCCGCGCCCCTGCGCGTGCTTAACCACGCGTTTATATATCCACTGCGCTTTGGATGTCGTTCAGCCAGCTTCAGCACAAGCTCAGCATCGTGCCTTCCATAATGTAACACCGAATAAAACGATAAAGGTTAAGAACATCAACTTAGCGTAATACTATTTCACATTACCGAGAACATTAATATTAAAAGCAGGTCATTACTACAGTATTTCCTAGGGTGCTAGGCCTATTTGTCCCGTTTTAAAAAAAAACCCCACTGGCAATCTATTACAGCTACATAGTTGCCGATTAATATGTACATAAACAATTCAGGTAAATGCTCTACATGGTAAAACGCATATAAACCTTCACTTGGTCAGCACGGCCCCGGTTAGAACTTCGACCTGTATCCTCCTGATTCCAAATTTAGCACGGATACAAAGAGTGCGAGCGAATGAAGCCAAACGTCAATATGGCTGTCAACGGCATAGTGGGTCCTAAAAGGGAATTATGCATTGTGCGGTATAGAAATGTTTTGAAATGTCCTCATCGGGGTTCTCTTGGGTCCATAAACTAATGAGAGAGTCATTACAACCCACCATCCCAGTCGAGGATCCATGCATTTTTAATTGTCGGAGGTCTGTGGTGCCTCTATTATTGTGATGAGCACAAACATCCTCCTCTTATACGACAGGCCAATTCTTTTAAAGAGAGAATGATGAATGCTTTTAAAGTGCCGGTTAAAATGCGTGCGCACTTCAGGTGCACGCGTCTATAAACACAATAATGAATCCCGAACAAACTCGGCTCGTGTGCCCAGGACCCGCATCCTTTCTTTGCAATGATGTAAGAATGTGGATTCGCCAGTGAGCGCAAGATCTCACGCCGCAAACCGGCCAGCGCACGGCCCAGCGGGGAGTAGGGGGGGCTTCCTGTGCCACTAACCAACGGCGCCCGCCGCTAAATGACCTGCTTCCCTGCGCTGCTTGAGGAACAATTAAAAACAGAAACCAAAAAAATAAAAATACAAAATACGTGTTGAGGAAATAATAGACCAGACACGCAATTCAAAGTGAGCGAAAATCAAAGAATGCTTCATTTCTCAACTGATATTACAGCGTGCGTTACTTTTCTAACCTTCTTCGCCATTCACGCATGTATAGCGCTCCAGAGATGTGGAAACCTTCAGTGCGGCGAGGGACAGCAGTGCTGTGCGCAAGGTAACGCCAGTAGCACCCCCCGATGCTGCAAGTTCTCACGGCACACGTTTCTCGACAACCTCGGATTGATAACGCGCAAACTGTGGGGCATCCTGATTTTGCTGTTCCTATTCGCCATGGGCTACTTAATCCAGCGTATCATCTGCCCAAAACCCCGCAGGCATCACGAGAGGCAGGAAGAGCCGACGCTGTTCAGCAGAAGTGCAACGGCGTCCCAGGACTCGCTGCTGGATCGCATGCCAGAGTACCGGCCTGGGGACTTAACCTCACCGGTGCTGCAGCTGCCGGCGTATGACGAGGTGAAGTACTTGCCGACGTACGAGGAAACCATGAAAGAAGCGGACCGAGACCGATCCAGTGACAATTTACTAGTTTCATCGGAAGAACAGGTACCCACAGCGCGGCCAGGGCGGAGAGGACAGGAGCCGAAAACGTTAAACATTGCTAGGACACCCTGGAATACCGTCTGACGAAATGTCACTTTATAAGAATATAGGTTGTTTATTTTACGATAAGTATATTTTTTAAACTTTTATGTGCTATATGAAGTTGAATGTTAAAATTGTGAGAAATACTTTGCTTTGTCGTTAACCGTGTGTATTTTTTTCCACATAAGCTGGGGACAACTTGTTTTATATGTAACTTTAAGAAATAAACGACTAACCGCTCAGAAAGAAGCAACTCTTAAATTTTCCATCGTGCGTAAAACTCAAAATAATGTTATTGTAGTTCTTCTTCAAAATTTTAATGCACCTATACTCCTGATAAATCCGAAATCAATGTCTCTTACATTACATATTGAATAAATCCAGTGTTGTTTTTTATTAGTTTCTCCTGGGAGTAAGATTTCTGCACTGAGGATCTGTGTGGAAAGGCAGCGTTAGATTCGCGTCGCTGTGAAAGTGTCTATTTCACCTTGATTATCTGACTGAGAGGCAAGAGGAATTCGTTCACACGGGTTCTATACAAAACTTAAGTTCACCCAGTTCGAGTCTATGGGGTGGTGTCACTTTCGGACCCATCTGTCCATGCACCGAAAAGAAAATATTGTGAGGGCAAGGTTTACATTTTAGTCGCTTTCTGTGCGCTTTAAAATCGGGTACTGCACAAAGCCGATTGACCAAGTGTGGTGCAGGTGACTCCATTAAAAAGAGTTAAAATAGGCCAGGGGCTCCTTCCATAGATGCAAAAATTAATCTTTAACCTTATGATAGTAGTCTAGTGGAGCGTCACAGCACTCGACTGTCTCACATAACATCTGCCTGTTCCCAACCCGGCATATAATCAGTGGTTTACAACTAAATACATTACCAATTCTCCAAATGGGTAACTGCATCGTTTATACTATAAAAATGGTTTTAGTATTTATGAGTATGTAAAGTTATAATGGATTAATATTAAAAACACGCACGTCTAAAACCAAAGGTGGTTTTCGTAATTCTATGTTGCCATTATGTCTTTTCAAACCAACCTGCATGCTGAACACTTTTGTAAGCTAGACCAGACCGGTCTGGATAGAGTTTAGCAAACACTGTTCATTTGCTGTGAAAGCGGACAGGAGAAGTCCCACAGGGGAAAGCTGGATAGCTTCTGAGTGGCAAAAAATGTACCTGCAGTACTCATGCAGTCCAATATCTGAGCTAGTAAGAGTTGGGCGCCTGGTTCTCTAAATCTCATCAAGGTGTCCTCTTGTGTGCACAGTAGATAGATTATAGAACTGACACAAATTAGACCAGTTAACATTGTTAGCATTGATGGAATAAGCATCAGAGCACAATACTGCCCACTTCCCAGAGGTTCTGCTCCATGACTTTGGGTTATCTGGTCCCTGTTGCATGTCCGCAGCTTTACCAGTGACCATACTGTACAAGTGTGATTCAACACCCGTACTGTTAAGTCACCCAATGCCGTCAAGCTCGGGGCATCTTATCAGTGGCTCATCAGAAAACATACCTCCCAATCCTTACATCTTTTGGACAACAAGCCCAAAACATGAACAAGTAAGCCAATTATTTAATTCCTAAATTTCCTGAACATTTAATAAAATCGGCCGACTGTGTTTTTCTAGAAGACAAAGGGGCATTTTTCCCAGTCGGTGTACAATGGGGCTGCGCATCCTGTTTGTTGTGGTAATGCGATGGAAACTTGATCTAGGGGTGGGTCACAGGCATCAAGCCCCCTCCCCCCGCCCCGTGCTGGAGATGCGACATGGCGTGGCGTGCCTTGGAAAGAATTGGTGCAGGCGCCGGGGGTGGGAGGAGGGGAGCAGTGGCACGTTTAACAGGAGCCTGCTGCAGCACCCAGGAACACGGCTGCCCTCTTAACCCCCCCCCCCCCCCCCCCCCCCACACACTCTGCGTTTCTTCTTGTCGACGTTTCCTGCCTTGTTCGATCTAGACAAACAGCTGTGAGAACAATGGAAAATGCATTTTGTGCATATGCAGACTTACCAGTGGCTGCTGTTTCGTATTAGATGTGCTACCTGTGTGTTACCTTCTACAGGGCCCTTCACCTGACCTCTATGGCCATGTTCCCATCATGCAATGGGACAGAGCAGCTGCACACTCCTGCATCCCGCCAGATACGCAGACGATCAATAGGTTTGTAAAAGTGTTATCCATCCGACTGTCACAGCACATCCTGTAAGAAAGTCAACAGTGGAACAGTGAGCAAGACTGGGGAATCTAATTGTAGGTTCTGGTTTTCCGGCATTTGGTCACAAGAGGTAGTGCTGCACTTCATTTTATAGCACAACATTGGCATCAACAGAAGAAACACTATGGACTTTTTACGGAAAACATATTTATTAAGGATAACAAAAGGTTTAAATTTTAGCACAAGAATTCATGTTATTGTATTTAAGAATATTTATAGAATATATAAAGAAGCACAAATTGAACAGCTAAACCAACATGATTCGTACAGATATTTAAAACTGTAACGTGTGGCCCAATGTCTTGCAGACGGTAATTAGCATGGAGGGGGAAGTGCTTGAAGATCCACACTTCATATTAAAACCTTGTTCTCAGGCATGTGCCGTCCAGTGCATTGTGGGAAGGCACTTCTCATTTCCTACTCTTCACAAGCTGCTTTGTCATGTACCTGATCAAACTGAGCATGTGCGTCATAAGTAAGTCCCATTTGTTGGCTTGTAGTTTTAAAAACAAGCCACAGCAAATGTGTTCCTTCTGCCAGGTTGAATGTTTTGGGAAAAACACCAAGCAGACTAATCCAGGAGAAACCCCACGGTCTTTTATAAACGGGGTTTCCTGCTCCAAGACATGAGTCTGCAGGGGGTAGCTGCAGGCTGGTACACAAGCGACTGGGGCAGGGCCTACTGGCGGAATGCCGCACTGGTCCGTAGCGAGGCACTGGCTGCCCGCTCCCGCTCACTGGCCAGCTCCATCTCGATCTTAGCCTGGATCTTCTCCCAGTCCACCTCCACCTACAGGGACAGCAAAACGGGCCACCACCAGTTGTCATGTGCTGTTAGGCTGGTTCCTTAAAGCAGTTAAAATACAGAATGAAAAACAAGTGAAAATACGCATTTATCATTAAAAAGTCAATAAAAATAATTTGAAATACCCAACTGAAAGGTCGGAGTAGCAAAGATATGATTGTTGAAAAAAATCCAAAATAAAAAAAAAAAGAGTACAGTTTTCTCACTTCTTACTTTCTCTTTCTATCTTGAAAGCAAACTATGTGAGCTACGCACAAGAATTCCAATGTATTTGTACTGCCCTATACCTGTGGAAATGGCAACAAAGTCTGTCTGTCTATCTATCTAACAATATCTACATGAGCGAATGTGCTGGTTTCCCTACGTACCCCTTCAGCATACTGCAGGAACCTCTTGTTGGTCTCCTTCTTGCTGAAGTCCTGCAGGTACCTCTGTCGGTACGCAAGCACGGTGTCCACGTGCGTCTTGTGCTTCACTGCCAGCTCCAGTGCCCTTATGGAGAGGGTTCGTGACATGGGCACCTTCTCAAAATTCCTGATGGGCAAAATCAATGACAAGATGGAAGTAGGCATGCTCACCTGTCCCAGTTATAGAGGCTGATGTTCACCTGGATGGCCTGGTAAATGAGGCCGGCCTGCAGGAGCAGAGACTCTGCCTCCTGTACGTAACCACTAAATAGCAGAATGTGTGCCAGAGAGGACTCCTTCGAAGGAAGCTCTTTTATCGAGTTGATGTACTGGACCTTGTCCACCTATTGAAAGCGAAAGATGAATAGTATTATTCTGTGTGGATTTTTAATCGTTCTATTTACGGGACTTTATGGGAACTAAGGAACCACAAATGTTCCAAATGAGCGGCTGTACCTCTCCGACGGCCGCGTAGGCCACCTCTGCCGTGTTCAGCTCCTTGTTGGCCATCGCCATGGCAGCCAAGCTCGCCCAGAGGGTTTGGTCCTGTGGGATTTATGGACAGCACCATGAATAACCGACAGCGCCCCCTAGTGCTGCAGCAACTACAGCCTTATACACTTAGGAGGTCAAGTCCCACAGAGACAGGCTGACAGATGGACAAACTGACAGAAAGACAGGCAGGCAAACAAAGTGATCTCTTTTAGCATAAAACCACTACATTACTAATGCAGCAAATCAAAACAGACAGGTCATGGCGTGGTGACAGCCCGATATGATGGGAGCACTTGTCTGCAATCTCTTAAACGGGATGTTTGTGGCATCCGTACCTTGCCCCCCCAGGAGATGTGGCGTAATGTGTCGTTTCCTTCCCGGTCTCATTTTATCGACGCTACAATCCGCCGTGTGTTTGCGAGCCAGCGGAAAGTTCGCTCGGGGCTCCTGTTTGGTTTACATACCGCCAAACAAAACAATAACAAAAGGAGGCCAGAAAATCTACATGCGGCAAGGAGTCCGACAGCCTAAGTGGGCCCCTCCAGCAGCCTCTCCCCCCGTCATGGTGCTGTGGCATTTAAACCACGTTTGCATGTTGCAATATTTGCAATGGGCTATGTAAATAAACACTGCGATGTGCATTATCTCTCCTGGGATGAGCCTGCGTTGTATATATACACACCAGCGGTTTCTACGGTAAACGGACAGAGAGGTCTGCACTTGGACAGGTCGTCAGAGGCGCCAGGCCGGCGGCGGGTTGGGTGCTCTGTCACGTGATTAAACCACTGCGACCACAAACTGGGTATAGGAGGTCCAGCCCCAGCCAGAGCAGAGCAGGTTATTAGGGAGTCTGACGCCATTACGCTGGTGCTGGGGGCTTTGTGACATCAGAGGATGGAGAGTCAATGCTGCCAGCAGGGATGCCGGCGTGTGTCGGACAGCATGTTCACACCGCTGTAAACACCAGCACCAAACCGCAAAATATTACATTTAAGGGGTCAGGTCTCGCTATTTTTCATTTCCCAGACAAAAAAGGCCACAGTGAAATGTCACCCAAGGTAGTTGTTCCCATGTCTGCCGCTCGTAACTGAAAGCGTCGCGCACCAGCTAAAATCTGCGGTAGCTACTGGGATAATCGTGGCGGGGGCTGTTTGGGGCCCTGCTGTGTTTTCCATCCATGTGGCAGGGATGGGGTGGCCCCGGTGACCCCTCCCCCCAGGAAAACCCACACCTACTGGAAGGCCTGCCCGCTTACCAGAAAGGGGCACGCTGAGCTGCAGGCATTTCCTAAAAGCGGTGGGGCATGCTGGGTTTCTGGCACGCCGTACCCCACCCCCCCCCCCTCGAAACGACATGCCAGGCTGCGGTTATTGCATCATAAACGAGTGAGTGCATAGGAGATCTCTGTGGATCGGGGGTAAATAACAGTAAATGGTGTCACACAGGCTAATTAAAAAATTTAAAACCACCAGCTTCAGCTCAATAAAGCTCTATTCTTCTTTGCTGTAGTTCATGAATATTTGCTCTCCAAAGCATTTTATTACCTTGTATTTAAAGGTTCCACCGTATAATAAATACTATGTACATATATCTATATATATATGGTAATGTAAATTGATGATAAAAATACAGCCCCTGTCATGAATTTACCCCCCCCCAGCTCCTGCTCTCCTTGAACACAGGGCCCATTATGCATTTGTGCAGCGTGGCCTGCCGCAGCCTCATACGTATCAGAGCAGGACCAGTTAGAGCTATCGGAATGATTTAAACCAAGGCCAGCCAGCCTGTGTAAAGCTATACGGGGCAGCAGGGGCGCTGGTGGGATGGAAGCGGCAGGATGGGGCCGGGGGGGGGGGGGCTAAAGCACAGGTGCATGAGGGGGAGGGCAAAGGGGGCTGGCAGAGGGGCAGACACTGTCCCAGGAATGCGAGCGCAAGCACCGCTTTGATCCACAGGGGGGCCGCAGGCATGAAGGATCCACTCCCGGGTAACGCGCACCTCTTGTCCCTCCCTGGCCCACACTGCCTGCTGCTTCATGTGTAATTTGGCTCCACTAATTACAGCTAAATGGAAATCATTACTGCTTCCCTCTGATAATGTGATGCCATCGCATGCATTACTGAACACTTCTCATCTTGAGCCTTTTCCCATAATGCTGAATTTCTGCATCTCTTCATACTGCCCTCCTGGGGTTGGTTTATTATTAATAATATTAGTATTAATATTTGGTTTAATACTAAACTTAGGGCTAGGGTTTGGTTTTTCACACCCCACTGCGAGGACGGAACCGGGCTATAGACCTTCGTACAGATGCAGTATTTGTGCAACGCAACTATGCATCACGCGATACACAGTCGCCGCCATTGAAAAGTCACAAGTCACATCGTCCTCCATTAAGCATTCGCACTGTCCGGCTGCACGCAATGGAGATCATCAGACAGCCACATCACATCACATGACCCACCTAGTGCATTCCTTAAGTCTTACGCTGGCGTTTCTCTAAATGATCACAAAACAAATAGCTCACTCGACCTGCCGATCCTGGTGTTTTCTGCATTTTTACCTGTGAAAACAACCGATACTATGGACACGGCTGGCAAAATCTTGAAAAATATTTTTTTATCTTTATCTTAATATCCTTTGCCACAAAATAATTATATTGTGCACAGAATATTAAAAAATATGTGGTTTGTGTTTTACTGAGTTAATGGACGTTTGTATGGATCGAAGTTGCTGGCCATTTTAGCAGGGCAGTTACATTATGTAAGATGGCGGCAACAAAAGCATGCATACAAAGGTCTATACGTGGGTGGGGTTTAAGGCCACACCCACACGGCTCTGCCGGTCCCCGTGGCCTCGTACCTTGGCGAAGCGGCAGAGACGGAGGGCGTCGTCCCAGTGTGCGTGGCCCGCGTACTGGTGCAGGAGAGCCGGGTACGGCGAGACACCGCTGTAGACCAGGGAGCCGTCGGCACGCCGGATGGTCACCTGGCTACCCAAGTAGCTCAGAATCTGGGGGCTCCGGCTGAACTCGCTGTCATGGCAGAAAGTGATACAGAGTCCTTCATTCACTCGAGACACGTTTTGACGAAACTACATATTATGCAGGCAGTTAAGCGACTTGCTACCCTTCAACAGATGCAGCACATTTACCCAGGATTCCTCAGTGCCAGTCTTGAACCCAGGAGGAAACCTACCCCCCCTTGTCTTAATGACAGAGAGAGGGACGTTTTGGGAGCCAGCAATGTTTTATTGACAGTCAGTAAACCTTCAGAATAAAAATACTGCTTTCCCACTCAATTGCCGGGAGCTTGTTTATTCTGCTGCTGCATTTACTATTTGGTTGATATGGTGATGACGTTTGACAATCGCACTACAAATGGATGGGACACTTTCAAAGTCCTCTGCTCTCTTTAGTGTGTATTTATATTGTTCAGTGTTTAGCAGTAGTGTTTAAAAATACCATCTGGTGATGGTTTGTAAA
>JAODLC010000134.1:0-39042 GCA_026781145.1 Hippopotamyrus pictus | reverse complement strand
CGTGCCACCGTGTGTGTGCCTGGTTATAGGCGTGCCAACGTGTGTGTGCCTGGTTATAGGCGTGCCAACGTGTGTGTATACAGACGAGGCTTTTCCACACAATGGCAGTTGCTGCTCAGGAAGCGGTGGGCTCGGGTTAAGACCCAAGGGAATTTACTTGTCCCTGGAGCACCTCAAGGCCCGGAAATGCGACACGCCATTGCGTAAGAGGCAGAAAGGCGTCTCCAGTCATTCTAAAGACACACGCACTGCAGTTTACAGACCATTCACAGCCTCTCAAGAGAAACACAGAATCACATTATTCGTTCGAATGGCTGCTTTTTTTTTTTTTTTTTAAATCAAGAAAATCTATTCGCTGTCATGGACGTCACATTTGACCGGTGGCTGGTTTTCAGCAGAAAATCAATGGCAACCAAATTAACGTGCAGTTAAGCCCAAGATTGGATCAGAAAGTGAACATGGACAATTCCTGTGAAAACACAAAGTGTGCTGTCAAAGGGTTCTTCCGCAACGCTAGCTGTCCATTAGCCCATGCAAAAGCCAGCTGTACCTGGAGGACTTTGGAACTGGGCTGCAGGGGTTTGATGATGAGCCGCCTGCCTGACGTGTAGAGGATCCGGTCAGAGTCGGGTCCCCAAGCCACGCAATACACAGGTGACCCTGGGAATGACGAATGGAGAGGTGGACAATCAGTTCTAGCCCCTGCTATTATTACTATCAGGAAGACGGAACTGTGTGTTCATGCAAAGGAAAGCACGCATGGTCTACTCTGGGCTTCAAAAACAAAGAGATTTTATATTTAAACAGGAGGTTTTCATGAAAGACTATCCACAGAAAACCTTAGAAAGACTATTCAGAAATAAAGAAGGTAAAATTCACCAGAAAAAGATCACTGGGGCACCAGAACGACAACATCCACCTAACAGTGAACAGGCCTCAGATGAGCCATTTATAAACACATGCTCTCCTTTCAGAAGTGGGAAGACAATCATTGTGACCGAGTACTCCCACAGGCAAGAAGAGAACAGCTGACATATAACCCTGCTCCAGGTGCTTGTGGTGGGTCATAGATGTCATGAGGTCACATGATCCCGTAAGGGCTGGAGGTAGGACCCTCCCAGCCAACCTCTCCTACCTCCTCCAACCATAAAAACGAGTCACATTCACACCACATGCTTTCTGAGCTCTGACAGCCCCTGTATTACCTGCTCCCCCACTGTGAAATAGTCAGTGTTTGCATAAAGACGGTGTTTGATCACGAGACTACACAGAAAGGGTGTGTATTGTGAGGCTCCATTGTACAATACGACTCAAGGTAAAGGTTAGAAATGTCTGTTCTATTATTAGATTAATTGAGTGAGACAATGAGAGATAAACAAGAAAAGTTCATATATGCTGCCTCACACACAGAACTTGCAGGAGGGTCTAGGTCAAAGTGACATCCAGAAAACATCCTTCTTCTTTCCAGACTTTATCCATTATACCCAATATCGCAAAGTGTACTTTCATCCAGTATACATCTGGCAGAGGACCAGAACTCTTATTCCTCTGGTTGAGTAGGAGGCTTATATGTTTATTGAATCATCTCTAGGATGACAAATATCTACGATGCCCTACAGTACAAGAAGAACCTGATTCATGCTCTCATAAATGTGCACTGCATACTGTACTGCATGTTACAGCATGGACAAAATGTAGCAGCTTTTAGTAAATCCTTAGAAATTTTTTTTTTTTGGAAACAGATCCACTGTTGAAGAACACTTTCCCTTTTCTAGTCACACTACAACATTTTTGAATAGTGCTGAAAGCAATAAAAGACTCATTTTAAAGCCCTCGGGTACACAAAACAAATCCTGAAAAAAAAAGTCTTTTGCAGACTCTAGTGAGATTTTCACAGTGAGCAGAGACTCTTGCATTCAATGAACACGCATCCGTCTGGCACCTTGCGGGCGACCGTTACAGAGTGGTCTGCGACCCAGCCTCAACACACAATGCTAGACGCTGTTTTGATCACACTGCTAAATTACGGTTAGATTCACAACGATGGAAGCTGGGCCAGCAGCACACTAGGGCATTTATCAACTTAACCAGTGACCTTGGTCGGCATCAGTGTTTTAACCATTTACACATGTGGATGCCGTGTGAAACCTCGATCAGCAATACAACAGTGGCACCTCCACTAAGCCCTGGTTTAATCTCCCCCCACTTTTCATCAGATAAGGTGTACTTTTGGTCTTTATTTATTTCACTACACACAGATGTCAAACAGCAATCTGACAAATATGTTGCGTGTAACGGAGAGCACTAGCCTGCTTAAGTGCAGATGTCAGAAAAAGACATGTCTGACTGGGCTCACTCCAGATTAGCTGCCAGGCTGAGCAGCAAAACTCCCGACAGCCCATTCGGATTTCCAGGCTTCCCGATTCTATAAACACGCGAGCCGCATCACCTGGTTCACAGATAGTCATGCCGACACTAAATCACGGGGCGTGTCACCTTGCTGAACTTAAAAAACATGAACATGCTAAGACTGACATTTTTACATGGCTGTGGTGAATGGGATATGTCTATTTTTGTTTTCTGTATGCAAGCAGAATCAAATATATCCCAAAATTAAACCTCTTTCCATTCAGTCATCTTATGACTGGCACTTCTTCCATTCCTACATCTGCATATTTACAGACTGAGAATGCATTATGGGGCGGTCTGCGCTCCTCTGTCAGTCCCTGACCTTGTTGTACCAAAGTGGACCTCAGCATGCCGCTCTTTGACCAAATTTTTATCTGTCCATCCTCACCAGCTGTGGGGACAAAAATCAAGACAGAAGATTACGTTTTACAGACCATTTCCAGGCAGTAGTGACCTTCATTGAAACAAAAGCAAATATATAATTTATGCCCAGAACTCAAGCAGCCAAAATACTTATGGAATTGAAAAATAAGAGTAGTGTTTTTTCGGTGTACTCACTCGTGATGAGGGCTGTTCCATCGTGGTTCCAGCGGCCGGCCAGGACAGCCCCACGGTGGGCTTCAACACTCTTTTCGATGCGTCCCGCCTTAGAGGCCAGGTGGAACTTACCTGCCAGCAGATAAAGACAGGCAATGCTTACTGATTACCGCAATATGCACTAGCCTGGTCTATGAACCTGTACTCAAGGTGCCATTGGCAAAAGATTTTGTTCACAATATATATTTATTATACCATGAATATTGCAAGAAGCAGGGCTCTAAAAGATCTTTTATATTTTATCTGAGATGGGGTGGGGTACTGTTCAAGATCAGGCACCCAAGCTGTCCCTTTATTCTGTAGCTCAGATCATCTCTTTTGTACATTTTCTCACACAAAAAAAGAAGAGTTAGGAGTTAAGACAAACTCCCTGCTGCAGACAGAATGCGATCAGGCATGGAGACAGTTATCAAAAACACCAGCCTACCATATACTTTGTGGCCACACGTATTAAAAAATTCGGAATGTTCTATGTAATTTCTGGTCGCCTCAAACTGCAAATCAGCATCCCAGTTCTCTCACCCATTTCTATATTTGGACTTTCTAAGAAAACAGAATGCTGCTGACCCAGAAAAATAAAAGCAGGTAGTAAGTATTTAAGCGCGTTATATCATAACATGGGACAGAGAGAACAATATGAGAAGAATAACAAACTGTCAAAAGAGGCATAAGGTTATAAGGCAAGTCATTTCTGTAATAAACACACTTCTCTTTGGGGTATAGCGGTAATTCACTGCAACCGAACATGAGAAAAAAACCAAACTAGTGTTTCAGTTAAGTGTTTCAGCAGGAGACCCGACGACTCATGAGGTTAGATAAGCCAGCTAGAGTTAAGATATTATTTTCACCACCCACCAATGTGAGTTTAACTATTCGATAAAATCTCCAGAAATTCTAAGACATATCTAAAACAAAAATAAAAAGGTCAAACTTGAATGAAACTGGTTTTGAGTCTGTTGTGTAATTTAGGTGGTGAGCTACACAGAAACTAAAGTGAAGCATTCTTTAAGCACACATATCAATAATGGTTAGATGGTGTCATTAATTGATTGTACTGGTGCAATACATGACTTTATAGATTGGATGCTTTTCATAGCTCAGAAACTGTCTGCAGTTCCAATCAGTGTGTGTGTGTTAGTATAATTCTATAGTACTATTATCATTTCGACTACATGTTACTTGCCACCAAAGCAAATGTACATATTCATATCCAAATGGAAAAGGTATTTCAGGAAACTATTAGTCTCAACTTGTAAACTATTTAAGTAACATGACTTGATTAGTACTACGGCTTGACTAGTATTGCGGATTGTCAGGGACTGCTTTGGACCGGGGATGTTTTACCATCTGTGCTGGTGAGCACAAACACTTCAGCAAGAGTCTGCTTCTTCCCCCCAACAGCTTTGGGGAACCAGTGGAGATCAATGGGGAAGATCTCCTCAGGGAGCCTCACCACCAGAGAGGTCTCGTCGTTCAGCAGGTTCCACCTGAAGATCTGGTGATCTTCGCTGCAGGAATACAGCTCATCTGCTGTGGTCCAGCCCACACAGCTGACCAGCTCCCTGTGTATGTGGCTGTTAAGGGTAGAAGCTGAGAAGGACCAGGGAGAGTGAGGCGAGCAGAATGCTAGCATTCACAGCTCCACACACATTAAAAGACCCAGATAAAATAAAATATACTTCACTGATTCCAGGGGGAAATTCAGGGCCCTTTAAATACTGAGAGCCACATGAAGACTCCCATTGTTAATCAAGTCTGGAACAGTCACAACATATAAGCTAAAATTAGGTACAACAACCTTCACCTTCATTTTTTTCATGTCATCACAACATGCTGCACAAAATCACGTCAAGTATTCTGGTACAATTAAACATTCATGTTTGGCTACCTAAACATGCGAAATGAACGAAATGCAAAGGATATGCTTGGGCTCCTTCAGCAAAGAGGTTTTTAATCTCATCGCAGACAAACTGCAGAGCGGCTTCTTCTTAATTCAGTGGTTTTGAATAATCGGCACGGATATATGGAAGAGAACATGGTGACACTCATTAGACGGTTAAAAAAAACACGACCAGTGAGCCCCGCACATATCGCTTGTTCGCACTACCAACGTACCTAAACAACTAACAAATAGTTCAGAACGAACGAAGGGCGGTCAAAATATAGACAGAGACGTATGCTTCGTTGATAACAAACAACTCAATTTTGCAGTGCACAGGCACACGTTTATTCTAACAGCAATTAGGTAAACACGCCGGGCGAGTTAGCCTATCCATCCACCTACGAGGTGACAGCTCTGGTTTAACACAGCATTAACCAGCTCGCTACTGCAAATCGATTAAGCGAGAAAAACACGCATTTCCACACAAAAGCATAAACGTAAGATCTGAAAATACAGGAACTCCTTAACCAGCCGTTCCTTCGCCAGCTAACAGTCAGATTAAGAAGACCAGCATCTCGTTGCCAAGGCAGCGAGCTAGTTTACTAATCCAGGAAACAAGCGCGTATCAGAAGCTTTAGCCCTCTTAGCTATCTAGGTAAATATTCTGGGCTGTAATTACACAAAGCATGATATTAAAATATGAAAATCCACTGGATAGAACAGTTACGTAAATATTAAACAACGAAATGTAATTTATTCGACAAAACATTTAGCTTTTCAGTTACCTCTCAGGTCCGCGTTATGAAATTGGGTCTCGAAAATATCGCGAGAACAAGTACTACCGTGACAACCAACCATGGACCCAGCAAAATATTTAAATACTGTAAATGTGTACATAACTGAATATATTACCAACACTATTGTGTTAACTATTAACTCATTATTATATCGATTTAAGAAAAGTGGGAGATAAATATATTAAATCAAAGTTACACTATTTCTAATCAGCTAACAATACATTTACTGTATATAGTGTTAAGTAACTAGAAGCATATCACCTTTAATAAACCTTAACATATTTTGTCCAGTTATTAAAACTATTATGCGGTGTGTTTTTAAAGTTAGGCTTGGCATTCCCCTTTTTTCAAACGTACCCCTCTAGCAGGAGCGCTTTCCCATGATGCACCGCGCCCGTTTGTAACGAATTTCGGTTCGACTGCTGCGTTTAGGCGCCATTTTCGATTGAGAGAGGAGCGCTGCCGGTCTCACCGGAGAACAGAAAGGAATGACATTTTAATCTCTTTAAATATCTATATGTCTTTTAAAGTTTTACCGTACGCGGGTTACAGTAAAACTTCCTAGGAGTCTCGGGGTAGCAAACGGGACAACAACACAAAGGAATAATTACGCTCTGACAACAAGGAAAAGGTAAATATTATTTGCCGGGTATTTATTTCTGGTTTGCTAAAATACTCGTAGTTAGCAGCTAGAGTCTCCGGTTGCTCATTAACCTGATTGAATTTAGCTGACCACTTTATCTAACTTTTTTAAATGGGTGAGTTTCAGAAATGCATTTTTGTACTCCAGTACGGTTGTTAGTGCAACTACAACAAATTTAAACTAAATATTATTAGGTCTGTTTGTGACTAGTCAAATGTTTGACTTGCCTGTAATTTTATTCGTTTTTGAGCGACGGATTGCTTGAAAGCATCACACATTGTAAGGATTTTTACTGACAGGCTGAAGATAGCTAGTTAAACTTGCTTCAAGTCAGAGGGTATTTAGCTTGGATGTGCCATGATACTTTTCTTCTTTGTCTGGCGTTACGTTCTCATTACGTTAAGATGACTTGCATCCATCCAGTAAAGACATTTTTAATGAAACTCACTTGCCGCGTTGGTCATACTTTTAATATTCATAGGTGCAGCATATATTAAGAATCCACGGCGCGATCACAAATCGTGTTAATGCACTTTATTCCTCTCCAACATAAATACGGACTGTGTTGAGAAGCCTACAACGCCGCTGTTTAGGATGAGAACCTCTCAGTTACCGCAGCCCGACCATACTGTCATTAGCCTCCTAATGAGTGGATTTGAAGCGGGTCACGGCCGTGTTCGGTTCAAACTCAGCCAATCAAAATCGACTCTCTCCTTTTTTTTTTTACCTCGGGAAAGCGCTGCGATTGGCCACACGGAGGCCCACGGGACCCGCTTTGTTTTTGTTTTATAGACTCACGCACTTGGGCGCAAAGTTAAACTTGTTGGCCGCTGGCCCCGCTAGTCCTCCGGGAGCCCAACATGTGCAGTCTTCGCACGGACGGACGTCCCCAGTCTTCCCCGTCCCCTTTGTACGTCACTGCACTCGTAACGTGACCGTGCCTTGTCCTGACCGTGTGGTCGACTTATGGCTTCGTCCCTCTCCGCCTGTGTGCACCAAACCCCCGGCCAGCGAGTCCAACAGCTCAGACCGCCGGCTCTTTATCGAATAATTATACTGACTGTACCCGGTCTGTGCTCAAGGATGTGTAATAATGGTGTGGCAAGTTAATTTTTTTGTTCTCCGCTTCCATTTTCTGGGAGATGAAATTTGGATTGTTTCGCTTCTGCAACCCGAGGAGTTTCTGCCTGTGGTGTGTGTATGTATATGTTTGTTGATCAAAATCGTGGATTCGTGGCTATTGGATACAATGGCCAAGAGGCTCTTTAGGATGGCCGTTTGACACGGGGTGAAGGGTGCCCCAGTTTGACAAGTCACATAGGGGAAAAGGAGATGTGCGAGCAGCGGCCGCTGTGCGACTTCGCGACTCTCCCCGGGTTTGGTGGTGAATGCTATGAATGTCTTCAGGTCTGAATCATGCCATCAAAAACGACCAAGAGCTCCAATACCGCGAAGCCTAGGGGAAAAGGGGCGCAGCCTCGAGATGACTCCGACGATGATTTGGATTTACCCCCAGCAGAAACTAACTTAAATGACCAAGGAGCAACACCGACAAATGGCAAGTAACCATGGTTGTTTTCACGTCTGTTTTGCGTGTAACGGAGCACGCTGTCGCCACTGTTTGTTTGTTTGGAGTTATGTCCTGGCGTGTTCCCTGATGTCGTTCAGCTGTCGTACTTATGAATAAATGGATAGCTAATACACAATCAGTGGGTCAGCAAGTCATCCATTGATGTCTGTCGTGATATTGAACTGGTTGTTACGATATCTTGTGTTCGTTTGTTTAAAGTTAACCCATGGGTTTTGGGCTTTATCTAACAGCACATAGAGTGTTAACTTTGTTGCTGATTTGCCCACGGAAATGAATGAATTGATGTTTGCGCCTTTTCGGTGTTTTTTTGTTGTTCTTAAAAAAAAAAGTGTGGGATTTTTGTATTGGTGGATACTAGACTTTGTTATTTTGTCGAAATAATGTTTTTCTCTAGCTCTTAATGACTGGTTTTGAACAGTATTTCTACTTTGGTAGGCATTTGATCTTTTTTAAATTTAGTTGTGGGCTTTTCGAGTTTTGGAAGCGTTTATCATGTGATGCACTGAAGCATTACAGTTACTGTTAATGATGGCTAATACTTTTAAAAAACAATGCAAGACCTGCTTCATGAAACTGACAAAATTAATGTTTTTCGAAGATATCGACATGCCTCCTATGCAACAGTGTTGTACAGGACTGTGAGAGGCATTTTCAAAAGAATCTGCAACTGGTATCAGTTTTGTTGTGAACAAAGGGCTCGTACTTATAATTTAACTTCCGATTCTGCTCGCAGTCTTTGTTCGTTCTTCGTGAGCACACAACCCCCGTTTTTGTTTTGTTTGTGTTTTTTTGGGTCCGACTCCCCTCCCCTGCACTACTTCGCCTCCACCTAAAAATAAATTGCGCTATGTTTGAAAGTTTGACTTCTCGCCCCAGATGCCGCTCCCGCAGAGCTCGATAACCGAAGTTTGGAGGAGATTCTTGGTAGCATCCCTCCACCCCCGCCCCCAGCGATGACCAATGAACCGGGCGCTCCTCGCCTCATGATAACACACATTGTTAACCAGAACTTTAAGTCGTACGCGGGCGAACAGACTCTGGGGCCGTTTCACAAGGTATGAGAAGCGACATGGATTTTCACATGTCTGTGTCGTGTGTGCGCGTGCATGTGTGTGTGCGCGTGCGTTTGTGAGCGCGCTGGCGCGTATGTGTTCTGGAGTGCTCGGGTATCTGGTTTGTTTACTTTTTAAAGTTTATATCTGGTAAAATGTTTCATCGGCTGATTACAAAATCGGTCGTCTAACAAATTATTAAAATATAAATTTTGGGTTTTTTGTAATCTGCTGTGTGCAGCCACTGATAATGTAAAATAGGATTTAACTGTCATTTGTATGTTTTATAAGATTTCTGCACAGTTGTAAGTAAAAAGTTTAATGTGAAGCATGATAAAGTGCAATTTAAAAAACGTTGGTTTTACAGGCATAATTATTACATTCCATTTTTTTTTCTTCTAGAGATTTTCCTGTATCATTGGTCCAAATGGCAGCGGGAAGTCCAATGTGATAGATTCTATGCTGTTTGTATTCGGATATAGGGCACAAAAGATCAGATCCAAAAAGCTCTCGGTGCTTATCCACAGCTCTGACCAACACAAAGACATCCAGAGCTGCACTGTGGAAGTGCACTTTCAGAAAATCATTGACAAGGTAAAGAGCTTTGTGTGAAAATATTGACCAACCTGAAGATGCTTTAGTTCATGTAAAAATAATTTAGGCAATTTTTTAAAGTTATTGTTCTTAATTTCCAAAGCATTTATAACAAAATTAGGCTAGAATTCTGCATTGCTGGTTTCGTTCAAAAATCTACTATTTAAATAATGCGTGCAATATGATTTTCACACATCTAAGACTGGGTTTTGTTAAGCAATTAAATTTTCTGGTACCACAAAAATGCAAATAAGCTATCTAATTAGATGTAGGTAATTTAAATTGTAGTTCTATAAAGCACATTTCATTGGTAAACCTACATAATTTAAATTAGTCAGGAAACCTGTAGTCTGAAGGTTGTACATCCACAAACATGGGAACAAAACGGATTAGAATGTTCACAGTAAAATAAAAGTACAGTAATAATTCTTAAGGAAATTAAGGATTTTTTCCACAATTTTGCATGGTTCTGTAATTTTAGAATTGATTGTTTAAAGTTGGTTTATTGGTTCCTGGTACACCAGGAAGGAGATGACTATGAAGTCATCCCCAACAGCAAGTTCTGTGTGTCGAGGACTGCTGGTAGAGATAATTCCTCATCATACCACATCAATGGCAAGAAGGCCACCTTCAGAGATGTTGGAGCTTTGCTGCGTAGCCATGGCATAGACTTGGACCACAACAGGTTTTTGATTTTGCAGGTAACATGATTTTTTTTTTCCACCTTTCTAATGAAATCTATGCATTTTAAACAATATGGTGAAGTTGCACGTGGTATGTCTGTTTCCGTGTGGATTATTAAAAAAAAAAATTGAGCAAACTTTAACAAGAAGCAAAGACCCTTAAACTGCTCTAGCAGCGTATCATGGTTTGCTACAGTGACAAAATGGTGCCAACCATCATCTGCTGCTTTAGGATTTTAAGGCCCAGTCAGACGTGATGTCAGGCTTGCTGCATGAGGTGGCGAGCGCGGGCCCTGCCAGTCTGCCTTCCCCACTTTAGCAGCACGTAAATATTGGTGTGTGAGAAATGAGACCCAATCCCCAATATTACTTGTGCTGCTTCAGTGTGGCAGGCTCAAGCCTTCAGACCATTGCCTTAGCTTAGCCCCTCCAGAATTAAAATCCAAAAGTGCCGGTAGCCAGTTGATCGCCATACCGCTTTCACTTTCCAGGTATTTTTAAAGCTATTTACCACTCAGTTAAATAAAGATATTTAATAAAGACAAAGATTGTCACAAGCACGTACGTGAAGTAAAGGATACACAGAATTAATTTGGTGTGTAGTGTTTGTCTACTATCATTGTGGGTTCTCAAGTTTTTGAGTGTTTAATTGTTGGGGTGGGGTGGCTATTTATGAATGAAAGTAAGTGGTTATACTGTGCTCCCTTTTTCTCTCGTTTTGATTTTTGTGTGCCTCCTCAAAATGTCCGAAAAGCCCACCCCAAAAAACGGATAGTCTCCCTATCAGAACTATGAATTAGGTTCTGTTTCTTAATTGGTTCAAATTGTCGTTTTACACTTTTGTTTGTGGAAGCTTTTCTGGTTGTGTTTCAAATTTCTGTGTTTTGTGTGTGTGTGTGTGTGTGTGTGTGTGTGTATTTTAGAAAAGGCATATTGTGCACATTCTTGCTGATTAAGCCCAGGTTATTTACTTTTGCTAAGATGGTCTGGGAAAAATATATTTAATTCTACTTGACTTTTAATGTGTCTGCACACTGATTAGTACATTTTCCCCTACATTTTCTGATGTATGCTTGTATTTGGGTGGTCACAGGTGGTCTTTGAGAATTTTTCTGAATATATCAAAAAAAAAATTTTTACCTTTCGAAAAACAGAATTTTCCAAGTTGCGTTTTTACAGTACTGTGAATGTAAAGAGATAAAGGTTGAGTAATTTATTTTAGTTGAATATATTAAACAGTGGTGATATGTCTGTGGGGAGAATTGGACTCCATTATGTTGAGTGCCTAAGGGATGTATGTGCTCTTCTGTAGCCGCCTGTGTCCTTGGGGGGGATCCCCCTCAAAAAGATAAAACATTTTGGTTATTATGTTATAAAATGTTTTATGTGCCAACTGTTTGATTATTTGTATATAATAAAATTAAAATTTTTGGGGGGTGGCTTGTTTTGCTGGTCTTGACCAGGATATGGGCCTCAGTTTATTGGCCTGTATTGCTCGTGAATTTTCTTTGTATGTCTGTGTAGCTTAATATGCAGAGCTATGCTAGTGTTGTGTTGAATCTGTTTCAGGGGGCACCTAATTTCGTTGTACATTCGTGCAATGACAATAAAAGGCATTCTGTTCTAGGAAAGATGTGTTTAAGCTTGTGAGGGCAGTGAATAAAGTATTTGTGTGTGTGTGTGTGTGTGTGTGTGTGTGTGTGTGTGTGTGTGTGTGTGGGCGTGTGCGTGCACGCGGTGCAGGGAGAAGTAGAGCAGATTGCCATGATGAAGCCCAAGGGACAGTCGGAGCACGATGAGGGCATGCTGGAGTACCTGGAGGACATCATTGGCTCCTGCCGCCTCAAGAATCCCATTCAGATGCTGTGCCGGCGTGTGGAGCTGCTGAATGAGCAGAGGGGCGAGAAGGTGAGCTCACCTGCACCTGTAACCTTTACTACTTTTGTTTTATGTAGTGCGTCCATGTGTGTGTGAGTTTTTTTTTCCCTTTGTCAAGCTAAGCAGTCAGTATGTTTAAACTTCATGTGGAAGAAGGATGAATTTTGTATGTATTTTTTGTATTTTTAGACATGCACGAGTACACCAAATATTTCTACATTCATTTTCAAATTATTTTTCTGCATTGACAGTTCAGGCTTATTTTGTGTAAATAAATTTTGTTTTTGCTATGACTGCTTCAAATATGCATACATTTTTATAATAGGTAGCTTGTTTTTCTTGCTGGGGACTGCAGTATTTTGTTATAAGTGCTAGGTTTGACTTGGCCAGGGTGCCCCCCTGCTCTGACACCTGCCATTCTTTACAAGGCAGTAAGAGAAAATTTTGTTTGCCTTTAGGAAATGACTGTTTCCAAGTAACCTCAGCTGTTCACTTACTGCTTTGGTTTTTGTACCGAAAATATTTATAACGCACCTGATAAATTAAACTAGAATGGTTCATTCATAAAATACTTCACTTGGTTTCTATTTTTTAAATTTTGACATTTTACATCGATTCCTTGCATGTTTTAGGTATTTGTTAGTAATTGATATTCGGATGCTTCGGTTTTTGTTTTCCTTTTTTATTTAGTACAATATACATTTACAGATTCATATCTGCCTCTGTTGGTGCTTTGAAGTTATTTCAGTCTAGAGCATGCCCCAGCAGACAGGAAAACAACCTTTCTGGCTCTAATCTTTGGTATTTTTCAGAATTTGGAACATTAAATTTTTTTGGGGGGTGGGGGGTGTTGGCATGTAGCTTAAATATAAAGTAAATGAGCATAATGTAAATTGTTTTTTTTAACTTTGAAGTTTTGTGTATTAAAAATGGCACGTGAGCTGGTTTTATTAAGTTCAAGGACATCTTGTTTTGGTCTCTGGGGGAAAATCAGTCAAACATATGTGGTTTTTATGTTTTATGTTTTGCCTTTATTAACCAGGCTAGAGGACAATGCATTTAACCTGCCAGATTTCCCCCTTATCTTTCAGCCTTTTTTCTTTCTCTCTTTAAACAGAAACTTATAGTCTCAAGTGAACAATGGCAGGGCTTTATTTTAAATGGAGACGTTTCTTGCCTGCTGCTTTAAGTTGGATTCTCTCCCTGTCCTTCAGCTGAACCGGGTGAAATTGGTGGAGAAGGAGAAGACTGCACTGGAGGGAGAGAAGAATAAGGCTGTGGAGTTTCTTACTCTGGAGAATGAGACCTTCAGGAAACGTAACGTCCTCTGTCAGTGTTACATGTGAGTCCTCTGCTTGTCTTCCTGGATAGCTCTCTGGGCTCCATTCTTCCAAAAGTGAAGATGGATATTCTTCCTTATTGTACCTGACATTGAGAATGGTTAACTGTGTGAAAGTCCTGTTCAGCTTATCCGTCCCCATATTTGTAAACTGGTTATGTTTACATTGAGAAATTTCTTGCAGAGGAATGTACGTGTTTTTGGGGGTTAGTGTTACTTTTATGAAGTAGGGCTGATTTTATAAGCTTAGTTTTGGGTTAAAATGTTTACTGTGATCTGTACAGTTGATCATTTGTTCAGCTATGCAACCTTCTGTCATTTAGTATCTAACAGTGTTTTGAGTCGTCCGCATTTCGGTCTTTCTGCTTGTGGCCAGACTGTGGCGCCGTTTGTCTTCTGTCTTGCTCTTCTGATGCATCATCTCTTGCCATCAGACATGACCTTCAGAGAAAGCTAACAGAAAAAGAAGCGGAGAAGCAGAAGATCCAAGATGACACCAAGGAACTCATGGAGGACAACAACAGGCTGTCGGAGGAAATGAAAGTGAAAAACCAGGATTTGAAAAACGTTGAAAAGTAAGACTAATTTATGCTGCCACTTGTGGTTGGGCTACTTGGTCCAGTGTTTTGGTGAAATATGTCGTGGTTTTGCTGCCATCAGCCCAACATAGGGGCGCTAAATAAACCAAAGGCTGATACAAAGCCTGCTAGACTGCAGTTAGTTGTTAATATTGCTTTTAAGCTAGAATGTCTTGAATCTGTGTGACCTGTAGGTCTCCCATTGTACAGTACGACCTGGCCGGCTGCATCATGCTGTGATGGCTATCAGTTGTCATGTGGTAGACCGGTTTTAAAAAAATGCTTGTCACTTTGTGTTACTGGTTGGTAATTTTGTCGCAAGGTTTGTGACAATTTGTTGGGTATGGTTTAAACAGCATTAAAATAATTTGGTCCCTCAGTCCGCCAGCTTTTTATAGAAAGAATAATTTTTGTATATTTCTTAATGTGGAGAACTTATTAAAATGTTACACAAATAAATATGTAGGCTGAGGATCTGTACCTTGTCAGTGACGATGTGTTCATTTCTCCTGTGAAATAAAGGTGGTTGTAATTAAAGGAGGAGTGCCTTGGAACTTATTTTTCACTTAAAAAGATGATTTCAGATGACTTATGGCAAACTACTTACTAATGTCTCCTATTTCCAAATGTTCTTGTTTCACAGGAAACTGGGAAAGCTGACCAAGTTTATTGAAAGCCAGAAGGAGAAGTTCACTCAGCTTGACTTGCAGGATGTGGAGGTGCGTGAGAAGTTGAAGCACTCCAAGAGTAAGAGCAAAAAACTGCAGAAGCAGCTTCAGAAGGACAAGGAGAAGGTGAGTGCTGCATGGGGTTTCCCCGTTGAGGGCACCTGACATTTTGGTTACCAAAACTACTGGTTGTGTGAGAGGAAATTGTTGCATGAATCTCGGACAAATTTGTTTTTTCTTCATTTTTTTTTTTTTTTTTTTTTTTTGTGAAAATTACCTTCTCTACCACAGAAAAAAACAATCTCTTGCTTTCTCTGTTTCCAAGTTTATGCAAAATAGAATTTTATATGCAATGCAGATTAATGTCCACTGTCTATGTGTGCACACACTCCATGTGAAATTTGGAATAGAAGAAATCCCAAAACAGATAGTACTATCGTAATATTTCTTTAAGACTCATTTGTAAGAATTAAAAAAAAAAAAAGGTCTTGCAATGACTTGCTGCCAAAATATAGTAAAAGCAATTTTTATCATTAGATGTATAAATTGTTTTCAGCCCTTAAGTGAAGCCATATGGCACGCAGAAAGGAACAGCGGTCTTCACAGAATGGAAATGATAGCAAGGTGAAACCATTAACTCTTGCCTCTAACGTTGTTGGATCATTATAGTTTGAGACTGAGGACATATAAGATGACTTGGCTAAAGTCTTATGCCTTTGGAGATGCATGGCAGCCTCTTTGCTCGTACCCTGGGGCCTGCAGATGTTTTGTCTTTGAATGCAGCTGTTCAGGTTGTCCGTAGAAAGGATTCAGAATTCAGTGCTGGCAGTAAATACACATGCAGTAACAAGTCTCTAAATTATGTATGTGAGGATGTTGTTGCAGCGTGCAATAAATACAGTATTTGTGTGCTATTGATTGCACTTTTATAAAAATGGATCCATCGAAATTTGGGTATGTTGAGGGGGGGGCGAAGTCCCAAAATATTCAGTGAAGGATCAGTTCAGGCTAGGTTGGTGGCTCTCACTTTCACATGTGATGTGTCCTGGAATGTTGTGTCTGTGAGCAGTGCTGTTCAGTTGTCAGATTTAAAGTGAGTGGTTTGTTTGAGTATTAAGAGTAACAAATCCAGGTTTTCTGGATGAAATTGGTGTGCAGGAAATACTTCCTGCTGTTGTCTGCCCTGCCCCATTTCTCTATTTTGAAAACCGAGAATAAATCTAGAGATTTGTGGTGCTTTTTAGCATGCATTACAGCGATACCAAATGTCTCCAAAACGTAGAAGAGTAAGACCTTATGAGACAGTAACACAATCGCAGATCACTGGCTATATTTAGAATTAGGTGATATCAGTGGTCATTGTTGACACACCACGGCACACAGTGCGCAACAATGAAACGTTTCCTCTGCATTTAACCCATATGTGACATCGTGACATAGCAGGGGGCAGCTAATTCTGTGCCTGGGGAGCAGTGCTTGGGGGCAGTACCTTGCTCAGGGTGCCTCAGTGGTGCCTTGCTGGTCAGGGATTTGAACCTGCAATCTTTAATTACAAGTGCGCTTCCCTAACCGTTAAGCCACCATTGGCCACAAAAAAAAAATTTAGACTCCATAGTAGCATGAAGTTTTTCAGTCTCATGCACACTTTAGAAAATATTCTGTTCTGCCCATGCACAGCAACAGCAGGAAAGCAGGCTCAGGCCTCGTGCTGCTTTAACACGAAGGGCCACCCGTCCCAACATCCAGAGCCTGATAACTGTGTCCAAAGGTGACCCAGGGTGTCAGTTTAATCATTTCTTACACCACACTAATAGAACATATTACTGTAATTGGGTTCCAATCATAATTGAAATGGCCCATGTTTCAATTGTTCTCCTCTTCCTCCCACGTATCAGCTGGAAGAGGTGAGAAACATCCCCGCAGACAGTGAAAAGACCATCACCGAGGCTACAGGCAAGAAAGAAGAGCAGGAGAAGCTGAAGGTGGTGGCAGAGGAGAAGCTGAAGCTTGTGATGCAGAGCTTGAAAGAGGAGACCTTTGGCCTGCAGCAGGACAAGGAGGTCAGTTTGGATGGCAGGGTGCCTCTTAATGAACTGCACTGGGCTCTCTCGGTATGTTCAGTATGCTGAGGAGTTGCATAGTGGATCAGCGTGATTTGCATATTTGTTTCTTCTGTGTCGGAGGAGGGGGACCCACTTTCCTTGTCAGGCTAACTGGCATCTCTAAGTTGTACGTTGTGTGTGATTGCGTGTGTCCTGTGATGGACTGATATCTCATCCAGGGTGTAACTCACTTTTGTGCTGATTACCCCAGGTCCTCCCAGCGATTCTGTCTAGTTAATAAAATATGGATTGGTGAATGGGTGATGCCATGCTCTGCTTCATTTCATTATCTTCTAGACAAAGGAGAAAGACCTGATGGAACTAAGTAAGGCGGTGAATGAGACTCGCTCGCGCATGGACGTGGCTCAGTCCGAGTTGGATATCTACCTGAGCCGCCATAACACAGCCCTGACGCAACTCAACAAGGCCAAGGAGACTCTGCAGTCCACAACAGAGATGCTCAGGGAGAGGAAGGCTGCCATTAAGGACCTGGGGGTCAAGATACCCAAGTGTGAGCAGGAGCTGAAGAAGGTGCGTAGGATGCAGTGGTGTGTCGAGGAGGTGTGGTGTGGGGGAGTGATGCTGTGTTCCGTTTATCTCGGAGGTCGAAACTCGGAATGACGTCACATACGAATTAAACGCGTTCTAGTACAAGAAGTCGGAAAGCCAGTTAGCAATACCAGGGACCTAGAGCCTAAAAATAAAATCTGATTTTTTTCACAAATCTGATTTTTGATTTTAATCGATTTCCCTCTCCCCTACTCGCAACTACAGATTACAAATAAATGGTTCAAAACAAGTTTTTAATTTTTTTACTTTAAAGTGCAATCTGACAAGCCAAAAAAGATGCTTGTGAGATGGCAGACCACGCCATTGTAAACACTTTTAGAAAAAAAATGTTAATGAATCCCGGCTTTTCCGCAGTATGTATGGGCACCATGTCTTATATGGCACACAGTCCGAAGACGTGTCAGGGACGGTTGCTTGCTTAACTTTGAATGTTGTGCTGGTGCTGCGGCTATTTTCATTTCGCTGGGAGCTGCACTTCTCCCACTCCGCTGCGTGCCTCTGCTTTAGGTGCTGGAATAAATTTGTCGTGCTGCTTCCTTTGGTTGCAACAGTTTTAAAACGGACTTTTCAACGAGATCTTGTTTGGTCTGTGTCCGACGGCGCAAAACCGAACCATTACCATGTTGTTTGTGGATCCGCTACAGTGTTTGGGTGCGGCGCGCTGATGTACCCGTGAAAAACGGTGCGTCGCATTAGTTCCGCTTTTGGCGCTCGCGTGTAAAATAAGTAATAAAATCGATTTTCATAAAAACACATCCGTCCTGAACTGTAAATTCGAATTAATCGATAAAATCGATTTATCGCCCACCTCTACAGGGACCCATATCAAAAAGCAAGATTCTTTTGCTTAGCTGGACAATTTGTTGGATTTAAGGTACTTCAGTTTAAATGGCCTTGATCTTCGTTCACTTAAAATTAGAACTACCTTAAATCCCACGAATAATCTAACTGATTATGAAATCTAATTCTAACCTGTTTAATTTAGCCATCGTTAGCAATGTCAGTTGATAACACATTGCGTGCGGTGCTTCACGTATAAAAACTCCGTAGCAACATCTCCACAGATAAATTGGATGGTATAGTGTGTGCGGCCGATTTAATGAGCAGTGCTTAAACTGTATAAAACTACAACTTTCACTTCTGCTGATAAGGGCCGCAGTCATCTCGTATTCTGAACTCGGGATCCTCTGTGCTGCTTTGAAATATTTCTTGGATCGCCGAGAAACGGGAACGCGCGTGTCTTCACTTCTGGCTTCAGTACTCGGAGACCGAGCTCCGAAGGCAAATGGAACGCGCTGCGAAAAGGGGAAGTTAGTCTAGTGATTGGGAGTGATGCCTAAGGAGATGCTTATGGTTTAAGCTGGTGGGATTTTGGGACTAAATGTCTGAAGCCATAATGACATTTATGTTTGGGGTATGTGCTGTGCTTCCAGTTAAGGTTCTGTGAATGGGATGTGAAATCTGCTCAGTTTTCTTATGGAGAGAGATTTCACTGACAAAAGCTCTGCTTAAATCGCTGTCACGGTGGATGTGCAGGACGAACAGGAACTCGAGCAGATCACACAGGCAGACGAGCAGGCCCAGCAGACTGTGAGAGACATGCGACAGAAGGTGGAGGAAGCCAAAAGCTCCCTGTCCTCCAACCGCAGTCGGGGAAAGGTGCTCGATGCTTTGATGCAGCAGAAACGCAGTGGCAAGATCCCTGGCATCCTGGGCCGGCTGGTGAGGTCCTCGTCGCATCTTGTATGCTTCCCACATGTCTTGTATGACGGGCCACTCCGGTAGCCTGCTCGCTAACCTACTATAAATCAAACACTCGATTTCAAAAACACCTTTTCCTGCCAGAATGTTTTTTTGATGCCCCATAAGTAGAACTTTCCTGCCTTTTTAGGGAGACCTAGGCGCAATCGATGAGAAGTACGATGTTGCCATCTCCTCGAGCTGTGGTGCTCTAGACAACATCTTGGTGGACACAATTGACACGGCACAGAAGTGTGTCAACTTCCTGAAGTCCCAGAACATTGGGGTTGCCACTTTCATTGGGTTAGATAAGGTCAGTCTCACAAATGTATTTGTCTCGTTATGCCCCCTTGTGTGGGACGCATCAGCAGACATGCATATGCACCATGAAGTCAGACTTAATTATATTCATCAAAGGTTAAACGCAAGTTTAATGCAGTTACTGAGTGTTCTGCAAGTGACTTGGAACCAGTTTAAATCCCTGGATTAGGTTAATCTGCCATATGTTGGTATGAACCCAAGTATAGCGTTAGATTTGCCTTAAAAAAGCAGCATCTTGTGTTCTCAGATGAAAGTGTGGGAGAAAAACATGGGACAGATAGCCACTCCGGAGAAGGTGCCACGGCTCTTTGACATGGTCAAGGTCAAAGACGAGGCCGTGCGGCCGGCCTTCTACTTCGCCCTCCGGGACACGCTGGTGGCCGACAACCTAGAGCAGGCCACCCGCCTGGCCTTCCAGAAGGACAAGCGCTGGAGAGTAGTGACCCTACAGGGCCAGATCATCGAGCAGGCAGGTTGGTGCTTCTCAGGCATCATCTAATGCACGGGGAACATGCCCCCTCTCCTTTTTCCATAACCACAATGAATTCCAGCTGAGGTAGATATGAAAATGTGCTTTAAAGCGTAATTACATCAAACTTCAAACTGACCAGGAAATGTAGATATCATTCCTATATTGTTTCCAAGGCAACTTGCCAGTGTTCCATTAGATTTGCGCCTGCCTCCCCTATCAAATGGTCCATGTCTCGTGGTGGAGACTGCTGTGATTTCTTTAGCACCATGCCAGTTGGGTGCCCATCCCACTAAAATATGCTCTCTTGCAGGTACAATGACTGGTGGGGGTGGGCGTGTGATGAGGGGCAGGATGGGCACTTCAGTAGGAGTGGAGGTCTCACAGGAGGAGGTGAGACTGGAGACCATATTCCGTCAGCATGCCATTCCGCTCTTTCAAAGCGGCCTTGGTCAGCTTGTGTGTCTCTCCTTGCTGCCACCAGCTGGACAGGATGGAGAGTAGGCTGAAGGAGCAGGTGGTGCAAATGCAAGGCCGTCAGGAGAGGAAGTTACAGCTGGAGGAGAAGGTGCAGAGGCTCAGGCAGGAGCTCCGCGAGATGAAGAACACTCTGGAGAAGTTTACGGCCAGCATTCAGGTGAGAAACTGCACGCTAAACCCCACATCTCGCTACACCAGATCTCCACCGTGGAGAGAAGAGTGGCACCAAATTTCAGTTATGAATGACTGGAAAGCTCTGTTTATTAGAGTGTAAATCTGCTGCTAATTTTAAGAGGCTTGTGCTGTTTTGTGACTGACTTTACTTCCTCGGGGTTTCAGCATTTACCTGCTTTTTTCAATCCTCCTCCCAGAGCCTGTCGGAGCAGGAAGCTCACCTCAAGTCACAGATGAAGGAGCTGGAGGCCAATGTTGTGGCTGCTGCTCCTGACAAGAACAAGCAGAAACAGATGGAGAAGAGCCTGGAAGCCTTCAAGAAAGGTGTGCGTCTTTGCCGCCCCCACGCTCTTTCAAATAAAGCTCCTCACGCCTCCACATGTGGATGACCTGCAAGCACGATCAGAATCATTTTGTTGAAATTACTCATTTGAAATGGTGTCACCAGAGGCCAATAACTAAATGCTCATAAATGCCTAGCAAGATGTCGGCCCACCTAGTAAAAGCAGCCATGGCGCAAAGCCGAGCTTTAACATGACTGAACCATCCTTCTCTCCATCTCCCAGAATATGAAACTGCAGCAAGCAAAGCTGGCAAGGTGGAGGCAGAAGTTAAGCGACTGCACAACCTCATCGTGGACATCAACAGCCACAAGCTGAAGGCTCAGCAGGACAAGTTAGACAAAATCAACAAGGAGCTTGACGAATGCTGCTCTGCGATCACCAAAGCTCAAGTGGCCATCAAGACAGCAGACAGGTCAGCCGCCTGCTGCCCACTTTGCACTGTTGGCAGGACACTGACGATAGTAATAGTAGTGGTAGTAGTCTGGAGAAACAAAAAATGCAGCAGATATGCAGTGTAATTAGACCTGGATTTGGTGTTACTCCGTCACATTGGACCTTCCTGTCTGTGCCCCAGTAACCAGTTTCACGTAATATAATTGGAAGGCTGTGAACGCCAAGATATCACGGTCTGCTCAAATCACACCAGCGTGATGTTTCATCCGATTCGTGAACTTTCTCTCCCTGCTCCCCAAGGAATCTGAAGAAGTGCGAGGATGCGGCGGCTCGCTCAGAAAGGGAGATGGCAGAAAACGAGAAGGCCATGGAGGATCTGATGGAGCACCTGAAGAAGCTGGAGGAGCAGGCCGCAGAGATCATGAAGGAGTGCCAGCAGGCGGAGGTGAGTCGGGCTGCAGTGGGCTTCCTCTTCGGGGAGGAGTCTGACCGAGAGTTAGTCACTAATGAAGGCAACTGAGGAAGACACACTAAGCTCTGCTCCATTTTGTAATTTATTGCAATTCTATTAGGGCTTTGCTCTTTTTTATGAACCATTAGAATTTGAGCCTGCACTTCCCTGATCTTCAGCACTTCGTTTACCATAAATCTACCGGGAATATGACCTAAAGTCAGATTTTGTTGGATTCTTTTATTCTGATAAATTTCAACTACAAATTCAGTGGTTTGTAAGGAATCACAAGAGTGCCATAACCAAGAATAAATCTGTAATATATTCATGTGGGTTGGAATTGACTACTCAGCCTGGGCAGGAAGGTGTGTCCGAAGCCAGTTGATTGACAGCTTGTCCATTTGAGGAGAAGCGAGGGCAATAAGGAAAGAGCAAAAGCAATGCGTTAAATGTAAAAGCAATACGGCAAAATTTAAAAGCAATAAAGAAAAGCATTCATTTTAATTTTTTCATTTGTATTTTTCACTTTCTTATTCAACATTTATTTCCTTATGGTTTTACAGATTTTTTTATGGCACCCCTGTGACTCCATAGGTGTGAAAAAACATTTTCCTTATCAATTTAAAGGTTAATTTTAAATCTCTTCTTGCATTTGTCACTCAAACTGCTTGCTGCTGAAAAGAATCTGTCCAATGAATGCTGCCTGTTTTTTTCCCTTCCTTAATATTTTGAAGGTATGAAAAGTATTCGTAATAGTGTAGAAGCTGTTTGGTCATGCATGTAATGCAGCCTGTAGCTGGGATGTGTTTCCGTTCACTAGTCACCTTTACATTGTTTCAGAAAACCTGTTGGCAGCAAAACATTTTAACAGTGCTTAGTATGAAATCTCTCAAAATATAATGGATTGCTGACATGGTCTTCATGGGCTCTCTGTCTCTCTCCGGGCCTGCAGGAAGCGCTGCCAGAAGTACAGGAGCAGCACCGTGGTGTACTGCAGGAGATCAAGGCCATCCAGGAGCAAGAGCACACGCTGCAGAAAGAGCTGCTCAATGTGAGGCTCAAGGTGGAGCAGATCGAAGGGGCCATTTCCGAGCATCAGAGCAAGATCAAGCACTGGCAGAGAGAGGTGGGGCACTTTCTGTTTGGGCTGAGTGATGCGTGGGACTTTACTGGTGTCCTAGCTGGATGGCGTTCACTATTAAAGCTACAATAGGAAGCCTTTCTGAGGATTCCTGTGGTGCAGCAAGAGTCATCTTCCAGGAAAATGTTGTAGTTGTAATCCACAGGGCATATGTTGCCAACTGGTAGTTTAGCAAGACAGGTCTGGTGATTAGGATGCCTGTATGTCACAGAACATCGGTAACTTCAGGTTCACAGCAGGCCCAACGCCTGATACGAATCTGCAGCAGCCGTTCTGGCAGTCGGATCACCAGGAATTTCAATCATTTGTAGTGGAAAGATGGCCTTAGCCTGAAGAGTGGAGACTGTGAGCTTAAATGCCCTACAGGTTTATACCATTAAGGGTCTCTGCCAGGACTAAACAATCTGCCGCATTACATTGTGACAGCACTGTTTTGGGTCCCAGGTTTTGAATTTAGTCACAAATGAAAGCATTGTGTGATATTCTTGGTGTAAAATGGGTGGTGAGAGAGAACACACAGAATTACCTGCTGTATTAATACTACAGCTGCAAGAAATCAATAACGTCAGTAATTATCAGTAATAAATTTTGTCATTGATTGGTTGCATTTGTATACAGAGATTGGCAGGCAAATAGCAGTGTAGTGAAATGGTTTTATGAAGTTTCCACCAGGCTTAGGTGGTATTAAGGAATATTGTGGCATTTTGAAATCTTGGCGATTTAAAATTAGCTGGGGCTTGTTGCTGATTGACAGTCATTCCATATGGTCCCTTTTCTGTGCCCTGCAGAATATGCACTATACCCAGTTCTTAAATTGATCCCACATTTCACTCTACAGATCTCAAAGCTCTCCCTCCACACCATTGACGACAAGCCAGCAGAGGAGCTGCAGTCGCTCTCCCCCGAGGACCTGGCAGCCCATAACCCCGATGTGCTCAACAAAGAGATCGCCCTTCTGGAGGCACAATCCGCCCAGATGAAGCCCAACCTGGGCGCCATCGCCGAATACAAGAAAAAGGTACCAGTCTGTGGCCTTGCAGTAAGGCCTGGTAGAAAGCAAATCTCCCTTTGACCAGCTTACCTCTCATCCTTCCTCAGGGCTTTGGGAGCGAGTACTGACGCTTATTCTGTCCTCCTGCAGGAGGAGCTCTACTTGCAGCGTGTGGCAGAGCTGGATGAGATTACCACAGAACGGGACAATTTCAAGCGTGCATGTGAGGACCTGCGCAAGCAACGGCTCAACGAGTTCATGGCCGGCTTCAACATCATCACAAACAAGTTGAAGGAGAACTACCAGATGCTGACGCTAGGGGGCGACGCAGAGCTGGAGCTTGTGGATAGCCTGGATCCCTTTTCTGAGGGAATCATGTTCAGGTAATGACTGAACTTGACATGCAGAATCAGTTTCTGGTCGATGTGCACCAGCATTTCTCATATTAGGGGGGCCTTTATCTCTTTCTATTTGTCTATGCAGCGTTCGACCCCCAAAGAAGAGCTGGAAGAAGATCTTTAACCTGTCTGGCGGAGAGAAGACACTGAGCTCCTTGGCTCTGGTTTTTGCCCTCCACCACTTCAAACCCACACCTCTCTACTTTATGGATGAGATTGATGCTGCGCTTGATTTTAAGAATGTGTCCATCGTGGCTTTTTATATCTATGTGAGTAACTCGTACAGTCAGTGATGGATGTGACTGTCCTCCACTACATTTAATTTCCTGCTTGACTGATTTTTAAAATGTCATCTCATGCAAGTTAAGTTCCAATTAATTGTTGATCTTTTCTTAGTCTGTAGGAAGGGATTTCACGTAGGTTTTGGATTGTGTGTGTGTGTTTTTTTTAACCCAGCTTATAAATGGCTTATTCAAAGGAGACGGACTTTGAATAGCCTCAGTCCCACTTTATAACCACATTTTTGTGGTGAGGCTATTGTGACCAGGAGGTATAAGTATGGTCCACCTTAATTAGGAGGCATCATAAGGTTTCATAAACCTTGCACAATGTGGACCAGTGGTTTAGTTTATTAAATATTTACAATAGCATCGTGAACTCCTGCAGTAATTACTGTTTAAAATGGATTAGTACATTATTCACTGGTAGTATAAGTCGCTTGTCTCTCCTCCCACCAGGAACAAACCAAGAATGCCCAGTTCATCATCATCTCTCTGCGGAACAACATGTTTGAGATCGCTGATCGGCTGATTGGCATCTACAAGACTCACAACACCACCAAGAGTGTGGGCATTAACCCAAAAACCATCGCGTCCAAGGAGCTGCCCGAGGTGGCCACCGCCTGAACACCCTCAGCTTGAGCACTTTTTAAATCATAATCCAGGGATCATTTTTCCCCAAACTTCTAAAAATTCTTGAGGCATTTGTATCTATCTTAATTTTATCATAAAAGCTGCTGTTTTTTTTTTTTAATTTCATAAATAAAATCTTACTTCTGCTTTCTAAGTGTGGCTTAATCCATTTCCTACATTGGTCTGACTGTTTGCTGTATAGATGCTTCTCGCTTTACGATAATGTAACTTCCAATTGTGATTTCACGATGGTGCGATAGTGAAACCATTTCGATCTGTTCCCCCGGCTACCGATATGCCGTACGATACTTGCTGATGTCAGCCGAGGGCAGCGTCCACACAGCCATGCTTCCAGTCTCTGGTGATTACAGTGGTTAAAAAGCCTAAGTGTCAATCATATTCACATTCGATTTAGGATATTTTATATTTTATAGTTCATTGTAACAAAATGCCATATGGGGCATCTGTAGTACCAAGCTGAAACAAGTAAAATTCCTTAAACATGGGTGATATGCATCTATAGTTGGCCAGGGATCATTAGTATCAGAATTGCTGTGGCATCATATAGATGGGTTCTACACAGTGTTAAAGTAGTTCCCCACTGGTTTTGTAAAGCACTTTGGGTGTCTTGAATGTTATATTTATGTAGTGCTTCAACTGTGGACATTTAAGTATACTGTCTGTAATTGAAAATGTTTCCAAGGTTAGTGACTGTAACTGCTCCACAATCAATAGAAGAGAAGCACCATGATTCTGTTGGGCTTGGATCAGGGGATAAAGAAGCAGTGGGTCAGAACCGGCCAGGGTGCTGTGGCTACCTGTGAGCCCAGCAGACCTTAGATA
The DNA here is from genome assembly GCA_026781145.1 of Hippopotamyrus pictus. NCBI lineage: Eukaryota > Metazoa > Chordata > Actinopteri > Osteoglossiformes > Mormyridae > Hippopotamyrus > Hippopotamyrus pictus. The sequence continues at coordinate 13,003 of JAODLC010000134.1, read as the reverse complement.
CGGGTACACACCCCCTTTAAGCTGTGAACACGAAACATAAGTCAGCGGAATGCAGAGACCTACAGAGCAACGGCTCAGACAAAAAGCATGAAATGTGATTTTTATTCATTTAAAATGATAGCAGTAATGTTCACAACTTTTAGAAATTACGACCAGTGATATCTAAGCCTGAAATAACTCACACCTGCTCCAAATTCACAGCTTATTAAAAATTAAGTTCTTTTCAAACCAAGAGTCTCAACTAAGCTACTGTATCTGACTATAGTTCCAGGAGAGTGGAGAGATTTCAGACCCGCCAAAGGGTCAGTTCAGCTCCAGCTTAAGTTGTATCAGATGCTGAAGGTGTGTTGGAGTGGAATGATGTGTAAAAGGGCAGGAAACACTGACGGGGTCGTTCAGGCGAAGTATTTTCTACAGCTCCAGAATGCAGGAAAACTTTTTTTTTTCTGGGAAGGTTTTTCAATGTGCAAATTCTCCAAAGACATGGGATTATATAACCATCCCTGGATAATCTATAAAATTTGCAATAAGAAACACTGACTAAAAAATTACATTTTTATAAAAAGATACAAAAGTGCCCCACAGAGGTTCTGGTCGGTTAGTGTAGAAAGAGTTGGGGTTGATTTCGCATGATAAATGTGGTTGACAGGAGGTTCTGATTACCCGCTAAGCTGTTAAACACTACAAAAAAAAAAGAAAATCACTAATCAAAGAAAATAGTCATTTTGTAGGGAAATCCTTGCACTAACCCTCTTTCCCCGAGAATCAGAACAGCTTGAAGACGGTGCCTAAGTAATACCCTGTAGTTTCTCCAAGGGAGGACAGGAGAAACCTGCATTTGAGAACCACATCTCCAACCATGGACTGCAGGTACACCATGGTCTCCTGTAGCAAGCAGACGTGGCCAGTCAGTTCATGCAGAACAGCCTGAAGCGCCTGAGGCAGACCAGGAAGGGAGACGGGCAGCGCGTACATGTAGCCCAGGCCGAGCAGTACGAGAGACAGGAGGAGCACAAGCAGGACAGTGGAGGGCACTGGGGAGGCAGGCTGTGGCTGTGGCCAAGTGGAGGGGGGCCCCTCCTTCTGACCGCAGCCCTGTATGCAACATGTGATCTGGGGAATTGGACCCTGCTCCAAATCAGCGACAGTCACCCCAGCCCAGTGCTGCTCTAGGAACTCAGCGGCCCGAGGGTGGGTGGAGAGGGCTGTCGGCCTGGGCAATGGTGCTCTGATCAAGGCTTCCACCCTCTCCCGGAAGATGTGGACCTTCTCCAGGAAGGCGAGGGGGGATTCCTCCCCCTCCACCGCTGTGCTGTACGAAATGAGGTCCAGCTGCTCCTCCTTCATGTCCTTCAGCTTCTCGATCAGCGGGTCGTAAGCGTGCTGCAGCTCCCCACTGGCCGCCTCCAGCGCCTCCATGAAAGCCTCCTTCTTCCGGGCCAGGATCAGCTCCAGGCTGCCGAAGAACTGGACCACGGCGTCGCGGTCCTGCTGCAGCAGCCTCTCGCAGCGTTCCTTATCCTGCTCCAGTCGATCGACCAGGGCACACACCTCAGCCCAGCGCTTGTCCGTCAGCTGCTCGATCAGACGAGCAGGGGCTTCGCGCTCTTTCACGTACGCCGTCTCCAGGTCATCGATGGGGTGGCCCTGATGCTGCCCAACCGTCAGGCAGAACCCACAGACCAGCTTGCGGTCCCGGACGCAGTAGACGTTGAGTGGCTGCCGGGGGTGCTCGGGGCAGGAGGCCGGACGGGGGTGGCCGTCACATTGAAACTTCTCCACGATGGCACGCAGGGAGATGTTGACAGGGAGGCCGTCCACACCCAAGTGGGGCAGCTCTACCACACTGCGGCAGTTCGGGCATTTGAGGGGGATGCGGAGTGGGCGCCAGATGGAGAAGTTAACAGACACCTGTAGCACCTTCTCCAAGCAGACCTTGCAAAAAGTGTGGGAGCAGGGAAGCAAACGTGGGTCACTGAAGAGAGAGCAGCATACGGAGCAGGTGAGGTCCTCCTCCAGGCTGTCCATGCTGCCAGCTCTGAGGTGAGGAGGGTCACTTACTACCTTATGTCCAGACGGGCGCTTCTGAAAACCAAAAGCTGGCGTTACAAAAAGTTTCAGACAGTTTAAGAAGAGTCACACGTCTCAGAGAAATGCGAAAACTTGCACCAGAAGCCACTCGTCCGCCAGCGTGATCAGGGCAGCTTCGTGCGTCCGTGTTATCCTGAGCCTAACGGTATGGCGTGATCCGGGCAGGAAGGTTAGAGGCGTCACCCCCACCGGAGCTGCATATTTTACAAAATCGTCATCAGACTATAAATGGTGCCGGCTACGACTATGGCTACACAAACATGGTGTCATGTGAAACAAATAACGAATATTAGCTAGAACAGGTGACACAAGAACAAACTTTTTATTGTGTTATACTACAGATACCTGGCAACGCTAAATCGTATTTTCCAAGATTCATAACGTAACCAACTCTTAAAACAATTTAAAGACATTTTGTGTCATACACTGCCGTCATATCCAGGTGGTTATAAAGAGGCAGTTTGAAGGGGGCGATCTGATACTTCCAACTGGTGCCCGAAACATGGATCTACGTCCGGCAACGAACCCCGGACGGCCACTGCACCCACGCTTAGACGTCCAGCGTAACGTACAACCGGAACAGAAGCCTGGCACTAGTTTAACCCGAAGGGCCATCTTCGTATTGTGGAAAATATGCACAGAATATCGTTTCTAAACGCCACATTTCTAGTTTATTAAGAATAAACAAAACAACCTCGGTTTTTATGGCTCCGCCCAGAACCCGCTTTCGTTTAGGAAAACGTACAAACTCTCCCAAAAACATCCACTTAACAAATACACGTGAGATAAGCCAGGCGCAGTTCTTTGTTAAGAAGTACGCAGGCAGTATCCAAACTGACGTCTGCTTAGAGACAGCGGCTCATGGAGAGATGCCGTTCTCTTTGCTAAATACAAGCATCCCGGTAAGTTAACTAGGTGCATACTCACCAAACGCCGGCGCTCAGGTCCGAAGCCCCCTTTCGCGTTTACAGCCTTTGAAGAGAAGTGCGCATGCGCACATAGCTGACGCTCCGGACAGCCAATCAGAACGCCCCACTCCGCGATTCAAACGCAATTGAAACGAAGCACCGGAGGGACAGACTGTACACAGCGGGGAAACACCCCTCGGACCCCCGGACGTCTGTTTTGCTGACATTTTAACAAACGTATACAACAGGACATCTTAGTGAAGCAAGTCAGTTTAATTCCCGCATTCAGGAGGAACAAAGGCACCACCTGATACATCAGACGGCTATCGTCAGGCTCAAGTTGTGCATCCTTGACCACTACTCCCCCTGCTGGTCTGTCATGCAACAATGCTAAAAGGCTCTAATAGTACACAAATCTAGGACAGCAGTATTGACATTATCCTAATACCAGAGGAGACACAAAGGACTGGTTATCCAGAAGGCGGGAATAAAGTCCAAGCTGCACATTTCTAGTATTACAGGACGCAAAAACACATTAAGACCCTTAGACGTTTCAGTAGGTGCCTAAATTCCCCCAAATCCTATTGCTTGAGGAGTGCAACAGAAATAAGACGCAGCACATGAAGTTTTAGCATTTATTTTCTTAAAGACAACCTAGCCCATAATCTAACTTCAACAGGTTAAGCTTTTTTTTTATTTTTGCTCTGCCCTTTAAATGTTTTTCTTTTTTAAATCACATCTTTGCTGACAAGGAATGCTGCAAAAATAACCCAAAAAAAAAAATCCAGAAGATAGTGACCACAAAATGTAATCAGTTTCTATTGTGTCAAACTACAACACAAAAGAGAGCGGACATTGGGGGTGGGCTAACCGTTATACATGACATACAGCAAGGTTGTTTTGACAGTCTTTCTGTACTCAGTGTATATACAGTGTTTACCCAGACTGAGACAAAGCAGATTTCCCAATACCCATGATTATCACATACCCCCCCCTACAGAAAAGGTTCCCAAATCAAAATCAGGTACATATTGCCAGCTCCCTCAAACATGAAATTCTGCAATGTGGCTCCAGTTGGATTAATAGTCTATCGTTTTTAAAAAAAAAAAAAAAAAAAAAACCTGGAATACAGTAAAACACTACACACTGTTAAAGGTGTTGCTACATTTCATTTATGCATGGTCAAAACACTGGAGCAGAACATCACTTTGCCCATTGAGTTAATGTGCAAACGGGTCAGGGAACTAAAGTGAGGGGAGATGAAAAACATTGAAACTGTACTGTATTCTACAAATAAAAATTACACTTTGTACACAATAACTAAAATAAACCCCTAAAATAAAGAATTAGTACATGCAAAATATTAGGGCTGAAAGTCACATTTAAAAATGGCCATTCTTCCTCATGTCCCTTGTGACAATTTTAAGCTTTCAGTGGTTCTCACTTCAGAAAAAGAAAAATGTATATTATATCATGCAAGGGATCATATAAATTTAATTCTAAGAGATGGCATCATGGATATTTGCAGCATCAAATGGATTTTTGGTGCTAGGTACAGTGTAAATAGGGAGCCTTGCTTAAAACAGTTCACTTCTGCACAAACACTGGAAATAAAAGCATAGGGAAAGAAAATAAAAGAATGACACTGGACTGAAACGTGGGGTCCTCGCAGGTGCGCTCACCCCAGTTTTACCGGCCAGTGCCATTTAATACTAACATTATAGACATCTCAATGCGCCTCTATGCATTCTCCTGTTTACAGAAAGACCTTACTCTTCCTTTCTGGTAAGGGGTGTCCCATTTCCGAATAAATCTGCCTCCTCCGTGGGCAACTTTAGTAGCTTTCCCCCCCTCCCCCCGGCTCTCATTTCGGTTTTGTTTTCATTGCATGCGTACACACCCAGCCTCACGCCCAGTCACGCACACGCACCCACCACTCTCGCACACGCTCCGTGCCACTGGAGCCGCCCCCCTGGCTCCTTGTGGGCTGGGAGCCCCAGGATTGGAGGAGACGGCCCGGGCTCCTCGGGGCCGAGTCCACACATTCGCACACGTGGGTCCATTCACTCAGCACGGCCCTGAGGGGTGCACTGCCTGACACCTCCCTTTCGCTGTTCCTCCCCTCAACTAACCGGACCACAAAAACTAATATGGTTTTGTTAACCCCCCCCAGATTCCTCTAATTGATTGATTTCAATGTCTTGGTTCTCTCCTAATTGACATCTTATTTTTGCTGTTTAGATAACACCTGTCATAACGGCAAAGTGTTCAGAATGTCCTCCAAAGCATTTCAGTGTAGATGTTTGTTTGCAACATTTAGCACTCATTCGCACTTGCATCCACTCTCCACCGCCACTCCATTTGGGCCGGCTCCCCCCGGAACGCCAAACGAAATCCACACAATTGCTCTCGGATTAAATGCAGCCAAGGATCCAATGAACCAAGCACAATGGATCTAATCTCTCTCACACTCTCGCTCTCTCTTGCTCGCAATTTTTGTTGAACAGAGTGCTGCATCATGACCTATCTCCCCCATCACGGACGCTTCTTTAGAACCGGAACCCCTCTGCTGGTACGTTAGTGGAGGAATTGAACCCGTAAGTTCCACCCTGGATGGCCTCGGGCACCAGACTTGAGTCTTCATCGATCTGAATTTAAAAGAGAAGCGAAATGCTCATCAGCGCCATAGCAGAAAGCATCAGGACACAACACCCTCATTAACCCCTCCAACAAAGGTCCACCAGTGAGACTCACATCATCAGATGAGAAGTACTGGTCGATAATTTCATACGCCAGCTTATAGATATCTTCATTTTCATGATTCTGAAGTTGCTCAATTTTTTCCAGTCCTGTATTGGGGGAGAGATGGCTTCATGAACACACCTTTTTAAAATTAGGAAACTCAAGAAGAAAAAAAAAAAAAAAGAAAAAAAAACCCTACCTCCACATTCCTCAATCAGATTAGCGACCGTCTCAGCCTCATCGTCAGCCATCTTTAGGATGTTGCTCAGGCCGTCCAGAACCACCTGGACCACCTGCGCGTCTTTGACTGTCAGGAGGTTGCAGAACGGTGGGATCACTTGCTGCTGGATTAAATACGCCACCTGGTGGACAGACAATCATAGTTCGACATTTGACATCAATTTGCACCAGTGTGCCAAGAGAAAGACTTGAAATGCCACAGTGGGCAGGGTCATCACGTTCAGTGAAGGGATTTAACCCAACCCACTGCTCAAACTGTAACATCAAGGGTACAGACATCAATCTGCCAACATACACAGGCCAGTGTGGACTTTGGCTTGACCGGATCACAGTCTACTCCTTGCTTTTTGCAAGCAGCCCCACTCTTTGTTTTTCCTATAATGTTAGCAGGCCTTGGGGGTTGGGCAGCCAGTTGGTCCCCCCCTACTTGTGAGTTCAGAATTCTTATTAGGTAATTGATGAAATTAGCTACAGCCTGCGGCAAAACAACTTCACAGCAAATGAGACTGCAGGATCTCACCTGGTCCTTTCTTCCACTTATCGTCAGGTTGCTAATGGCCCAGGCAGCCTCCTTCTGGGTGCCAAAGTCTCCCTGGAGGTGGGGGGGGCATGTAGCGTTTAGCTTACAGTACTGTACTATAATGTGCTTCCACAGCATGAAGCGTGCCAGCATAAAGATGTAGGGGTTGAAGTAGCGAGTAAAATTATCTTGGAGGAACTCACCTTGTCCAAGAGGTGGATGATCAAAGGCACCAGGTTGGCTTCAATGACAGCCTGCACCTGCTGCTGGTTTCCCGCTGTGATGTTTGACAGGAACCACACTGCCTCCTACAGGTGGCGCACACAAACAGTACTTAGGACCTGAGAAAATAGCAATGGCTACAGCAGGCCAGACCCTGGCATTTACCTTGTTGATCTTCTCCTTGGGGTGTGTAAGGAGAGCGGGGAAATGGGCCAGAGCTTCACAGTTCAGGACCACCTGGGTCTGCTCGTCTGTGCCTGTCACGATGTTCCCCACGGCCCTCAGCGCTGCAGTCTGCAAATGACCAGCAGGGGTCAGTATGCCAGGCTGAACACAGAAGTGGATGTGGCAGGGATTCCAAATACTCGCACTGTAAGACCACTGCTCTATGCAAGGAAGTACCTCTCTGTAAGCCTACCCATGAGCCTCACAATCAATAAACCATCAAGGACAAACGCATCTAGGCCAAGTGAGGGGGGGTTGATTGATAGCCCCTGTCCCGGTTCCTAAAGGCTGGGGGTCTCAGGTTTCCTGTTTGGCTCTGTCTGCAAAGGTCGTTAGAGGTCAGTGCCCTGTGAATCTGGCAGCAGCACTGCAACTGCAGCTGGTGGGCAGCCCAGCTCTATGCAGTCAGGACCCCTTCTCACAGTACCAGATCATATGGACACACCCCAGGGGCAAAAAAAAACCCAACCAATGAAAAAGGAGGTGAGCTCCAACCTTCTTGAGAGTCAGGTGGCCACAATTAGCGCTTTCAATATGTACATCTAATACACGCCTAAACCTATAGTAGGCAGGCACAGGAGGAATCCAGAGATAAAGGCGTGACAAGATGTGACACCAGTCTGGTATAGGAGCCAGGAAGTCGCTCCCAAGCAAAGTGACTAACCATGTGGATGCGGTGACAATGGCTGGCCGGACAAACCAATCAGAAAGAAGGGAACATCCAGTTCTACTGGAACACAACAGCTACCTCCACCCGGCAAAAGGCTAAACAACTGATTAGCGGGTGGGCTGTAGTTTATGTAACACTAAGCTTTAGCCAAATACAGAAAAGTTCTGGGGAAAAGTAAACTGTTTCCTCAACCTAAGACACAAGAAGCAGTCAGTCATTGTGACCCAATCAAAAGTAAGCTTATAAAAACACTACCTTTACATGGAAAAGTTAAGAGGAAAAATACTTACAATTCAGTTGTAAAACATAATTTACAAAGCAGAAGCACAGAGGTAAAGGAAGTCAGCTGCCAGATGCAGGAATGGCAGCCTGAACTACCTACCTGAACTTTGACCTCCTGGTGGCTCAGAAGAGGCACAAGGTGTGGCACGATACCAGAGTCAATGACCATCTGAATCTGCTCGTTTCCAGCATCCGTCAGGTAGGACAGGGCCCACACAGTGTCCACCAGGATCTGCGGCAAGATGCATTGTCAGTCAAAGCAGCGGACCTTCCAGATAGCAAGGAGATAAGATCTTCCAATCCATCTGGAGAAGATGCTCAAAATGATCTATGCTACTCTCATGCTCATATTTCACAAAAGCAGCAAGAATTACATTCTACTTCAATACCCTCCCAGAACAATGCCTGCACACACTGACACTGCAGAGGAATCAATGAAGTCCATCAGTACTCACGTTAACGTCCGTGTGGTGGATCAGGACACACAGGGCTGGCAGGATCTGTTAGAGAGTAGTGTAAGCCAGGAGGGAAAATGCAGGGTCTCCTCACCGAGATATGTTTAGTCAATTTAACTGGTAAATATAAGACTCCAGCGTGATAAATGACTGCTCAGAAAGGAGGACATGACCACCAGTGTTCAGGTTTCTACACTGGTCTCAGATGTTCGGGAGCCTACCTCCTGGATCGTCTCCATGGGTGGAGGCGGGTCCTTGTGACGGCACAGGTTCACCATGACCCAGGTCACATTTCGCAGGAACGTGATTGGAATGGAAGGACTGATGAAGGACAGGAGCGGCTTGACCACACCCAGGCTTATCACATAGTCCCTGCACTGAGGGCCATCACCTGGAGGAACATTTACAAAGCAGCTATAGGTGGCCGAATGCCGTAACTCTGCCTGTCGATGGCGGTAGGGTGGAAGTGGCCGGCTGACCAACCACGTGACCCCCAAAGTGGGCGTCACTCACCGATGATGTTGCCCAGCGCCCAGACGGCCTGCTCACACACATTCTGGTGGGGGGACTGCAACAGTCCCAGAAATAGGGGGACGGCATCTGAGGATAGAATGAAAACATTCTTAGTGTCCACAGAAATTTAGGGCCACAAGTGAGGTCAATCACACAGAGCAAGGAAGATGACAACATACTGGACTGCACGACAGCCTGCGTCTGCTCCGAGGTTCCGGATGCGATGTTGGTCAAAGCCCAGGCTGCCTCAAACTGCAACGACGGGCTAAACAGGAACAAAACATACTGTGTCAAATGACAGGGGTCGCCAAAATTCATCCGTTCCCCTCAGAAAACACCCAGTAAACCTTCAAACATACACTACCAAAAACCCAAAATGTTTTTTTGTCCTCCAGATCTAGTTGCTTTCAAAATAGAGCTACACAGACCTAAGAATGGAACAAACAACCAACGGACAGATTTAGGACAGTTTGTTGTGAAGTGCTCCCACGGTCCAAAGAGTGCTTACTTGTCATCTCGGTCCAGGCAGTGGACCAATATGGGCAGAATCCCAGACTTGATCAGGTCGTCGATGGGCGGGTTGCGGTCACTGGACAGCAGCTTCCTGCGAAGGGCAGAAGCGCGAGACGCAGGATCCTCTAAACCATCAGCTATCCACCATCCAAGGAGCCACTCGCAATGAGCAGCAGAGATGTATTCAAAAGGCACGTTAACAGTGAACTGGGGAGGGGGGGGCGCATTCCTACCGTGCGGCCTGCACTGCACTGAGCTGCACACCCTGGTTGTCGCTGGTGGCGTTCTGGGACAGAGCAGAACAGACTGCCATTTTAGAAGGAACTTACAAACAGGAATACACTATTTGCAGAGCAGTAAATAGCACAGCCACAGGAATCGAACACTATGGCAAATGAGATGCTGACCATAACTGGAGACAGACTACCCTAACACAGCACTCAGACTACAGCCAAGCCACACGATGTACCAGCCCCCATTACCGAGTGCCACATCAAAGCCACGATAAGCTTACCTGGACTATTGCTTCTAAAGAGGTGTTTTGCTGCAAAATAAAAATGCATCAGTGAAGCAGTGAAAATCTAAGCAGCAAAAAGAACAAATTTCAAACCGAACATAAAAACCGAGCTGTGAAAACAAATGGCAGAGTTTATAGAAAGAAGGAACGCAGGAAACCACCGGTGTTTACATGTGAACCCAGTCACAGTCATAGTAGGGTGTCAAAGGCCCTTACTGCTCTGAAGTCCCCATCCACATCAGAGTCCTCGCAGATATCTTCATGGGGAACGTTCCTTCGCTTCAGGAGGTGTTCATCTCGTTTGTTCTAGCATTGGGGCAGGGGAAGGCAGAACCATCAGTCTTCTACGGTCACTCACACAGCAGTTATGTCCAGATGAGTCAGACTCAAAGACCTGGATCGCATTTAAAAAATCCTTCGCTTAATCTTCAGGCCGAATGCTGAACAGGGAGATAGACACACGTACCTTTCTCAGTTCCACTACAACCTCGTTCCGCTGCCTTCTCATCGTCTGCAAAAGGGAATTCACAAACACCAATGAGCACACGCGCTTCGGACACCACGTCGCGCGGAATGGTTCAGCTGAACAAAATAACTAAGGAACAAATCCTGACAGGCAGAGCAGCGCAGCGGCGGAGCTCCATTTTCCAGGGCTCAATGGTGCCAGACCCAGTACAGGGCGTCTGCATACCGCACACCCCGAATAACGCCCTGAAAGTGACTGCTGATGTTAAACTTCATGCCTACACGATACTCACACGCCTCCGGCATTCAAACCTACCAAGTCAGTGCGCAAAAACCGACGTGATATACACACAGGCAATCTGGTCATGAGTTTGGATGTTATCTTCTAAGGATCTACACAGCGCCCTTCCATATCGGGGCGGCGAGGAGGCAGTTACTCAGAGCTGGCTAATCTACTTAAAATGTAAAAGCACAACACAGTTTTTGAGGGATTACACGAGAACTACCTGCATCTCGTCTCTGTACAGCGCCGCCCGACGACATTTTTCCTGCCGGTCTTAAGTAAAGCTAGTTGTCGTTGGATAAACAGAGGTCCAGGCACCGTGCAGTGCGACAAGAAATCGCCAAGCAGCTAACCGGATAGGAAAGGCTTGATTTCACAAGCGGGTGTTGTGCAAGCTCTCAGCTGGTTATCAGGCTGACTGGGTAACTAGGTAGCTAGATAATACAAACAGGGCACTATGGCTGAACCCTGTCCCGCCCTGTAACAAGGCGGCTCCTGTCCTGTCTAAACACCGTATCCAAATCATGTTTCGGAAAAAACACGGTCGTTAGTTAGTAACTACGCCAACTAACAAGCCTACGTAACGATGTAACCCGGTTCGGGTGCTAACAAGCAACACGCAGCTAACCCTTACAGCCCGAAGCAAGCCCCCATCCGCTGTTCCTGGGTTTTTAAAAGGTCAGAAGGCTGGCAGGCCCACTGCCCTGAGGGTCCGGCGGCAGAAAGCACACCGGAGCAGACGCCGCAACCGGGGTCCTATACACGCACACAGGGCCGGCCTTGAGATTACTCACCCTCCGGGGGCTTGGGGCTACCCGGCGCTAGCCAGCCGACTGGGCCAGGCCTCACCCGCCACAACGGGGCGTCCCGGCCCAGGCCGGGCAGCGATAGCCCATCCCACAGAAATGACCAACGACGCCACACCAGAGGCAGCGATTGCAGAGTAACGAGCCCCCGGGGAGCGAAAGGCGGCCCGGAATCACACAGAACCCCGAATAAAACAGCGGCGCAGCTAGCTGCGCGGCGGCGCTTCACCTCCAAATCCCGGCCCTTATTCTTGAAGTTCTTCAGCCTCTGGTTGTCCAGCTTCTCGTTGTCGGCCATATCGAACCGTTAGGATATTATATATATATATATGTATATATATTTCACTTTTTTCTTTCTCCTTTATTGAAAGCGAACCAGTTAGCCGATCTCGTCCGACTCGGCGCCCCTCGGTTACCGGACTCTATTTTTTTCCGCTGGCTTTGCCGCAGTGCTTGCTGGGAACGCCGGCGGTGAAGGCCCAGCCTCGCTCTGGCTCCGAAGGGCGGGGCCCCGCGCCGCCCGTCCTCGCCGATTGGACAGATAGGCGCTGCCTCACCCTGCTCTGCCTACGGGTGGTGCCATGCCGCCCTGCAGCTCCCGCCGTTTAATAGTTTTCAAATTAATTTGAGTTTTCAAATGACGGTCTTAGTTATGGTACCAGATGAGCAATGCTGCCCAAATTCTTTGGGGCTTCCTTTATGTAATGAAATGCATTGTTATTAAACACAATAGTGAAGTCGCAGCTGGATTCTCCCTTCACTGCTTGATGGTTGTTAACAAATTTGACTTATTTTGGCATTTGTTTCTTAGTTACAACCAGGGCAAGTGTAATTCTGTATTAGTGTTTCACTGGAGAAGCACATTCTTCACTTTACCAGCATCTTCTGTAGGTGTTTGAGGCTTCTGATGATTTAACTCGTCTGCCTTGTATGTGCTGGAATTCAAAGCATGCGTCACCCCTGAGGTCCAGAGGATTCCAGTGGTTTCTTGTGAGGCTCACATCCTGACGGAGGAACTCCTCAGCTGGACACCATTCTCCAAGTGCTCACCCTGGACACTAGTCTCTGGGGGCTGCATGGGGCACAAGGCAGGGGTACACTCTGTATGATATACCAGTCCATCACAGGGCAGGATTCAAACTCCCGACTCTGTAAGTGTTAGGGTAGGTACCCATTAAGGCTTAAGCTAACCCCACTCTTAACAGTACATATCAAGTGAACAGCAGAAATTGCTTATCATGCATTAAAAAATCATTTTTATCACGTAGTCCCTCTAACTTCTCTAAAAGAAACAGGAAGTCACGTTGTTTATAGTGTCATATTTTATTTCTTGGACTTGTTAATTGTTGATCTTAAAATCCACCAGACTACTTTTATACAGGTTTAGAGTTTCGACAAAATCAAATACAAATTTCCACAAACATTTGGTAACGCATACATTGTTCTGGTAGAATATACAACCAAAAAAAGCACAGAAAACATACTAATTCTAGTAAATCATTACTCTGCCAAACAGGACGCTTAATGCTTTATTTTACATTTAATGGCTGT
>JAODLC010000133.1:29596966-29608286 GCA_026781145.1 Hippopotamyrus pictus | reverse complement strand
TGGGGAGGGGAGGGGGCAGGGGGGGATGGGAGGGTGAGGGCCATCAGTGGTTACCTGGGGAGGGAGAAGGCGGGTCTTCCAGTCACATGACAGTGCCACATCAGCACTTACACTTTAAAGTCAGTTTGGGTTCCACTAGAGGCCTTGATAGTCCTCTGATGAAGCATTCTGAATGCGAAACGTTAGGACTCTATGTTGAGATTTTTTAAATCCAATACAAACAGTGTATTTATTTTATTTGTTTAACAAGGGGAAAATCCCCAGTTTTTTTTAAATAAATAAAGTTTATATTTTTAAACCAATCCGGGGAGGGCCGAGGGAAATTAAAAAAGAACAATCACAGTGGTGACTTCTCCCTGAGAAGAAAAGCTGGATGGTAAAAAAGACCAAAGGGATTATAAAGACACGGAGTAACTCACCAAGAAGGTCCATAAGTCTCTCCCCAGAAGCAGGCACGCCAGTAAGGCCTTCCCCAACAAGGGAAGGCCCAACGACAGGCCCTCGGGCCTGGACTGTGTATACCAACGCACAGCCTGCACAGGGAGAAGGACTGGACTCTGGACGAGACATCCATCGGATCCGGGATCTTACCATCATAAAGGTGGGAGAACATTTTAATTTCCTTCAGGGCTCTGACTTGGAATGGTACCTTTGTAATGGCATTCTTACAAAATAGATACACTGTTCTGTCGGATCTCGACCAGGCCAACAGTATGGAACCCAGGGGTAATTATCGCGGCAGTATAACACCTTTATTTGACAAACAGACAACTAAAAGGTACTTTAAACTTATACAAATTACTCACCATTTGGAAACGGTTGTAGCAGCTCTACAAAATAATGTTTTCCCGGCAGGAATGCTGAAACAGGTCAACAAACTAACCAAATTTGTCAAACCAGCTATACCCACTAGCACTACAGCGGATAGATTAACAGCAAATACATATGCATGGATGGATACCAACATGCATATTTTACAGGAGCACTATATACAGGGTAGACAAACACTTTTGCAAAATTTAAATACATGGAGGGACAGAGAATGGGAGGTAGCAACTAAATGGGCAAAAAATAGATACAAACATAAACTGAGGCCCAATGTTTTAGAAACAACCAAGAAAAGCATAGTACAATTGGCAGAAAAGAGTGAGCCCCCTAAAATCTTGGACAGCGACAGTACTTACCTTACCAATAAAACTACTCCTGAGAGGAAAGATGGCCTAAAACAACAAAACAGTACAGTTGATTCATCCGAAGCCTCTGAAAAACCAATCACTAAAAGACAAATTACAGTCACAGCAGAGGTACATCATCCGGTTCCAAATTTGAGTTTGGGAACATTAAATCCCCCGGGCAGTAAAACCAATTCTAAAACTCACCCCCCAAACTTTTCCCTCATAGGTCCCTGTACCCCAGATGCTGCAATTCTGGAGGAACCAGTCAGTCTTGGGGAGAATAATATGATGAATGGGCAACAGAAGGGGGATAATCCTACGGTCAAAGCCCAATCTGAGCCCTCCCCTAAAAAACTAGACACGAGGACCAAAGGAGCAGCAGTAGACTTACCGGGTTGTAAATCCCCTAGGTCCTCCACAACATCGGAGGAGGAGTTCAGGGATCCTGTGAGGGTAAAAACTGGGAGGCCATTTAGACATCCGAACACGGATAAAAAAATGACGGAGTGGTCACTAAAGGTCTATAAACCAGTGATCTTTATTGGAGACTCCAATCTGTGTAGGATTCCCCAAATTAAAGACCCTCAAATACAGGTAGATAGCTATCCAGGGGCTACTTTTCGTCATATTGCGGCCGTCCTTGAAAAACTGTCCCCACAACCACAGGTACAAAAAGTTATTCTTTCTGTAGGTATTAACAATCGGGATCAAAAACCGTACAATACAGCAATAAAGCAATTACAGGGATTATGGAGAGCAGCCAAAACCACTTTTCCATATGCTTCAATTTATACTCCCATTATTCAATATTCGGATCTTTTACCCATAGAACAACAAAAGAACCTAACAATCATTAACAAATACATTGAGGCCCATGGTTCCCACCTAATGGAATTAAACAAATTACGCTTTAAGGTAGACCCGAGAGACTTAATTCACTGGACGAGAGATACAGCAATCCAGTTGTTTGACTTTTGGTGTGAACAATTAAACTACTGAGGTTGGAGACGTGTGAACCCAGTACACACCAACATAGTAATATCTTTAATCTATCTAAAACGTTTAAACTTACAATAGATGAAAGGAACCTCTTAGAGAGGGGACTTACCTTTATTCCCACCCCTAGGAACATAGATGAACAGGAAATGTCCAGGGATGTACACGACTACAACAGAAAATTAAAAATAATGGATCATTTTAACTATATACAACAGGAAAGCAGAATACCATTTATAAAACCTTCAACGTGGGAGCCGAAACTTAATCAAATTTCAAAAAACATTCAAAATCTAATCCGCCTTAATAACACAACGGTGAGAACAATGAAATATCAGTCAAATCAGAAATCGAATATAACAGGGGAACAGAGAAAAGCTATCAATACACTACGCAATAATAAAGACATTACAATCAAGCCAGCAGATAAAGGTTCAGGTATAGTCATTATGGATATTCAACAATACAAATTGGAAGCATTAAGGCAATTAAATGACACCAACTATTATATCCCTTTAACCCAGTCGCTGGATCAGGGAACAGTGGACCTGGTCAATAAAATCCTCAACTCTTTACATGCTGAGAAGTTTATTACATTAAAACAAAAAATTTTTCTTAGCGGCCCCGATATTCCCCGCCCTAGACTGTTTTACCTCCTCCCAAAAATCCATATGGATCAGACCTCCTGGACAATTCCAGGCGAGGTCCCCAGGGGGAGGCCGATAGTTTCGGACTGTGGGAGTAACACTTATCACACAGCACAACATATAGATCATTTTCTAAATCCCATTTCTCAATACCATAACAGTTATCTGAAGGACACTTATGACTTTATCAATAAATTAAAGGGGGTTCAGGTCAGGGAGGGTTCATTTTTATTCTCGATAGATATAAACAGTTTATATACAAACATTTCAACATCTTTAGGGCTAAAGGCAGTGAAAAAAGCATTCTCTAAATACCCAGAGCCAGATAGACCGGATAAACAGCTTTTAGACCTACTTGAAATTAACTTGAACAGAAATGATTTTGAGTTCGATGGTAAAATGTATCTTCAGGTGCGGGGCACGGCAATGGGCAAAATGTTTGCCCCGGCCTATGCCAACATTTATATGGCAGACTGGGAGGAGTCCCTCCTTCTTAAAAGCCATCGGCTTCCAGATCTATACTTCCGGTATTTGGATGACATATTTGGGGTATGGCAACATGGGGAGGCCTCTTTTGAGTCTTTCATTACCCTAATGAACACACACCACCCGAACATTACAGTAAAGTATAAAATTAGTTTTACCTCAATCAACTTTTTGGACACTACAGTTTTTCTCAGTCAACCGGTAAAGGGCTTCAGCACCTTTAAAACCAAAGTGTACTTTAAGGAAACAGATACGCATAGCCTATTGCATAAAACTAGTTATCACCCCAAACATACTTTTGCGGGACTCATCAAATCACAACTCATTAGGTTTCACCGTATTTGCACAGAGGTGGAGGATTTTGAAAGGGCCACGTCCATTTTATTTAAGGCGCTCAGGGGACGGGGTTATACCAAGCGCTTCCTAAGACATATCAAAGCAAACACATTATGGGACATTGAGAATAAAATACAACCCCCCACAGCTAACTCTAAAATAATTCCACTAATTACAACCTATTCCTCTGCAGCCATCAAAGTAAATACTTACCTTAAAAAACACTTTCTAAAGGCTCAACAGACAACTCCTCAACTCCGGGACCATCGTCTTATCTCGGCCTACAGAAAAAATAAAAACCTCAAAGACCTGCTGGTACAGGCTAAATTTGGCCTTTCTACTAAAAATGATCACACAAACCTTCAGACACATTTTAAACCGATTAAAATAATATCAGGGGCGGGTGGTAGCTTTCCTACACAGGAGAGAATATCCCTGTATACCCAAAATGTGGTGTATTTGATTCAGTGTAATCAATGTAACATCAGGTATGTAGGTGAAACTAGCAAGCCTCTAGCCACTCGTTTAAAACAACACCTGCATACAATCTCCCATAATACCAAATCAACAGCTCTGATAAAGCACTTCCGCCAGCATGGTCTGGAAAACATGATTTTGTCAGGCCTTGAGACATCGGCTAATTGGTCCATGGTACAAAGACGTAGGAGAGAATTTGTTTGGATACAGAGGTTACAGACATGGATTCCTCGCGGATTGAATCACAGGTAAGTGAGGCAATAAATAAGTGAGTGCAGGAGCCGGGCAGACCCTTAGATCTTTAGAGTCACCCATAATTAATGGATCTCCTGATGGGGATATCTTTTGGAATGTTGGGACTAATGAACTTGATACTACTAATTAAAAAACTTTTCTTATTTATTCATGGAGTGGAAACAGCGTGCATAAAATAATAACAACGATAACAATGACGATAAGAATGATAACAATAAAAATAAAAAAATAATGATCAGGATGATACTAACTTAGCACTTTATATTAACTTTACTAACAATCATGTTTAAGCACTTTTGTATACTTTTTGTAATTCTCTTAATTATATGGGTGACTTAGTTAAGATTTTAAATTACTGCATTGATTAGTTTAATAGGGTCTGGGACTCCCAAGGTCCGCCACTCACGAGTCTGGATAACCATTATTTAAATTAACTATTTGGTCTTTTTCTTCTCTTCTTTCTTCCTCACATGAAAGGGAGAATCAAATAAAGATTATTTTTGTGGAACTTGGTGTTTGTCATGGTCTGATTGTAAATCTCTATCTCAAGTTATTTTTAACTCTAAGGGATACCCTTCTATTCTATAGATTACCCCTAACCCCTCCTCTCCCTAACCTTAAGGGACCTACTAATCGTAAGCCCTAAACCCTAGGGACCCCTTAATTTGACACCCTAACCCTAGGGAACCCTGTACTCATAGGGCCTTCTTTCCCCCCCCCCCCCCCTTTTTTTTCATTTCCTATTCCTAACCCTAAGGAACCCCCCTTGTTTTGGGGATTCCCCATAGTCCCCCTTTTCCCTAACCCTAAGGGACCCCGTAATCTCAAGCCCTAACCCTAAGGGACCCCTTTATCCCATGTCCTAACCCTAAGGGATTGAGCAACCCTAGGGCTCTGCTTTTACTTTCTCTATCCCTAACCCTAAGGGACTTTCCTTGCCTTAAGGACTCCCCTTTACCCCTCTTCTCCCTAACCCTAAGGGACCCCCTAATCTTAAGACTTAACCCTAAGGAACCCCTTAAGCTGATCCCCTAACCCTAGGGCACTTCGTAACCCTAGGTCCTTTCTTCTACATCTTTTACCTCTAACCTTAAGGGACTTCCTTTGCTTTAAGGACTCCCCTGTACCCCTCCTCTCCCTAACCCTAAGGGACCTCTGAATCTTGAGCCTTAACCCTAAGGGACCCCTTAACCCCAAGTTCTAACTCTAGGGGTCCAACCCTATTGATTAAATTTTCATGATTTATACAATGAAATGTTCCATCTAGTTATTTATTTATTTATTTATTTATTTACTTATTGACTAAATGATTATTTATTTAATGTATTGTACGGGTTATCAAAATTATGAATTTTAGGTGATGGAAATGTTATCCAGTTACTTGCCTCACTTACCTTGAAGGTCTTCATATACTTACCGTATGCCCTTTTGTTATCCTCATCTACTATCTGTTGCCATCTAGCAAGATCTGTAAGCATCACACAATACACATCAGGACCATTGAAATACTTACCTAGCAGGGAATTCCGTTGGGACTCCTCCTTTGCCGTCCGGGGGTCCTTCGCCGTCACCGTCGCTTCCGCCGGGGTTTTCGGAAAGGGGAGGGGGGAGAGATAAGAAAAAGGGGTAAGGTATAGGGAGGCGGTTGGACAGGATGAGAACAACACACTGGTGGGCTGCTTCCACCACTTACCTTTTTTTTAACTGTGTTTATTTTTCTTTATTTTTAAATCAGTCTTTTTATTAAAATTTTTTTTTATTGAAGGTCCACATCTTTAAGCATAACATATACATCATCCATCTTAGGAGGCTACCCAAATAAATAATATGGGAGCCGGACCATTAGGGGGCGCCGTTTTCGCCGCTGGGGACTCTTCGCCGTCTTCGCCTGGGGGTATGGGCATCTCCACCACGGGAACCTGCAAAGATAGAAAAGGGAAAAAGTTAATGAGGGTTAAATGAAGCCAGTGCACCAGAACCATCAAGTATGACATTTAAGACATTGTATACCCTAACCCTAACCCCTAACCCTAAAAAAACTCCAAATCCTAACCCTAAATCACAACTCCAACCCTAAGCCCTGGCCTAACCCCCAACCCACTTCCAGTCCCTAAACCTAACCCTAATCCCATACCACAGCTCCTACCCCAATCTCAACCTATCCCCCATTCTCTACCCTTACCACATTTCCCAAATCCTTTCCCTGATCCACAGTCCTACCCCCAAATATACCGCCATGCCAAACCGTCATTTTCCCCTAACCCTAACCCTAAAACTCCAGGCCCTGACCCCAAACCCCTTCCCTAACCCTAATACCCCATACCCTATCCCCTATTCTCTACCCCTACCACAATTTCCAAATCCTTACCCCAATCCTCAGCCCTAAACCCAAAAATACCCCCATGTCTGACCTTCATATTCCCCTAACCCTAACCCCAAACCCCCTTCCCTAACCCTAAACCCCCTTCCCTAACCCTAAGACTCTATTCCCTTACCTCAATCCCTAACCCCTAACCCTAACCCAACCCTCAACCAAGACCATATAAATTATAAAGACTTAAATTATAAAATTAACACAAAAACAATTAAGACAAAAGGACACTACAAAAATGGGGGAACCGGCAGGGGTTCGCGGGTCTCCGGAGCTAGGCCCTGAGAAGGACAGTGCACAACGTGGCTCCGGCCTTGGCTGGGTCCACGGATCCCACTTTTTCCCCTAACTAGCCAGTGCCTCTCAGGTTCTGCTTGGAGACGAGGCGGCACTGCATGGTTCCACCCAAGCGACACATGTAACAAAAATGTTTATAAACCTTTTGGACTTGGTAAAAGTATAAACTAAAAACTGGATAATCAAATGATCTTCAATAACCATGATTAATCTTCTCTTTTGGAAATATACACAAAAATACTTTTATAAGAACAAATATCAAATAGAACATTTTAACCCTTCATCTTTACTAAATTTAGAGTGACGACCTCAAATAAATATTTTAGACAACATAACAAGGAAAATAAAGCAAAGAAAAATTTTTTCCTCCACTTTAACTCATTTTATAGCACATTTTAAAGTATCACTGAACATTTTATAATCCATATAGTAGGGAAGGATACATTGGGGATCTCCACAAAAATAGTGGAGATCCTCCCACATATATATAAACACTACACGCATAGTGATTTCATTCATTTCGCAACTTGCGGTTGAGCAGAGCACATCGCTCTTACCTTGCTCTGTATCTTACTTGATATCTTGATACATTTTATGGACCAAGTGACTTTCAGTTTATCCTCATATTTCTAAGACCTATAAAAGCGCTTTCTGAGATTTTTATGCCCTTTTGAGAAAAGGGTCTTTTTTTGTTTTTACACTTGCAAGCCACAGCCTGAAGAAGGTATCTCGGATACTGAAACGTCGCGATTGGCTTGCTACTTTAAACACACTAATAGTACTTGATCTGATTTGAAACTTTATAATATCTTTTTTGGAAAATTCTAATTTGATACTTTATAATAAATGACATTTCTTACAAGATCTAATTTGATACTTTACAACAATTTATTTTTTGAAAAATTGATTGTGAAATTAATCTCCTTTTGATTTACATTATCTAAAATACTACTGCAACCATGAGTGAGTGGATTGTAGTACGCCGTGGTAGGCCACGCCGAGGCTTCCCCAATGGAACCCGGGGGTCTCAAAACATATATGCCAGTAGGTACCAAACCTCAACACGTAGACCCAACTGTACTCCGGCTGGAAGATTTAACCAAGGCCAATCTGACCGTGTTTACAATCCTTTTTTTTTCAAACAATAGGTTTGCAGTATTGGCAAGGGAGGGTGGTCGCCCACAAAACTACTTTAGGGTCGGAACACAAAGCCGTACCATCCCTATTAGGAACTACAATGTTGGACGACCACAGATTACTTCTAGGATTAACAATAATGTACAGTTTCCAGCTCCAGCTAGTGACCGTGATAGACAAAACATTAAACTCATATATGGTCTCATTCGCTCGGTCCATCATTTAAGTAAGATTTCAACCTCTCTGAGTTCCACACAACAACCACCCACTTTACAACGTCTCACAGAGATGTTATGCACAATCATAAAACCAGCCCTCCCTTCAGAACGGACCAAACTATTACTGGAGGGCAATGCAAGGAATTGGCTTTACAATACCAACTTAATCCTAGAGGAACATTATAGACAGAATATTGACTCAGCCTTACAAAAACTGAAGGCGAGAGTCCAGGATGAGTGGCAACCTCTTTTTGACACGGCTAGCCGATGGGCCACTCGTGCTTATGGCAATAGACTCCATCCGGACATCTTAAATCAGGCCAGAGCAGAACTCGCTACCTCACTCCAGGATCACTCTACTCCTTGCACAACTTCTGAACATCTCCGGAGGGTTAATGGGACTGAGCAAACAACATCTGCCACGAAAGTAACACTCAATCAGTCCTTGGAGGAGGACTTTCCACCCCTCCCTAGGAAACATGTGGCCACTTCTCCACTTCGCTTCACAACTTGGGATAGTCCATCTCCATCACCAGAACCTCCTCGTCGACTTACTAGACAACGGGGAAATCCCAATGTTGCTAGGGAAACTTGCGAAGAGTTGTGTGAAATTACTTCAGACCCTCCATCTCCCACACAACCGCCTTCTATGGACCACATATTGGACAGACCCGTCCAGGTACGATTGGAAAATGGGGAGGCAGAATCTTATGAACCCCCCCAGGTGGAAGTTCACCAACAGGAGGAACATGAAGATCTTTTGATTTCCCTTTTAGAGGAGGCACAGAAACCGACATCACCAGTGGGAACACCTCTCTCACCCGGGCTACAATTGTTAACCCCAATAGTACGTCCACTACCAGATAGACGACCACATACGGACCCGCTTCCTAGGATGGATTCTGAGTGGTGGAAACCCAGAGATCAAAGACTGAGACCAACCAGACATTTAAACACCAATAGGAAGCTGCGTGATTGGAATCTCACAGTCACTAAAAAGTGGCTGGCTATAGGTGATTCCAATCTCAGCAGGATTACGGAATATCACCTTCCAGATCTACAGATTGATAGCTTCCCTGGTGCAACTTTCGGGCATGTGGGTAACATTCTGGCCAAAACAATTATTCATACAAAAGTAGAAAAAGTAATCTTGGCATTCGGAATCAATCATAGGAGCCAACTTATAGACAAAACGGCTCACAAACAGTTACAGAAGGCCATCACTGAAGCCGGGGAGGCCTTTACCCACGCCCAAATTTGGATCCCCCTCATCAATTATTCCAGGACTCTCAATCCAATTGAAAAACGACGAATGGACAAACTTAATTAAACCATTAAAAAGACTTTTTAACTATATTCCAATGCTCCCGGACTACAAATTCCAGACTGCCGATGACGGAATCCATTGGACTCCCAAAACGGCTCAACTTATGTTGAAGCATTGGATCTCTTTCTTAAACTTGGGAGCCCCCTAAGCCTGCCCACTCAGGAGGGGACCTGTAGATACGTATTAAATTTGTCAAAATCCTATACCCTTACCCAGGAACAATTACAATTACTTTCTAAGGGCCTAACATTTGTATCAACAGTGGGCCTACACAAAGACCAAAAAACTAATTTACTCGGTGATCTACAGACTTTTCATCGAAAGATTAAGCTATGTTCATACTATGAGGGTAGAAAATCCCCTTTACCCCCAAATCAGACTGGACACCCAAATTGGGCCAACTCCCCCTGCCCATTAGGAAGTTTGTCAGAGCCAATACTTATGCCCTAAAAACACTAAATTGGGATCTAAGAGACTCACTAAACCTGACAGATAAAGAAGTTAGGACACTAAGGGAACTAAGACAAAATCATAATTTGGTTATTAAGCCAGCGGATAAGGGCAGCGCGGTGGTGATCCTAGATAGAAACCAATATTGTTGGGAGGCTAGATGGCAATTAACTAACAAAGAATATTATACCAAATTAAAAGCACCCATTTATCTAGAAACCATCCCTATGATAAAGACCATAACTAATACACTTTGTAATGATAAATATATTACTAAGAAACAAGGGGAATATCTGTTAGGGCAGGATAATCCTAGACCCAGAAGATTCTATTGGCTACCCAAAATTCATAAAGATCCCAAAACTTGGAGCATCCCTTTTGAGATACCCCCTGGCCGCCCTATTGTCTCAGATTGTGGGAGTGAAACCTATAGAATATCGGAATACATAGACCACTTTCTCCACCCCATTTCTATAAAACACCCAAGTTACATTAAGGATTCTTATCATTTTATCAGAAAAATTAGAGAAGCCCACATTCAAACAAAAGTTTTCTTATTCACAATTGACATTGACAATCTATACACAAACATAGAAATCAAATCAGGCCTTAGAGCGGTTCGGGACTGGTTCCACCGCTACCCAGATGACAAAAGACCAGATGATACTATCTTACAACTACTGGAAATAAGTTTGACACGGAATGATTTTGAATTTGACGGGGAATTTTATCTTCAAATTAACTGGTTTTAAAATTGATTGCATTATGCTGCCACCTAGTGGCATCTTCTTTTATTGTAAAAGCATATTGTAAGCATGCAGGAAGTTCTGTTTAGTCAGCTTGTTTTGAGAATAGCTTCTGCTTCTCTGCAGTAGTTTTCTCATCACGCTTCGCTTCGGACATAATTCATTTGTAAGTGAATGAGTAAGTGAGTTTAACAGACAGTACTTAGTGAGGCAGAAGTATTTCAGTTTCAATCCTTTTTTGGGTTGTTTAATACCTGCTAACTATGCTTGGTTGCTATATTGTATTTGCGGGAATTGAAATGTATGTAAGTATTTGTAAGGCAGTGGATGTGTTATGCCAGGAGGTGGCACTATTGCACCACACTATGTCCCAGGTTTATGATTTTCTGGCGTTTTTTGGTC
>JAODLC010000133.1:29572226-29586204 GCA_026781145.1 Hippopotamyrus pictus | reverse complement strand
GGGGGGGGGCTAGGGAATTAATGATATAATTGGTCAAAATAAAAAGGATTATTATGCACTTTAAAAATCTGATCTTTTCCCCACAGTGCATTGTTTTGAGGCACCTATTCCACCAGAAGAGGGATTGAAGATTTTCCATTCAAACTAGCAGCCCTCCACCAGGCTTTCTCAGTGAGTAACACCTCAGTTACTGGTAACATTAACGCATCGATCTTTGATTTGTTACAGCAGGGGTGTCAAATTCATTTTAGTTCAGGGGCCACATACAGCACAATTTGATATCATCTGGGCCGGACCACTAAAATAATAGTACAACAACCTACGCATAACAAGAACTCTATAATTTTCCGTTTGTTTTACTGTAAAGAACTACAAATAAGTGAAAGTACAAGTGAGAAAATGTTAAATTTTAATTAACCATCCTTTTACAAAACATTATGAACAACCTGAAATTTCATAGGAAAAATAAGTGCAATTTCAACAATACTATGCATCAGATCACAGTGGATCTACAAAGACACAAAACATAGTCAGAGGTATCTGAAATGAAGAATAGTAATACACTTTATGATTAAAACAACTTGTCAAGCTCTAGAAATTATTTTAAATTTATACTTTCACATCAGTGTAATGCAATGAAACATGCTTCAAACACACCAAGCACACAGGTATTCCATTCAGCTCTGTGAATAAATAGGCATTGGCCCATTTTTCTTGGAAAACTCTGCACTCACTGTCCACTTTTCTCTTCTTTGACAAAGATATTTTGGGTAACGAGAGTGCCAAATAAGGTAATTTTGACAACCAAGGCGCACATAAAATGCATCAAAATATATGGTAAAATTGGCACTTTTAGAACAACTCAGCTCCGGATATGTATCATTACCAGTTTGCTGGTTGCTTCAGCATGAACAATTTGCTAATTTGACAATGTTGCTACTCAGTGTCGTATTGCAGTAAAATCCCGTTATAGTGGACTCGTTTATAACGGAATACAATCTACTCTGGATATAACGGACTGTTTTGCCAGGTCCCTTGAAGTCCGT
This sequence comes from Hippopotamyrus pictus, assembly GCA_026781145.1. Classification (NCBI taxonomy): domain Eukaryota; kingdom Metazoa; phylum Chordata; class Actinopteri; order Osteoglossiformes; family Mormyridae; genus Hippopotamyrus; species Hippopotamyrus pictus. The sequence goes on along the minus strand of JAODLC010000133.1, from coordinate 29,585,158 downwards.
TATAACAGGATTTTACTGCATGTCTAAAACATAGTGGTGGGCGGATCGATGCAAGTATCGATTGATATTGATCAATACCAATTTAATGAGATCGATACTTTAGTTTTAATTTCTCTCCTGAATGCACTGTGGCTGTCTGTGTCAGCGCTGCTGCTCTCACTTGCCGCTCCTGTCTGTCACAGCGCTTGGCAGGATTTGCTGCTCTTCTTCTTCTGGTGTTTTCATTGGCGGTTGGCAGGCTTTGCTCCTCCTCCTCAGCCTTGTGATTTGACCTTGTACCGTCACGTGACTTAGCGGCGCCAGGCAGCAAACAGCCTCACATGCGCGCTCGCACACACACGCACTGGCAGAGGCATCTCGGTTTGGCAGAGAATATCCAGGTAGATTATAATGGTGCCAGTAATATTTTATTCATCATCAGCATTAGTTAATATTAAATTTTCAAAGTGCAAGTGGTTAAAACTCAAAATGTATAAATTATGCTAAGACCTTTATATCATGGATGCTAGTGCTAGCATAAGGGTCAAATAGGTAAACGTTTGGGTTTACGTGACCAGAACCACGGAATGCGGTTAATCAAAGTTTTTTTTTTAAACTCATTATTTTTTCTGTAACTAATTAATCAAAATTAACGTGCTATTTGACACAATATTGTCACATTGTTATAAAATGAATACATTTACTGGAATTGAAACAAATATACTGCATATAATATAGCTCATATTTGATTGACTATAATTACCGTTTTATGTGAACCATTTCTTTGAGCGTGATTACACTTTATTGTATTTTCACTAATAATTTTTTATTTTAAATTTTTTTCAAAGCCGGTTCTCTAATTGTGTGCACTTTATTTAAGAAAAAGACATTTTGTGTTACTTGTGTTTTATAATAAAGTATTTATTTAATTATAAACTTTGCCCAAATTCTGTCCTGGGTTTTACTAATTAATAAAAATATGACAATGCACTTAAAGGTAATGAAAACTAATTCAGCTTTAGCAATTTGATGATGCATCCACCTTAATTAATAAAAAGTATTGATATCCATATCGGCGATACTACTCCTGTATTTACTTGGCATCGGATCAATACCAAATTTTGTGGTATCGCACACCACTTGATGCATTAAATGTAGCTGAGGTACAAAATAATTCCATTTGCTCTTGCTACTTCTATCTCTTTTTAATGAGTAAATAAATATTTCAATAATTGTGTCCTATTTTTAAATAATTTCGTAAAATGTAATATTTTTCATAAAATGTTTGTCTTCTACGTACATATAATCTGTCAGATCAAACTTATTTTGGTATTGTGGGAAAAAAAGATGCGTGGTTGTTCACAGCGCAGTTTACAACACCGTGGCCTGAAGGGACCTGTGCAAAAAAATAAAAATGCTCTTAATTTCGCGTGCGCACGCCAAAGTAAGAGCATTGTATTTTTGTTGCGCACGTTGGTTCGGGGGCTCCGTAGTGTTACTATACATGTGATACACACTGATAATGTAACAAGCGTTATATTGCCAAGTTCATGTCTGGTGATTTGAACTTTTGAATCAATATTAACATGCGCGCCTAAGTATTAAGTAACAAACCGTTTTAAGATCCTATTTTATTTGTTTGCATGTTGTATATAAACAGAAACGATCGTTTTCACGGCCAACAGAAAAGAGCCTTCCGTTCGCTGTAACGTTTAATAAACTCGTTTTTTGCGTTTAATTGAATTTTTAAGTTGTAGTAACTTGTGAATGTCAGGTACAATTAAATCGTCCTGCTAAGTGTTTGCAGCTCAAGTTAACCAAGTTAGTTTCACTTACCTAAAACATTCAGTTTACTCAGCAGAATTTAGCAAACCGATTGCCTTAGAAACATAACAAAAGCTCAACAAAGAATGATTAGTGAACAAGATTCTTTTTTTATTTAAACACAAAGTGCTTATAATTTGATTAACTCGGGTTAATGTGAGTTTGAAAAAAAAAATACAATTAAATTCAGTTAGAAGCCTTACCAGAGGTCCCTGGTACTGTAAAATTTACAGGCATTCCCCATTTCAAAACAAAAAACGGTTTTCTTTGTTTCTTAAAACTACCTAACACAATGACTCTTAAATCCAATATGATTATGTTAGCAAACAGCTATGTTATTCTGTTTACCGTAGAACCGTAAAAGTAAACCGCTATAGAATATGGGAAAAAACATAAACACACTTTGCCTTCCATTTGAACAGGAATGCCTTCTCCGTTTCTAAACAAAGATAAATGTTTCTCAAAACTACGCAACAACTATACCATAAACTAAAACTATGTCTACTATTCTGTTGGTGTAAAAGTAAACTTTTTATACTACCTGTGGAATATGAAAAAAGACAGACTTTCTATTGTATTTTCATTTAGGCAGTCTAAACCATTTTGTTGTAATTTTGCAATTTAGATGACGTGTCTCTAACCAAATACAACTTTCAATCAAGCATCCCAGCAAATTTAGGCTACTAAAGACAGATATAAACCTTCAATCTGTATGATACAAAATAGAACACTGAACGATGTAAAAAAACGACTACCAAAATCAACCAATAGTTCAAAATATTTGAGTTTGACAGATGAAGTGTGGAGACCTACTGCAAAAGAGCATTTTTCAGGCTCTGAAGGTTTAGCCTCAGATTTGCCTTTAACTCAATGCCCGTTGCTTCATCAGTTATAGTTGCAACCATATCGATAGCGGAGGGAAGTATTAATTCCCCAGCTATTGTGTGCCGTTTTTTACACTGAGCAACTCGGTAGGCAACTTTATATGATGCCAGTTGAGCGTTTTTAGGCAAAGATACAGCTTTAGTATTGATTCTTTGTTGTGCACGGCAGTTTGTGAGTTTTCCTTTAAAGAAATCAACTGCCTTATCTTTATGCTTAGGGTGTGTTGTCTCCAAATGACGTCTTAATTTGTTCGGCTTCAGACTGTCAGCGGCGAGTATTGGTGCGCCCCCTGCAATACCTCTGAGCCCCCCAGTTTGGGAACCACTGCCGTACAGTGACACCTGTGGCTTTTGCAGTGCGTCCCTGGTGACTGAGTTCTGTGTTGCAGGCTGCTGATGAGGAAGTGCCACCTGTGGCCAGGGAGGTGCCCTGCTTATAGTAAGTACTAATGTCTTCCCATACTTTCTCCTTCAAAGGGCCTTTGGTCTGGGGGGGGGGGGGGGGGCTAGGAAATTAATCATAAAATCGGTAAAAAAATAAAAAGGATTATTATACACTTTAAAAATCTGATTATTTTTCCACATTGCATTGTTTTGCAGCATCTATTCCACCAGAAGAGTTGTTGAAGATTTTTCATTCAAACTAGCAGCCCTTCGCCAAGCTTTCTTAGTGAGTAACACCTCAGTTACTGGTAACATTAACGCATCAACCTTTGATTTGTTACAGGCTTTGTTACATTCAGGAAGATCTTCTTAGTCAGCATTTTGCATCGTAATGTAATGTTCCAGTAATTCGGTATCAAATTTTTAAATTCTGCTTTCTCTCCACAGACACTCATCAGCCAAGGATTTTACCAGAAAGATCTGATCAGAGCTGGTAAAATGATTCTTGGTGGACTGGCACAGGTCAACAACAGGGTAACTGTCATTAACTACAACGAAGTAATGGTACGACAATGGGCTTATTCCGTCTTGATTTTAACCAATTCATCTATTCTTTGTTGTGACAGAGGACATCCAGGCCTTTGAAAGGGCATTCTACCCTTTCAAAGTGTGAAGTGTGCTTTGATCAGTGGACTACAGGGAACAATGTACACCCCTTGGATTTTCTGATTATTTTTGTCTGTAAGAGTTATTAATCATTATATTGCATCCACATAAAGTGCAATGGGGCAACGCACTAAGGGGTTAATAACTGTGAAACAAAATGAGGCAGGCTTGTCCTATGGCTGAATCTGAAGGTGTATGTTTGTGCACCCTTGTATACCATGTGTTATGAACAATGGTGTAGATTTGGGTATGGACGGTAGGGACATCTCCCTACCAATATTGTGGGAGTACTGCATTGGTTAAGGGGGTTGGGTGGTTTGGGGCTGATTTGGTCACTACCAATTTTAAATCCAAACCTACACCCTTGATGAGGAGTGACTGTCAACTCCTTTGCATTGTCTGCATGTTGGTTTCCTCATTCAACAGCAAGCGAATGCTGAAGGCTGTGGACTGGACCAATGATGACTACTGGGCAGCCTGGGACAAGTGGGATGAAGTCATTGACTGGGAAGATGACATTGAGGAGTGCTCCGCAACAACTCCAACCCCTAACCAGATTGTGACATGCGATGAGGCCACTACATGTCACGTGGAGGTTGTCGATCTGAATAGAGGGACGACGGTCATACAGCTTCCACAAAATTGTCAGGACCAACTTCGAAATGAAGCTCAACTGGTTTACATTTGCCAGGTGGAGCTTCAGAATCTAAATCAACCTGACACTGAATATGAGATTGAAGAGTTGGACATTGGGGAAGTGGTAGTGGATGGCACCCAAGAAGGAGCAACGTCCACAGCTGAACTGTAAATAGTGGACATAACAGTGGATGTTGCTGACAAAGAATGGGAATATAAAGTGACAGTGGAAAGTCCACCAACCACCGTCTGTGAGGTGACAGTTGATGAAGTGGGACGTGATGATCCGGACGCAGGCAAGGTGATGGTGTCAGCCTATGGAAGTGTGGTAAATGCGCCTCTGCTGACGACCTGTGGCTGGAGGAAAAAGAAGAGGAGAAGGCGAAATTAGAACGACGGTGCCGTCCACAAGAGCCTGAGGCTGAGCAGGACATTTGTCAATTTGATTAATTTCTGCAAGTTTTGTTAAATAAATATGAATTAAGCATCATTGTGAGATTTGAATTGATCGATGGATGGATGCATGGGATGGATGTGCAATTAGCATCAATGAGCTACTTAAAAATGCATTCATATTTCCTGTAAAATGCCTTTAATTTGACATGTATATACACCATGTGAATAAGTGTATAATTTAACATATTTGGCCAGACAAATATCACATTTTCATTTCAACAATACTTGTAGAGAAATGTGTCAAAATTAAAAAGGATACAATGTATATTTACATTGTATTCTTTTCAATGTGCAAAATGAAATACCTTATTTATGGCTTTGTTAAACCTAGAAATTAGAATCAGATGCATCAAATCACATGCAAATGATGTGGTCTTCATTATGCAATATCTTTGAGATTCACACCTTATCAGAGTGCGAATTACCCCTCCATAATTGGGGGGTACTGCCTTCATAACACTTCTATGACCATTAGGGTCCGCTACCGCGTCAGTACGAATAGTCGCCACCAGGATCAATGTTAAGAGTGCAAGATGCGCTAGGGGTGTTTACAAACCTTTATGCAACACACGGTCATGGTCTGGACATGCGACAAAATGAGAATCAATACAGAAGATCTCATTATCCTTATCCCTATCCAAAAGAATTTGGTTTTGATGCTCCTAGAGCCGAGGTGGTTAAAATGGTACGGTCCACATTAGGGGTGTCTGAAATGATTTGAAATGTTTTACATAAAATATTCCGACAAGGTGAGGTTCTCTCTCTCTCTCTTTTTTTTTTTTTTACAACAAAAGAAAAATGTTAAGACCCCCCCTGGGTCTTGATCCATGTTTTTACTCATATGTGTATCATACCTGGAATGGTTTTCTTTCTGCACCCTAAGGAAGGAGACAAATGAGAAACCAAAATCACACACACAAATACCACACTAGTAACAAGCTGTGTATTTTAATAGGGGTTATATCAATGGTCACATGACCGAACCGGAAAACAGGTCTCATTACATCCACTTGTCTGAGAAGGAGAAAGCTATTGCTTTTTATTGTTGGCATTTTATTAGATTAAAATATCCAAATGTTAGTGAGAAGACGAAAATGTACTTGTCATGGCCAGTAAAGTTCTAGAAGTGGGACAATTCTAACAGTGATTTTTGCTGTTACAATGCACAATATCAGGGAATTCATAAAGAACCATAACATGATTAGTCAAGAGGACCGGGTCATGATCACTGATTATTCTACTCCTACTCATATCCTGAGAAGCTTGATAAATACTGTCCCAAAACTGGAACAGACTGAGAGCTCCAACAGAACACCTAGCACATCCCTAAAGTTACTCTCAAGCTGTGTGGCCTCGTGCTTTTCCTCATAGCCACGAGACAGGCTGCCCTGATGCTAACATCACCACTCAGCCTATCTTTGCATGATACTGGGGAAAAATAAGCGACAGCATGGTTATGGAGCTCTAATATCTAACAATAAGAAATCAGAAATTTGCAGAGAGTTAAGAGCCAAGATGACCTTGTTGGTGTTAGCTTGGTAGTGACGTACTGAATTATCCCCGTTCAGGACTACTAACTTTAGCTACTAACATTATAAAATCCATATTTTTCTTAAGGCTTCATCCTACTAACGTTAGCCAACATAAGCAGATATTTGCAGTTGCTTATGTATGAGGAAGCGTATAGCTTAAACCCCTTATCCATTTGGTGGCAGGAGTTTTAGATGTCAACCTGCATGTGCGACAGACACTGGTTACACCCATCTTTGGTTGCTCGTGAAAGCATCTCTTGAGTGAAACAGTGGTATATTAAAAACTTAACTCATACAGCAGACCTGAACTGGAAGCAATGTGACCTGTATTACAGAATAAGGAAGTCTGCTGTGCCTAAACCCCATACACTGTACCAATTACATTAGACTAGACAATGTTATGTTAGACAATGGCATGGCTAATCATGCAGCTGTACATCTAGACTCTAGATATCCTTGGGCTAAACGACAAGGTTTCAAGGGACAATAAATAAGATATACCACTTTAAATCAAATCTATTAAATCAAGACTGACATTTCTGAGTATCTGGGTTATCGATTAGCACAACGGTAGCTCAACTCGACAAAGTAGCTCAACTCGACAGAACACCGGCCGAGAATTATGCTGCACAGGCAAAACCAAACGACTTTATTGTTTTTCTTTTATACCACCCAAATCGGGACACAAAATAGGAGCGCAGAAGAGCTAACTGGTGAGACGCCTTCTCACCGCCTAAGGTAGGACGTGCTCTTTAATCCTATTCACTTTTAGAAGCGGACGTACCATACAGTTTAAACAATAAACAATTAAATAATGAATAATTAATTGCCAAATTAATATCTGTTTTTTCTTCCCATTCCGAGCATTACTAGTACTTGACAGTAGAAGTTTTCGTTTAATTTAATTTATTGGATAATCTGGAAAATGCAGGCATGTTTTAATTATCAATCGTTGATAAACTGTTTAATCTATTTTTGTGAGCAATTAGAATAATAATGTTCAATTATTAATACAAATTTTAATGAAGTGTCACTTACCAGATGGTGTCGAAAAAAGTGGCCGTTTGGCGCCGTCCTGGCTTCATGTCACTGATGACAGTCGGCTTGTGGCTGTTTAATGGCTGTTTAACAGTAACTCATGTCCGTATATCGTGTTGACTTTGTTTTTCGGCGCGAAACAGCATGAACCAATCTATTACGGCTGCGTTCCACTTGGGCTTTGGTCTGTCTGCAGCTGACGTGACGTCCTAAGTCGTCTTGCTCTCGCGAGGTTTGTGTACCATGTGACATGGTGACGCGTGGCGATGTTTTGCGGCGCCAGACGAAAAATAACCATGATGCATTGCTTTAAGCCGGCGCTGTAAGCGGTTGCATGGCGTCCAGCGCTGCCTATGTCCGTTCCATTGCCCACTTCAGTTTGGTATATGCATTCAGCTCTAATAATTAGTACATATCATATTGACCATTTCTTCAATTTTCCTTCATACGGGCCAGATACTGTATTGCGCCTGTTTGCCGCATAACAGCCCAGCTGCGCCAAACAACGGCGGGGAGACGTCAAATCATAATCGGGCAAAGTAAAATGCATTGTATAGTAAGGCCGATTACAGCATGTCAGACGCGGCGCATTCAAGCGATACAGGATCTCAGCCGATAGTGCCAGCATTCAGCAGAAATCGGGCCGACTGTGCCTGCTATCTGGGTAGTCGCTTGAGTGAAATCCATGCATTGCGCCATGTAAGGCGAAGTTCCGGAACCTGCTCCCGGTTTACAAGTCCCTGGGCTGTCATGCTTATACCTTCTGTAACTCCTGGTCACTCTCATGTGTTACACCGCACGACAGAAACTGGGACCTTTAAGATCGTAGCTTAAACTCCACACATAATTACACCGCCACGCCAAAACAACGGCGGATAAATAAGTCGCTTTGTTACTTAATAATTTATTAGTTATTTGGGGGATGAAAACGGGACACAGCCTTTTATTTGTATTTTACTTTACTTACAGCCTGCGACATGTTTATGATTCTTGTTACATCTGGCCAGCAGATCGATCTTTCGTTTTCCACAGCTTAATACATGATGTAACGTTATCCCGCTAATAAGCCCTGGCAAATCTCAGGGCTGGACCCGGCAATATTGGACTGAAGTATATTGGTTATTGAACTAATTTTCCGATGCAGAGATATGGAGACACAGGGGCTCCGTAGTGTTACTATACATGTATGTGATACAGACTTATAATGTAACAAGCGTTATATTGCCAAGTTCATGTCTATTGTTTTGAACTATTAACATGCGCGAGAAGCCAAAGTATTAAGTAACAAACCGTTTTAAGATCCGCCACCTATTTTATTTGTTTGCATGTTCTATATCCGTATTTTAACAAAATAGATGATACATTACATACGTTTATATGAGCCTACAAAAAAGAGCCACGCTTTCTAGGGCAGGGAGGCTTTACACCCGGAGCTGACGGCGGGGCAGCGGGCCGAGCTCCAGGCTGCTGAGTGTGTTGTGACTGCCCCTCCACTCTGCAACGACATGCATCTAATGCTGTAATGCGCCGACTTCTAGAGGTCGGTCTGTCTTTGTTTTCGCTTTAGCCATCATTTATGTACGTGTCGAAATTGATAGGAAAGTAACAGAAAAAAAATAAAGCTTTCCCGTAAAATATTACAGGAAACTGAGTTTGCCCCAGCTGGTGCTTCTGATCACAGTGGGTGAGGCATGTCAACCAGTGAAGAACTGCTTCCACGAGCTGGAGCAGAAGTCTGACATCCTACTGCTCAGCACCGTAGAGCAAATGCTACGCGATGCAGAGAACTGTTTCGATGAAATGTGCCGGTGAAATGAGAAAGACAGGCTGCCGTGGGAACATCATGCTTTGATACAATGTAACGTTGTGAAGATGACCTGTATACATAAAATGGAATTGAATATTATGTACAGTACTGTATTGTGTTATATCTTATTTGAATTATACACACTTCAGTAATTGAATTGGTACGGTACTGTAATTTGAACAGCATTTGAAAGAACTACTGTAGTTTGAAATCGCCAATAAAATGAAGTAGATATAGCGACGCAATCCTTATTTTCATGTAATAAATATACAAATGTGAATTAGATGGTAATCTGTCTGAGACGTAAAGAAGCAGAAAAAAACCGGTAATAACAATCATCCGCATGTAATGATCAATTTCACCCAGACAAACGTGATCGTTACAAGCGGTGTCCAGTGTATTTCCATTAAGCGGAATAAGACTGCATTTCGGTGGTCTGCTCTTGTTCGCGTTTCTTCTCCTAAATCATTTTTGTTAAATTTTCCCACAATCTAGCCACGCTGTTTATGACTGAGCCGAAAACTTTAGACTGCATTTCGCAAGTAATCGGTTAAGTTGTTTCCGCGTTTTAATCGTAGCCGAACAGAAGCGCAATGGCAGATTCCTTGTCACTCCGTGATTTCTCATGTACTAGCTGGAGATAGTTTGAGCTTTAGAACGAATGAACCACAGCTTATAAGAGAACAGATAACTAACAATTATCAATTCACCCTCACCCCGACGTACAGTCTGGGAACACCTTAGCATGTTTTTGGACTACGGGGAAACCGGATGAGGGCAGGTGGATAATATGCAAATTAACGACTAATTATATTACTGCTAAATAATATATTGAAATATCGCATTCATTTTTCAATTTTATGATGGGGGGAGTGAGGGGGTCCCTGGGCTGCAGCCCATGTAACCCCGTGCATGATGACCTCTGTCGTTCGAGAATAAACAATTTTCGAATGATGCTCATCCATCCGTAACTGGACAGCCACAAAAGCATCATTTGTAACTTGCTCAGTGTTCAGAAGGTCATCTTTCCTCTGTATCGATTACCTTTTGGTTACTGTGATGGGTATCAAACGCCCCCACTCCGATTCAGATGAATCTCCTGCGAAAAAAAGGAGAGAAAGTACGGAGGTCGACAGTACCGGCGAAGTCGGGTTCAAGAATCCCCGCAAAGGTTGGAAGCAAAAGATGATTGCCTTTTGATAGAGATTGAAAATCACACATAAGAAAGCCATGTAAATCTCTTTAATAAGGCTTGCTGCAGGAACAGATGTGAACAGTGTACTGGACTTATAGATTAAACAAATAAATAAATGCAACAATTGATTCACCGATTGATAAAAAATGTCACTGAACGTTTGAAAAGCAAACATATCCAAATTGATTCAATACTGTAGCTGTTTTGACTCTGAAGCCGAGCTTACTCTGACTGCAGCATCTAATAGGCAAACTAATGATAATACTGAATTAAAAGGCCAGGTTTAGGATAGGCATGTGGTAAAGAAATATTAATGCATGCTATTTAAAGTTAATAGTGAAGTTACTGCAACTGTGTTATTCTGTAGAAAATGCCGTATGGACTCTTTTTCTGAAGTGTACCTGCTTAATGTTGTAGAAGATTTGGAGGATCTGTACCTCCAGGGGAAGCTACTTGGAGAAGGCGGTTGTGGAGCAGTTTTCTCCGGCATCCGCAAGGCCGATGGCTTCCCAGTAAGTCACCAAATGGTGTAGTCACGACATGCATAGTAATATCTCTCTAGAGATCCCTTTTATTATACGTGTTACAGGCACCCATAAAAGGCGATGCTTTCTCAATATATACTACACTAAATTTGTGATTTTTTTTCCTTCTAGGTGGCCATCAAATATGCCAAAAAGGGTGGTAAAGAGCTAGAACTGGTAAGTGTTTTCAGTCATGGAGCTGGGTTAATTTGGCAGAATTTCTGCCTAAATATATGTACATCCTGCCCTCCCATTCTCCCTATTCTACTCTATTTATGTGATACATAAGAAAATGTTTTCTTACGTCTTTCTGATTCTGATTCATTCACAGCCTTATTTGTATCACAACACAATCCTATAAAGCGTTTCGGGACAACTCTGTTGTGAAAGGCGCTATATAAAAATATATTGAATTGACTTTATAGAATTTTTATTAGGGTGCTTTAATTTAACTACACTAATCTTTAGTGCTTCATTTTATTGTTCTTTTGTGTTGTGCAGTCGTAATGTAAGCAATTTCCTTTAATAAAGTTTTCTAATTCTGATTCATTCATAGCCTGGACTTGATGGGCCCATCCCATTGGAGGTGGCACTGATGAAGCTTGTTAGCCATGAGTCGTCTTGTGCTAGCGTGCTCAAGCTCATCGACTGGTTTGATGGACCACAGGACTATGTTATGATCCTGGAAAGGCCGGACCCCTGCCTGGATCTCTTTGACTTTTGCCAAAGTGAAGGGGGATTCCTGTTAGAGGACCTTGCGAGAAACGTGATGGTGCAGGTGGTCCAAGCCTTGCGTCACTGCCAGGACTCGGGCGTCCTCCATCGTGACGTGAAATCAGAAAACCTCCTGATCAGGACAGACACTCTGGAGGTGAAGCTGATCGACTTTGGCTGTGGCGATATCTGGACAGATTCCCACTACAGACAATATTCAGGTCAGTGGCTAATTAAAAGCCTGTCAAATTAACTCCTGGTTCAATAGCAAGTAGCAGGTAATCCAGTGATCAAGAAATCTGGACTCCCTGCAGGGGAGTTGGATTTGTGTTCTTGAGTCCTAATCTAACTAGTTTCAGTAAAAATATCTAGGTTTATGGAAGATTTTGCATTGTTGTTTCAGGGACAAAGGTCTTCGCTCCCCCAGAGTGGTTCCTGAGTGGGAAGTACCTAGCTGGCCCCGCCACAGTCTGGTCCGTGGGGGTTCTGCTGTTTGACCTAGTCTGCGGTTACCTGCCCTTCGCCAACGAGAGGGCAACCATCTCAGGCCGCCTGGAATTCCCCTCATGGGTCTCTCCTGGTGAGCAGCTTACTTTTTGTCCCGTGACTTGAGTCTCCTGACAGGGAGTGTTCTTCTCTGACTAACTATGTGCCCATCTATTCTCCGACAGGCTGCTGCAGTCTGATCCGCCGGTGCCTGAGGCGGAATGCGTCATATCGGCTGACTTTGGAGCAGATTCAGCTCCATCCTTGGCTGCAGCAGAAGTGACTGGGGGCAATCATAAAATCAGGAATGATCATGCACCTTCAACAATCATGATCACCTGAAATAATGCTCATCTGCTCATCTGTCTTGGTCCCTTGCTTTTCATCATCTATACTCTACCTCTTGGTCATATCATTCGTAAGCATGGCTTGCAGTTCCATTGCTTTGCAAATGACATTTAACTCTATATCTCCACCAGATCCGTTGTGCCATTCACTCCTCCCTTTCAAATTGGATGCAAGCAAATTTCCTCAGATTGAACTATAGTAAACTGAAGTTATTATTATTGGTCCAAAATCTGTCATTGAGCCTTGTCATAATTTCTCTCTTACTATTAAGATAAGATGACATGACAAGGCGATAAGATAAGATGACATGACAAAGTGATAAGATAAGATGACATGGCAAGGCGACAAGATAAGATGACGAGATCATAAGGTGATAAGATGAAAAGATAGGATGATACGAGAGGACAATAAGATAAGATGTTAAGATAAGATGATAGGATAAGATTATAGGATACGATT
>JAODLC010000133.1:29505874-29518289 GCA_026781145.1 Hippopotamyrus pictus | reverse complement strand
TTTTTATGTATTTTATTATATAATAATAATTACTGTTACTGTCTATCATTGTCTAAATGTATTTTTACTGTCTAAATGTATGTATTCAGCTAGTGTAAACATGTACAGTGCTATGATAGTGAATGCGAGGCTGAGACTGAAGCGTTACCCTTTGTTTCCGCTGAGAGAAGTGCGGCGTGACTCATTTCCCCACGCGTGCAAGTTATCTTAGGTTGGCGTTCACGGTTTGACTTCTGAGATTCAGATCGAGTTCCAGGTCTTTTTTTTTTCGAACTGGTTTGTTCGACTTTTAAGAAATTCTAGTTCTAATGAGTTCGATAACTGAGGTACCAACATATTTGAAAAGAATTTCTGTGAAATTGCAGTTACTTTTGTAAAACTGTTTATTTTGTTGTTTCTTTTAAACTGTTGTTAAATGTTAATGTTAAATGTTATAAACCAAATATGTAAAATATTAAAAGCAATAAATGGTCACTTGATTTCTCTTGTTTATAAACACTATCACTGTATTATTTTCATTTGAATACTTATGATTCTGCAGATTATTTTAATTAACTCTTGAATTTACCAAGTTTACCAAAAGTCCTACAGTGAGACAAGTCTTTCTGAAGTGGTCCGGTACATCAAATACTCTACTCTGTGTCCTTATAGTGTACGGTTATAAAAATCATCTGAGCTGAAACCACTTAACACATTGGGATGGCTCCAAATTGCAGCCATTTCTTATCCAATAAATACCCTTTAAAAACACTCATATAAACCCTTCCAGTTATAACGCCACACTGTTCCCATTTTACACCCATAAATATCCAACTTGGGCTGCCCCTCTTTGGGCCCATACGGCAACGAAGCCCGGTCCAAAATGTGTCAACCAATTGGGGCCCATTATTAAACCCATATAAAACCCACATGGGGCCCATATGGACATGTTGGCTGGGCAGGGATACTTAAACCATTCCAAAAGATCAAAACAAACATGCTAATTTTCTGTGTATATGGGAAGTAACTAACGTCATACTTGATAACTCTGCATTGGCATGTCATGTTAACTTAAGACAAATAGACATTATTTATGGCACTGAGTTTCTAATTGTGTCCGTCTAAAAAACACTTATTTCTGGCCATAGGGGGACGTCAGAATAAAAGATGTGTGAAAGCCTATGAGGTCTTTGATTTTGAGACTCGCTCCTGGACAACACTTCCAAGTTTGCCTTGCAAAAGATCCTACTCAGGAGTGGTGTGGGATGAAACGGGACGACTCTACTGGCTGGGAGGACTCCGGCAAGGAGGTTCCCACCAAAGTTCTAAATTCACCAAGAACATCAATATCTTTGACACAAATAAAGGTGGGTTCCTTATATCTTTCATTGTATGCACTTATTTTTGGAGGGAATTTACCTAACATTCCCTAAGAACTACAACATTGTTTTTAGAAAAATAATATTGTTTAAATATTTAATGTTTAAAATCTGCGAAATATATTTTATATTATTGTATGTGTCATGACGCGTGAGCGGCGAGCAAGCAGGGGAGGCAAGAGCAGCCAGGTTGGAGTCCAAAGGGAGTTTATTATGGGTAGAATGCACAGGACGGGAACTCACGCAGGGGTTTGACGATGACAGATCTGGGGAGACTAACAGAGACGCGGACTAAATGCACAAGACAAACTGAGGTTAACGAGCAACAGGTGAGAACAATCAGGCAAAAACACGAGGTAACGAGGTGGGTGTGGCACACAGAAGGATCGGACGGAGCGGGGCGCGACAGTATGGAATCACTTTGCAGCTTCTACAATCAATGAATGAAATCGTTAAAAAAATCTTAGATGCAATGTGAATGTTTATAAATTAGATTATCTTTTCTCCCATAAGAAAGAACAATAATTGCATTTTTTTATTAATGTGGACAGATGACACAGTGCTTTTGTGGGTAACACTGTTGTTATCTCACACCTACAGTGTTGGGGGTTTGATTTCTGCCCCCATTCCTGTGCGTTATATTCTCTCTCCATGTGGTGTGGGTTTCCTCTTTGTACTCCAGTGTCCTACAGTTAGACAAAACGGGCTTTTCTAAATCAACCAGTATATATATATATATATATATATATATATATATATATATGTGTGTGTGTGTGTGTCTGTATGTGCCCTGTGATGGACTGTCATCACATCCAGGGTGTTCTCCTGCCTTGTGCCATGTAATGCTTAGTATAGGCTTCTGTTTCTTCATGATCTTGTAGTGAATAAGTGTTTAGGAGATTGATTGATTAGTTTGCCATTCATTTATACAGTTACAATGAAAGGTAAATAACTTTGCTATACATTAGCTATTCAGAAACACGTGACATTGCATTAACGGTGACTATAACTGTTGACCTCCTAAAAGAGTACAGGCTGCTATAACAAGGGTGGATCAACTTCAAATCCTTGGTTGCTGAACAAGTTGGTGTCCACATAATGGATAGTGCATATGGTGCAGTTTGCCTTCAAGTTTTCTGGATAGATGTCATTTACCTTGGCAGCCTCTTCACTACGGAAGCCTCTGACCACTAAAGCAACTATAGCTCACAGCCTGAGCTCTTCAAAATAGTGATAAGCTATGAAAGTAATTAAAGTGCTATTCATACGACTGAGGCTGACAGATACAGAAACTTCTAAAGTAACACAAAGTGCTTATTCATACTTGTTTTGGTTACATTGTGCATGGCCGCCCTACGGAATTCATTGCCTCATTGCTGTTCAGGAGCGATAGTTTAGCAGACCCAGTCACTGTGGACAGAGCTCATTGATCGCTGGGTCCTAAGCCCGCAGAAGGGGAAAAACCCCGCACTATAATCGCCAGGTTGCATTACAGTGGTACCTCGGTTCTCTAACTCACTAGAGCTCGAATTTCATGAAATTCGAACAACACAGTTTGACCTAGAACTCGATCTGAATATCAGAAGTAGAACCGTGACCTAATATAAATTGTACGCGAAATTGTACGTGATTTTTCAGTCGTCATTCTCATCAAAGGCAAGAGGTGTCGCTATTCTAATACGTACGTCCTTACCTTTTAAACCTGCAGATATTACCAGTGATCCAAACGGGCACTTTATTCTATTGTCTGGTCATATTCACACTATGTCAGTAGCATTGTTGAATTTTGATGACCCTGTATTTTTTCATAAGGTTTTTGATTTACTTCCACATAATAACAATACACACCTGATTGGTGGTGGGGGACTTTAATTGTTTTTTAGGTCCCTATTTGGATAGGCTATCATCGCGCAACCCCCTCCTGCATTAAAAGGAGTTTCAGTTCTAAATAATTTGGTTGAGACATTTAATTTAGTAGACATTTGGAGGCTTCAGAATCCAACAGCAAAGGATTATTAATTTTACTCCAGAGTATAATTGATTCAGGACTGCTTCCAAAAGTTGTCGATGTGAAATACAATCCCATTCTCATATCAGACCACTCTCCAGTAGCACTCTGTTTAAAAACACCTCTTTGCCATAGCCCATTCAGCTGGAGGTTTAATTCAACTTTACTTTCAGATGACAGCTTTTGTCTCATACGACTAAATTAACACAGGTCTTTTTAGAAACTAATGACACCAATGATTTTACTGATTGTGTTTTGTGGGAGACCATGAAGGTCGAGATAAAGGGCCACATTATTTCTTATGAATCTTCCATAATGAGAGCAAACAGGGAAAGATTGTTGCACATAGACTCAATTCAATTGAAGGTCTGGAACAGTCCTACAGAGAGACGCAATCTAACAGCACTTTATGTAGAATTTTAAAATTAAAATATGAGTATAACACAATTTTTTCGCAGCAAGTTAAGAAGCTAATTCTAAAAACCAAACAAAAATATTTGAACTGACTGACAAACCAGATAAACTATTATCCAGGCAACTGAGAGGAATACCAGCTGAAAGAGTGATTCATGAGATTAGATCTGAGTCAGGTGCAGTAATAACGGAACCGAAAACGATAAACCAGTGTTTCAAGGATTATTATATTGTTTTATATTCAGCAAAATCTCAAGCTGAAGGTTTGCAAGAATGACTTCAGCCTTGAGGAAGTGAGGCAGGCTATTACTGTATATTCCTCCCCTTTGGCAAAGCCTCAGGTCTCAATGGGTTTGGAATAGAATCCTACAAAAAGTTTCTCAACCAATTGGCCCCACTCTTCCGAAGAATGATTACTTATTCCATCAAAAATGGGAATCTTCCAGGTTCACGCTATGCTGCTAATATCTCACTTATCTTAAAAAAAGATCCTCTAGATTTAACGTCTTATTGACCCATTAGTCTTTTGAATGCCAACCTTAACATTTTCATAAAAATCTTTGCCAATAGACTGGGTAAGTTTGTATCCCACATTATTCATCAGGATCAGATCGGTTTTATTCCAAAAAGATTTTCTTTTTCAAATGTTCGTCTATTAATAAATATTTTGTATAGTCAACATCCTTCCTCTCATAACTGTGCTGTTCTCTCACTTGACGCCCAAAAGGCATTCGACCATATTGAGTGGCTATATATGCTAGCAGTATTAAAGGAATTTGTTTTTTTTGAATAATCTCCGATTCAAAATTACTCAAGACTTTTTTCAATATCTTAATAATTGTTCCAAAAAATCCTAGACCACTTTACCAATTGAATTTCTTACCCATGATTGATTCTCTAAAAAAGAATATTGGTTGCTGGCGGCTGCTTCCATTGTCCATGATTGGGCACATCAATGCTATCACAATGGTGATTCTTCCTAGATTTCTGTATCTTTTTTCGGAACTTACCACTTTTCTTACCCAAATCATTTTTAAGACCCTTGTTTCTTTTATTATGCCTTTTATTTGGGGTTAGAAAATGCTAGAATATCCAAATTACACTTGGTCAAACCTAAACATTTGGGTGGTTTAGGCCTCCCCCAATTTCTGCATTACTATTGGGCCACAAATGCTAGGGCCTTGATGTACTAGCAGGCCAGGTCTGGAGACATGGGTTCCCAGTCTGGTTTAGCATGATTAGATATTGAAGAGCAGACATTCCACAGGTCTTCCCTCCCAGCTTTATTGTGCTTGGACATAAAGTCTGCCACCACAATAGCAAAATCAACTTTTACAGTAAAAAAAATCATACAGTAAAAAAAACCCGATGGAAAAAAGCATGTAAAATACCTAACGCAGCAGCTTATTCGCCAATCCATCAAAATCATAACTTTCCACCAGGTCAGATTGATGGTGCTTTTCGTTTTTTGGAGAGAGAAGGGGCTTGTTACAGTACACTGAAAGATCTCTATATCAATAAAACATTTCATTCATTTGACAACCTGAAAGATGAATTTGGCCTTCCCCCTATCACTTCTTTAGGTACCTCCAGGAAAGACATTTTGCCATTGAATGTCTACCAGAATATACTACAATGCCAGCTTCATCTAAAATATATGAGATTTTATTAGGCCCTCCAGACTCAAAACATTCCATGTCAAAATTTGTGTCTGCAATCTCTAGTAACACTGAATCATCCACACCCCATATTAAAGAAGCCAGGTCTGAGGAGTTAGGCAAACAGATATCTGAGGAAGAATGGGAATTTAGTTTGGAAAGAATTCAGGACTGTTTTGTAAATGCTAGGCACCAGCTCATCCAATTCAAAGTTGTCCACCATCTTCACTTCTCCAAAGTAAAGCTAAATAAAAAAAAATCCTGAGGTATCTGCATTATGTGATAGGTGTGTTCAGTGACAGGGTACACTCTCACATCTTTTTTGGGAATGCCCTAAGTTGTTCATTTATTGGTCAAAGATTTTTTTGTGGTACTGTAAAGTATTTAAAGCTGATATTCAGCCCAACGTGAAAATCGCCCTCTTTGGATGCTCTGATATTTTGCATAATAGAAATCATAGTGAAGAGTTTGCAATAATGTTTGGTATGATAATAGCAAGAAAATTGATCCTATGACTGTGGAAGTCTCCTGTTGCACCATCATTTCAGACGTGGCTGAATGAGATGATTTGCTCAATTCAGATGGAAGGAATTCGCTATGACCTGTCTAATGCACAAGATAAATTTCACTCTATTTGGGGCCCATTCCTTGACGAATTAGATTGTTATACAGAAATGTGACTTTAATAGCCTTTCCATTCCTTGTTTTGTCAAATCTGTAACATTGGTAATCTTTAGTCAGACTATATGACTGTAATGGTTGTAGAGTGCCTTGTGATTATTTTTTATTTTTATTTTCATTTTTATTGTCTCTTACTCAACACACGCTGTTTTTTGTCACCTGTTTGTTTGTGTGTTTACTTTTGTTAAATAAATATTGTAGCAGACAGGGCTCTACCGCCACCTTATAGGGGTTAGGTGGGGCTAAGTCCGGGGAGGACTGAGTGGGAAAGGATCTGAGTCCCCCACACCCAGTGCCTAAAACCTCAATGTTCAAGCTGTATGAATAAGTCGTTCCCTATCTAGCGGCCTAAACATAGTACAGACCTGCCCAGGTAGAGTGGACTTCAGGAGGAGGAATAACAGCGAAACCTACCTGGAATGCATGTAGCGTGGACAATGAGTGTATTAATATGGTACTACACTACATATAAATTTCCTGGGTCTAACTAAACAGGTGAGACGCCCCTACCCCCAAATGAATAGCCTGCAACACTGAGAAACCTAAATATTACTTTAACCACTAATAATAAAAGAAAACATTAAGCAGTAAAACCTGCGATGGGCTGGCCCCCTGTCCAGGGTTGTTCCCTGCCTCGTGCCCGTTGCTTCGGGGATGGGCTCCGGACCCCCCGCGACCCAATAAGGATACAGCGGGTTAGAAAATGGATGGACGGAAGCAGTAAAACCTGAAACATCGATATTCCTCTCTACTTTGACAGAGGTATTTTCCGTTGTGGCCACAATATCATCAACTCACCCTTTTGACCAGTTACTTGGTACATTTCAACTCATTTCAACTTCAAATCACACATTTGTTATGCGATGTACAAATGGCAGAACATTCACATAATAGAGCTGCACTGGTTTCAGAATATTCCCACACTGTAAAGAAAATCGTGTCTAACATAAACAGTCTAAACAAAATAGCATGAATTTCACCGCCCTTCCTTCCCAGGGTACATTTATGAAAGGAAATCAGTCCAGCATCAAAGTACATGTAGAATTGTCCAGCTTCCTCGAACTGGTGTGAGCGCCGATGCAGTGCCACTCTGAACACTAGACCCAGCTTTAGTTCAGTTCAGTCCTGCTGGCTTCACAAAGTTATGTAAATCGGCCGGTGTGAGAAATGGGTGTCGTGTGCTCGGAATTACCCGCAACCAGCTGGGATCACGTCGTGGATGTGGAATGGCTGGCAGGGTAAAACCCGCTGTGGAGTTCACCCCCGACTCCGGATCTGAAGTGCAGTCTATTTACTGGAGACCTCAGGCTTCTAGCGGCATGTGCCGTTGCTTTATGGTGGTGGAGGGCGACATGATTAAACTGTTGGCCTCTCTCTCCGACAAAAAAACTGCATTCGTCTCAGCCCCGAGGCGAAACAGACTCCTAACAAAACTTTTCCACCGTCAAAACCTTTTCCAAGGTGGTAACGATAGCACTAGACCCACACTCACACTATCCCAGGTGTCTTCTTCGTGTTGTCTAAGAGTGCATCCCTTTCAACCGGTGACAAAACTCTTTTTTTTAATCCCCTAGCGCACCGCTAGCCCTTGCTACCGCCAACTCCACCCCCAACTCCCCCATCCTCTCTGAAAAACTGCTCGTACATGCGCTCCGGCGCGTTCGCAAGAGCCCCGGCTCTTAAAGGCGCAGTGTTTTCTTTGTACCCACTACAATATAATATTCAAAAAAAAAAAAGAACTGCCACCATTGCTTACTATGTACTTTTGTAATGTTTCTGCAAGTGTTCCAAACTGCATTTTGCAATGTCTATACTTTGATGTCAAATTACAGACTTAACATAAATCTGACATGTTTACAATATACATTAAAATAAAGAGGAGTGTAATTACAAAACAAATATATAAGAAATAATTTGCCATGAATTAAGTTCATGCCCCGGTCAGTGAAAGTGTGTTTCCTACCCCTAGACCCCAGAGGGTTAATTTTATTATTTTTTACATCTGTGACATAATAGGTCAACCGGAAAAAGTCCAGCTGAAGTCAAGCTGAAAGGAGTCATATCACCACCTATTGTAGTGGAGTCAGACAAACTTCAGTCAATAAATTGATTTCCCTCCCATATATGTATACTGGGATAAGGGCAGTAGTCTGGTTAAATGGCATAGGTGAGCTATAACTGTAGTATGCTAGTATCATTCCTGATTGCTCATTGGGTAAATCAATGTTTGGATGAAGGACATGGCAGAAACAGGGTTGTCAAACATATGTTCCTTTCCACAACACATAATGCAAAGTCGCAAAGAAAAGAGAAGGCCATATTTAACATCGGGTCATTAACAACTGTCAATGACTATTTTTTTGCTTCATTTCCTGGACATACCCATCACTCCATCTCCCCATCAAATCTCTGCTCCTCCCATAACTCCCAACTCCCACAATCTCTAGACCCCCTCCATATTCTTCCCAGCACTGTCCTTTTGCAGTTACTAATTGGCATTGCATCAATTTTGATGCAAGTTGCCTGAAAATGAAATGAACAACAGATGATTCTAGAGAAATTTGACAAATATCCAACAAGTACTTTTAGAGTTACTGTGTTCAAGATCAAGTGCTCTCTCAATTTTGTAGGTTTACTCTGTATAAGATCAGGAAGATCAGGCCTTTTCTGTCTTCAATTTCGTCCCCTTTGGTCAGCAAACCTACACTCTTTGGAGCTCTCTATATCACGTAAGAAGTGTAACTCCAGAAAGTTCTTTTGTGTGGTTCCTCAATGGTGGAATGAGCTGCTGAACAGTCTCTGATAATCAGACTCCTTCTCCACCTTTAAGAAGTAGCTCAAGACCCATTTATTCCATGAATAAATCACTACTAGACTGATGCCTCTATGTTCCCTGAAAGTTCCTATCTTGCACTTCTGGTCAATGAATATTCTTAATTGGTTCTTGCCTTGTTAGAAGTTGTTGAGCTCCTGCTCCAGTACTGCTTATACTTGTACAGTAACTGGGTATTTTTAAAATTTATTTGGTTAAATTATTTTACTCCGATATTGTAACACAGACCTGTCAGGGACCAGGCATTGATAACTCTGTTGTGAAAGGCGCTATATAAATATAAATTGAACTGAATCCAGTTGCAGAGCAGACAGGAAACAAACATGATAGGCAGTAGTCATGGTCAGATTTGTTAGCATGTGTGTGTTGTTAGCGTGTAACTGTAAGTGTCAACAAAATATATTTTATATCCAAGTGCAGGGTCAAGCTATTTATCTGGTGTCTTTGGAGCAATTAGATTCACCAGATCTGTGCCTTTTCTTTCATGTGTCACCACTGACTTGGACTATAGCTAAGTGACACAATAAAACTCTCCCACAATAAATGTTACTGTTACTTCTGTTGCCAATAACAGTGACAGCAATCTATTCCCTGACCGCAGAATACAAGAAAATAGAATAAGTAAAATTAATTGTACTGTATTCATTGTTTTTTTCCCCTTTCCTTCAGGTCTATGGTTGAAGTCAGAAGACACAGCATCCATGAAGACCAAGCGGGCAGACTTTGCATCTGCCTCCCTGCATGGAAGGGTCATTGTTGCAGGAGGATTAGGTGGGTGATATCAATCAGTAAGTCATCACTTAGTATTAGTGGATTTTCAGGAGTTGTTTATCCAAATTTGTGCCAAAATGCTTGTGTTTAATTTCAGTCATAAAACATTTATCAGTGAAACCATCCATTTACTAATTACTTATATTGGTTGGGTCATGAGGAGTGGGGCTTGAGAATTTTCCAGGTCACATAGGGCACAAAAAACTGGGCTGTGTGGTATTTGTCTTAAAGCAAAACAATCATTTTTACTCCTGTTTCTGCACTGCTGTATAGGGAATCATCCCTCTGTACTGGATTCAGTGGAGGCTTTCCACCCAGAGAAGAAGAAATGGGAGCGAGTTGCTCCCATGTCTGTGCCTCGCTGTTCAGCTTCCAGCATTGTAATTCGAGATCGCCTCCTGGTGGTTGGTGGTGTTAACCAAACCCCCAGCTCTGCCAATGAGATTCTATATGTAAAGGAAAATGTGCTTCTTTAACTAAGCGCCACATTGCTTTCTCCAGTCTACTTGAAATAAAAGTTATTTCTGTTTTGAATCCTGACAGCACTGGCAATAGGAAATGTTCAAAGTTGTTATGTGTCCTGCATCACCGTAACACAAAACAAAGGTTTCTAACAACATTAGTGTCTTTTCTGAGCCAAGAGTTTCTGTGTCATAAACACTATGGCCAATAATCAAGAGTAGTTCACACATAGGTATTACTCATTAGGGGGCACAGGTCAGTTGAATGTTCAAATCGATGTTTGTCCCACCCAGAATTTTCTGGGATTTTGTTTTTAAAAATATGAATGAATTTGCTGGGGGAATTTTGTTCTTATCTAACCTACTTTCCAAGGAGGAAAAGTTTTAGCCAATGATTTCATTTGCATACGCATAAACATCTATGGCAACATATATGAATGACTCAGAGCAAGCTGTGTTGAAAGGGATTATGGGGATAGAGACATAGTTGGTTCTGGATTGGATCAGCTGGAGGGATGCTATGTTATAAGAAGAAAGCAGACATGAGGCAGACCCCGTAATGCTGGAGAACAGGCACTTTATTAAGTACCCGGGTACAGAGAAAGCCAAGACGGAAATCTGCAGCAGGCAGGGCAAGCAGGGAAGACAAAAGACAGAATAACACTCGGTAATGTTCCTAATCATGGCAACAATACTTCACAACGTTTGCAAGGAATCATCCGCTTTAAGAAGTGGAGCTAACAAGAGGAAATTGCCTGCATCTGTTATGTCCTACCCCCGTGTGGGCTTGACATGCTAAGAAGGATGATCTAAATTCTATGCTGCCGTGATTGATTGTTTTACTGTCAGCCAACTGCTGATGCTTTGGGCATTTGAAAAAGTCACACACGGCAGCTGTATTTTGTACATAGTTTTGTTTGAATAGATGGATAAAACTAAGTCCTACCTCTGGCATGGAAGCAATAGACTGAAAACCTGTATTGCAATATCAAGGATGCTCTAACAATCTCCTTGCAGAATATTTCCCTTAGAAATTGAAGGCAACACTGTCATGATTGCCCATCGTTCAGTTCACAATCATAAACAGAATTTTGACATATGGATCAATTGCTAAGTTGCTTGTTTAATGTTTTGTCAAACTGCTTTGCTGCTGATGGCTAGCCTGAATAAGTTTCAAAAACCTTTAAATTGTGATTTCACACCCCTGACTGAAAGCACAAAGTGCTTAATGTCTCCAAAGGGGATCAGTTTTCATGTCAGAGGAAACACCATTATCCACTAGATATGTAATATATAGCCTAGTACTATCTGTAATGATTTGAGGTCAACAAGTGGGCTTGAAATAAAATCGTCTGTACAGATGCCATGATAGCTACAGCACCCTCCACAATTATTGGCACTCCTTGTAATGATTTGTAAAAAGGGTCACCTTTCAGTGAAGTAGCTTCATTTCACACTGAAAAAAATTAAATAAATTTATTCAAAGAAAATCGAATTCTTTGTCAAGAAATAATTACTTTCAATAAAAACACATGTGCCATGATTATTGGCACACCTGGGAATTACAGTGAACACAATTTAATGAAGCATGTTTCGCCTGTATATTGTACATCTTTGAGTTGATTGGGGTGAAAAGGAACCTTCAAACTGTAATCCATGACTTCCTAATTAACTGGGGTACAACATGAGGTGACACAGATCCCAGATTCATCCATCAACATGGCAAAGAGAACATACAAACCAAATGAGATAGAATTGTGTCGACCTTCATAAGTCAGGGAATGAGTATGAAAAATAGTTACTCTCCTGAAAATGCTAAATCCATGTCTACTATGGAAATAATAATAAATAATAAAAGTATACAACAAATGGAACTGTTACAATCCTGCTTGGAAGAGGACCCAAGTTTATTTTTCTCCCTACATACAGTGAGGAAGATTGTAAGAGAAGCAAAAAATCCCCAAGGATCACTGGTGGTGAATTACAAGACAAAGTAAAATCTTGGGGTTACCATGTCTCTGAAAAAAAAACATCAGATGCTACCTTCATGCTACTGGATTTGGATGGTATGCCAGAAAAAAAGCCTTTTTTTGTCAGTTACCACAAACGTAAACACCTGGGTCCTCATTTATCAACCGTTCGTAGAAACTGTCATAAATTCTATCCTACGAATGAAATTTAGAATGTTCATAAGTACAAAAAAAATCCGGATTTATCAAACGTGCGGAGGC
>JAODLC010000133.1:29457947-29468819 GCA_026781145.1 Hippopotamyrus pictus | reverse complement strand
AGGCGGCCGACACGGAGCCAGAGGCAGGCCCGGGGACCGGCACCGAGGCCCCGGGGGAGGACGCGGAGGCGACAGCCGACCCCGAGCCAGTGGACCCGCAGGCGACCCCGGAGCCCCCGTCAAGGCAGACGAGGGGGAGCCAGGGGGTAGGGTGGGCGGGAACCGGGCCCGACGCCTGTGGCTCCTTCCCTTATGGGACACCGACAGGCGGGGCCCTAGCCGGCATGGGCCAGGCCAGGGCGGCGAGTCCGGAGTCACTAGGGAGGCCCCCGAAGGGTCCCACTCGAGCTCCTCCTCCTCCTCTCCGGAGGAAAGAGCGGCAGTCACAATGTCCAGGACCTCCTCGGGGACCATAACTGGGGCTGGGGGGACTGGAGCAGGGACAGGGACAGATGGAAACTGGGCCAGGGCAGCAGGCGGCGCGGCCGGAGCTGTGGGTGGCGAGACAGGCAGATCTGGCGGGACGGGCGAGCAAGGCGAGACGGGCAGGTCAGGCGAGACGGGCTGGACGGGCAGGACAGGCGAGACGGGCTGGACGGGCAGGACAGGCATGTGGCCAGCAGGACGCGCCACAGGCAGAGCAGGCACCTTGGGCGTGCGGCCAGCAGGCGGCGCCGCAGGCAGCTCGGGCGTGCCGCCAGCAGGGGGCGCAGTTGCAGGCAGAGTCGGGGCCGTAGGTGACGCAGGGACCTCAAGTGTATCGGCAGGCGGCGCCCGACCCTCAGGCGCAGCAGCAGCAGCAGGCGAGCCGGGCTGGACGGGCAGGACAGGCAAGCTGGGCTTGTGGCCAGCAGGAGGCGCCTCAGCGGGCGCCATCAACATGTAGCCAGCAGGGGGTGCCTCAGGCAGTGCTGCAGCGTCCTCAGGCGTGTGGCCAGCAGGGGGCGCTTCAGCGGGCGCCACAGACACGTGGCCAGCAGGCAGCTCCGTAACCGGCGGATCCGGAACAGAGGGCAGGTCCGGCGCTGCCCCTTTAAGGACGATCGGGACCCACGGTATGGCGTCTCTCACTGCGGAGATCCCCTTTCTGGTGAAACAGTAGTGAAAATATGCCTCGATCGGAGGTGGCTTTTCTCCAATGCGGGGTTTACCCGGAGCTGCGGCAGCCGCAGCAGTCTGCATCACGGGCAGATCCGCGTGCTTGGCGGCGGCGGTAGAAGCAGGCGGGGTTGCGGGCACGTCGGCCAGCGCGTCCCCTGAGAGCAGGGATTCCCCCGCTCATCCGCCAGGAAGGACGCCGGGGAGAGGAAACTTCGCCCAACAAAGATGGTTTCTCTCCGGTGCCTCTCTCCCTTTCGCCGCTTCCGGGTTGTTTCGCTCATGGCCGAGCTAGTGGCAGGGGGTGAGTCGGGGGGCAGATTAACGGCAGCATACCCCAGATGGGGCAGCCAAACAGCCGCTCTCTCCCTCAGCTGCCTTAGGTTTCTGTCCACCTCGTCTAGCGGCTATTCCTCCCCCGTGCGGAACCTCCAATTAAGGAGCTCCCAGCACCTGTCTACTAGCCGGCGTGCTACCAGGTCCTCCCGGTGGTCAAGCAGGTTGTTCCACTGGACGACCTCCTTCTCCATGGGGAGGATCTCCCCCGTAGCTTTGAGCGTGTTGTAGAGATCCGGCATTCTGTCACGTTCGGCGGGCGGGCGAGCGAGCGAGCGAGCGGGTAAGCAGGCAAGTGGACCCGGAATGACAGGCAAATGGGGTTTTAATAGGGAAGAGTCAGACATCCAGGAGCACAACACGTCACAATACACTGCCGGATCTGGCATACATGGGGAGACGCGGACTAATATACACTAGACAGAGCAAACTAACAAGGCACAGGCGAGAACACTCAGGTAGAAACACGGGGTAATGAGGTGGGCGTGGCACACATGAGGATCGAACGGAGCAGGGCGTGACAGTTACATTTGATTATTATTATTTATTCATAATAACTTAACAACTTAATAACTTATATTCCTTTTATGTTAAATAAACTGTCCAAAGATACACATTTTACAAATATGAAACTGTTAAAAATGAAAAGTAACTGCCAAAAAAACACATGGCAATAGAAGTATCCCACTAGTACATTGCAAATCTAAAAGGCAAGGGTTTAGTTATCTATATTATTTTTAAAATCACCATTTCCAAAAAGGCATAGGGTCATGCAAAGCATCTAAGCAACTATCAGTACTTCTGCAGAAAAATCTGGAGAAATCAAGTTTTGGATCCTCTTAAAAATAGTTTTACAAAGTGTTATGTTGATATGAGTAAGTGGGTAAAAAGGACTTAAATTGTCTTTGGCATAATTTATATTACTTTCCTGTAACCTCTGTACCAGACCCGTAGCCAAAAATGAATTTTGAAGGGGTTCCAATCCCGTACTTTTACCACGTGGCTACACGTTTGCTCTGAACCTCTTGGTACTTGTCATCCAAACTCCTCACAGTTACTGCAAAGGCTTATTACTGATAGCATTACCTAGTCTGCAGAATCATCCTATTTTTCCATTTTTATTGCTTCTTCTTTAACATTTATCTCACCGTCAAGCACCACAAATGCTTAAACTTACTGTTTATTTTCCACTGAATGCGGTGGTAGAGATGAGCCTGATAATCAGGCAAGGTAACCTTTGGGTTAATCAGTAAATAAATTTCCTGTGGCCATGCTGTTTTCAATAATTTCCACTTCTTTGACTACCTATCCTGGATGCAAACTGAAGATACAGTACAGGCACCTTCTTAGCACAAGTGGAATTATAATGTCGTATAATGATCCCAGCAGAAGGGTGTGTAGACTTTGAGGAAAAATATTTGACAAATAATGAATAAATACGTAAGAATTACATATACTCGCACTAAATAATTGCACAGTGATTATGCAATTAATCCTATTATACAAGTTTGTCATGAGTAACTATAAATAAAAGGCGTTCAATATCGTATTTTTGATACATTAACTAAGATCTGTAACTAATACGTTATTTTCTCTATTACTTATCTAATATGCAATACTGCAGGCAGATCTGTCATAACTTTTTACGAAAAATAACTTTTAAACAAATTGTAGGATATGAAACGGGCTTTACAAGCAGGTTTTCAGCCAATCGGTGACAGTGGGGAGGCTACAGAGCTATTGGTGGCTTTAGGGCTTGCTGAAGCGTTTCCCCGCCTTTTCACTTCCTGTTAACAGAAGTAATATAGATGCGTAGGGCTTTGCGGATAATGTAAGGGAATCGCTACAGAAGGCTGCTCTGGAGCGCACTCACCAATCCGTGGCCTTGCCAATTACACTGCACAAAAACTACTACTCCGGGTAAGCGGAGATCGCGATATAAAGAATAATACCTCTTTGCTGTTATAATATTTTATTCGGGTTGTCTCTCTCTCACCGACTAGAACGTTCATTACGGAATCTGTCTATATACCTGCCTTGTAGTCTACAAGCATGTCATGTACGTTTATTACACCGTCCCCATGGTGTGTATTCCGGTAACAGATTATTATTGTCATTATAATTAGGCCTATTGCTGTTACAATATTTTTATGGATGCCTGGCACAAGTGTCAAAAATGTATTATTTAATGTGTTTTCCGATTAAAATTGACTTAACTTATTTTAAAAGAACAAAACATAGAACACTGTATCCTTCTCACCGAACAGTCAAAATAATCTATCTATATATACATTAAAATTCATTCTTGTTATAGGCAGAAAAATAGATGTTTTTATTTAGCGAGTTTCATTATATTTGTTGTCGAAGTAAATGAATTTTCAGATACGTGCTTTTTTTTTTGTTTGATCGTGTAGCGAACAAGACTCAGCAGCAATACATCTTTAAAGCCAGTGTCGATTCGATGAACTTCTCCATATTTATAGATTTGTATACTGTTTACTATGCAGAGCTAGATTTACTTTAGTTGCTCTTCAGATGAGTTCATTGAAATGACGTAATCTGAACACTTGTTCGGGTACATGACTACCTTTCACAAACTACTTGTGTAGTGTTTTTTTATTTCTGAACAGACTTGAACCTACTTCATAGTACTAACAATAAACACTACAACTGTACGTATTAAATGATGATAATGTTATGTTTAAAAGGAAGGATGATCAACTGTATAAACCGCTAAAGATCTAGCCTTACTTGTGATAGACTTATGTGGTTGATTTATTTCATTAGGAGGGTGTAACATTATTTATGTCGAGCGTTTTTTGTTACACGAAATTAATGCAACATGAGATATTGCTTACACAGTGATTAATTTTTTTCTTTATCTTACTTATATATATTAATTATATATATAATTTTTTTCTTTGCAGACTACCAAGGGCCATGCAGATTCATTGGTGACACCATAGTTCCCAGGCTGTAACATTACCCAGGCACCCAAGACCTTTAAATACATTTTAAAATGCCTCGTGGTGAAAGGTGAGACGTTTCAACTTCACGGACACTAGTGAGCTAATTTGAAAGACGCAGGGTTATCTCGGGAGGAGGACAAAAGGGCAAGAAGATCAGCAGTTTTGTGCTGGAGTTCTGCACTTTAAATCCATGGACCTAGTTTCTTCAGTGCTTTTAAGCAGTTATGATACGTGACGTATATTGCCTGATATTTACAATGTAACTAATAGGTTTTTGGAAATATTTCCGAGCAAAGGAAAGTTTTACTGTGGGATTTTCATATTTTTGTTTAAAATCTATTACCGTGGATGGCGAGGGTAACCTTCATTTTAACAACGTACTTTCGGGAGAAGTCGGTGCAACAGCAGGCACCTGCTTTTGTCAGCAGCCGGAGAGTAGAACCGATATCAAGTGCTTTATTGAATGATAAATTAGATCTTTTTGACAGTGATTCGGGCATACGTCATTAATGGGATAATTAACCGAAATACAGCAACAAGACAAAAAGAGACGGTCATCCCCCACTCCCTAAGAATTAAACTCTCTCTGTGGGTATTTCAGTGAAGCATCCGCATGGTACTTTGGTCAAATGAGCAAGACAAACTAACTGAAATGTCTACAAGTCCAGTAGACGCGAAAAAAGAAGGGGTGTCACCGGTGTACCACCACACTAATGGATCGGTGCATCCAGTAATACAGAAGGATGGTCCAAATGGGCCGGTGCATCAGTTAATACAAAAGGATGGTCCGGAAGAACTGCGGCCAAGTGAGGGCTATGAGCTCAAAGAAGTTTCATTCTCGGAAAGAGCCGAACAAGAAAGCGAAATGGTAGCGATCGACTGTCGTGCTAACGCCAAGGGCCAACGCGAAGAGGACGCCCTGTTGGAAAATGCTAGCCAAAGCAATGAGAGCGATGACACGAGTACGGACCAAATCCCAGTGCCCCCGGCTCCACTGAAGGAAACATCCTTCTCCATTGGACTTCAGGTCGTCTTTCCATTCCTGCTGGCAGGTTTTGGAACAGTCGCTGCTGGCATGGTTTTGGATATAGTTCAGGTGAGTGTTTTGAAATAAAACCAATCTACTAGCATATTTGTAATGAAAATGAGTTCATATATATGCTTTAAACACACAAACACATGGGATACTTGAATTTTATTCATATGAGCCTTCGTTATAACAAGAAAAATATATCGTTACAACAAGAAACTGGGCAAAATTTATTTTGTTATGGTGGCAGCAATACGCTACTGTAGTATGTCAATGCATTGTAATATATACAAATTCAGGAAATCTCCCATGCATTAAACATGTCATTTTACTTTGTTTTGCTGTAAGAATCACCAGGAGAAACAGTTTGATGTTGGATGGATAATGTTATACTATAACATTATAGTGTAACATATATAATAGTTGTAATTAACAGTTCTTAAGCTCTGTAGGGTGGTTGGTATGGAATTAAATGAATTCAGGCAAAATTGACTATGTAAGCTTTGTGATGCTGAACAATGTAAACATCAGTGATCTATCTCTAATATTGTTCTTGAATCATTGCTATGCATTTTGTAAAATTTGCTTTATTTTCTATGACATAATTTCATTCGCCAAAAACAGCTTTTCGGGGCTAACATAATATTGGGAAAAGTGAAATGATTAAAAATTGGAAAAAAAATCTAAAATTGATTTTGTTTACTAAAACAATTTAATACACTGAGTCACCATCTTACTACATGACTGTGTAACAGTCTCTGTGTGTGTTTTATTAAATGGCACATCCTTTCATGCTTAATTACTGAATTTGTGAGTAATTAAATCAAACATTGTTGACCTGATGCATCATAAAACGTAAAGTATACATATTATTATTACAGTGTTTTGAGATTAACACATGCATGCCTTATATCCCATATCAAACTCCAAAACCATTCACTTTCATACTGGCCATTCTTGGAAGTCACAGAATATTCAGCCATTAGGTGAATCACAACTCTGCAATATAAATAATTCATTTATTGACTAAAGTAATGTTTGTCAGTTTAATTTTATAACAAACCATTGACAGGAGTCATATCAGGAGTATACTTAGATTATTGTATTCAGGTTGCTCAAATTTACAAATGGGTTTTTTGCTATTTAGTCAGTGTTTGAAGTAGAAGGGCTTTACTTCATGTAAATGTAAATATCCCGTACTATTACAGTACTGTTAACTGCCACCATGGATGTGATTGCAGCTTGTCTGGTCATTAGTTTTTACTTTTATCTTTTGCATGCTGCAGACACATTTATTTATAGCCAAACCTGTTAAAGTGACCTGCCACATGTAGAGATTGGTTTATGTTTGGTAAGTAATATGTCGTGTTGTAGTGACTATTGCTTTACTTTATTTTTCCAATCTGCAAAATACTTGCAGTGGTTAAGGGGGGCAGAGGATGTTTGTCTACGTTGATGTATAAATGTAGTGAAAACAGATTAATAGGCATGACTGTTTCAGTTTGTAGGACATACTGTATGTAGTTCACAAATTGTGGTTAGTTCACATTATGTTGTTTTAGCCCTACATAAATGATGAAGCCCTTTATCAGTGTTTCAAATATGTTTATATATTTATTTTTGAGTATACTGCTGTATGCAGGATTTTTTTTCAGCTGGTAAATAATTCAATGAAAAAATTTCAATTCAAAATTTAACTTTACATTACACTAGACATGTGAAGGTGTGTTAAGTCAAATTTCTGTGACATTAGTAGCCAAAGATTGTGAATCAGTGTCATGTGCAATGTTACCTATAAATTTTGTAAAACTTAAGCAGAATAAAGGACTCTTGAAGTTGTTTTAGAGTCATATGTCAGATATTTTGAAACGTAATAAGTAAATGTCTTCTCAAATTTTGAGTAGAGCCCTTTTTGCCCTTCCATTGCCAAGTAAAGTTAGCAAGTTGCTCTCAAATAAGAGCCCAGCTGGAACAACAAGCAACTCTGGACAGCATACTGTTATAAATCAGTAACTGGCGGACTCTGGTCCGCATCTGGTTGAAACATGACTGAATTTTGACCACGCTATTGATTGGTCCTCCCCCCGATCTCCCCATTGTGAATCATGTGTTGCTGATGGAATTTGTTTCTTGGGGTAAAAATAGCTGGGAACCCCTGGTCTAGACACAGATTATGAAATCCAACAATAAAACAATTAAAGATGGTAGCAAGAAAAAAACTGACAACCTGCTGTCTGTGGGGAATGAACCTGTAAACCTCAAGTTTACATTTAAGTATAATACTTGAAAAGAACTTTATGTTCTCTGATGCAAGTTCAGCTGTTAGGCCTACTAATACTTCTGCTCTTCGGAATCTCTTCCATAATCTTCAATGGATCGCGTACAGGTTACCCAGGCATAATTAATGAATTGCTACTAATTATTATTGTGTACAGAAACTAATAGGCTTCTGTGACATTCTAGCAACTGTTATTTGAAATGAAATAATCCTTCATTTGTCATTTGCACAAATTCATTGGAATGCTTCTTTTTCATATTTCTTCTTGCTGTCCTTTGAGAGATACACATAGACACACACATATATTATAGGTAGATTATGTCACTATGAGTATTATAAAGAGGAAATACTGCATCATTGTTGACCAGGTAGCTAGTCCTCTCACTATTATATTTAACTGTGTATTACAATAACTTGCTGATGCTCATAACAATACCAGTAAAGCTACATAGAGATTGTTTTGGACTATAAATCTCAACGTTGCTGATGAATTTGGTAACTTTATTATGATTCTCACAAGTTGCAAGTTAAGAATAAGAAATTGACTCAATTACAGTAAATATGCCTTGAATATAACTATTTTATAAAATATATTTATAAAGTTATTATTAAGAATTTCCTTTTGCTATTACTCATGTCTAAAGCAAGTCATTTTTCAAACCAGAAATAAAACTGAGAACAGAACTGACCACAGCTTACAATTCTATTTGCAAGAACATGGTAGAGGGTAGAGTTCCAATCACAAATGAAGCTGTAATGGGAATGATAATGTCCTTACAAAGAAACAGTTGCAAAGCTGAGAAAACAAACTGATTTGAACAGGTGCAGATTTTTCAAGACCAGTTACACAATCAGTCTACAGAGACATTATATAATGAAACTTCCTTTTAGGTGTAAGAGAAGGAGGCAGAGCGCCTTTACAATGATTAGATGAAACATCTGTGATTTTTTTTTTTTGCTTGCCTTTAGCAATATGTGTTCACAGCTTCACTCTGAATTACTTGCATTATCAGGTAATTTCCTAAATAGGCCTACTAAATAAAATAAAATCAAGTCAATTACTAACCATAATTATAGGGTTGGTTTGGTGGTGTGAGTGTTTACCCATTCGGGAGTACTACTTTTTGTATTTATCAACTTGGACATGACCTTGTATAAATTTCAAAATATAAAAAAGGTTATATGCCTTTAGTTGACCTCATAGATATGCTGTAAAACCTGTCTGGTAAGTGCTCCTGTGAATTTAACCTTGCATAATATATTGTTCTCTTATAAGGAGAAAGACATCTTAAAATAAGTTTAAAAACAGAAGTCCAAATATAATAGCCCACCCAGAGTTTAATATTTGAAAGTTTCTATATGTTTAGCAAATATTAATGGATTTACAGTATATCCACACCACTGATTTGTGACTTGTTTTTTGGGACTTTTCTGTATGTTTGTAATATCTTCAAATGGTGCTCACTGGGTTCTAAAATCTCTGTGTGACTATATATGTTTGAGTTTGGTGTTTGGTGCACAGCTGTGCATTGTACATTATACAACCCAGCAACCCAGCTAGCCAATCTGTGTGCTTGTGTCTCAGTCAGCAAGCTTCTCAACACTAAAGCATATAGAGTTGTTGGCAGATGGCCACCATTCCATGGAGACGACATCGTATGTCTCCTTGGGGGCTCTGGTGGAGTATGCCAAAGCACAGTGGCTTGGAGCCAGTGCTCTGGCTTATAAAGACATGTTCCCTACGAGAAAGTAAAGAACCTTAGTTAAACACATTTATTTCACTGCTTTCAGGCAAAGCTTTACTCCAGCAGCCTTCATTTTCTAGATTGTAGTTTTGAAGTAAGGATATGTATCTATATTTGCAAATTTTAACTTGATAATATGAAAGTATTCCCAGCATCTGCATTTGGATTTGCAGCCTAAATTGCTGCATCAGCAGTAGAATATGCTGCCAGATCAGACTTAAATAATAAGCACTACTTTTACTGATAATGCTTTCATTGTGCAGTGTTACCTCAATGTGCTGTTGCACTTCAGACAGGTAGTTGTGCTTCTCACTATCCATAAGATGTGGAGGAATTTTCAGGAACATTTTTCTTAAAGCAGTTACCGTAACACATTATAGATACCTTCAAATGCATTATAATGGTCAGTATAAGCCATTATCATTGCATTATGAAGGTAATTCTAGTGCATTATGATGAGATCTTCATAATACATAATAAACATGGCTATAATGTGTTACATCTTTTTTTATAAATAGTTGCAGCCATATCTATGCAGTAGAGTGGAAGCCTAATTGTTGAATAAATATATTTTATCTGTAAATGTGTTAAAGTGTATGTCGGTTCTTGCTCTGGTTCAGAGTACTGCAGCATTTATTTACTTCAGCACACTTTACGGCTACTTTTGAAATCCATCCGTCCATTTTCTGCAACCACTTGTCCTATTCAGGGTTATAGGGGGTCCAGAGTGTATCCCAGAGGCTATGGGCACAAGGTAGGGAACAACCCAGGATGGGGTGCCAACCCATGACATTGCACACTCACACTTTTTTGAAATCACCTCATTGACAACAAAATGATGCATTCCTTTGCTTTGTTCCCTTCACTCAGATAGGCATGAGGTTTATCACGATCCTGTACCAGACAGATGGTATGGATTTGGTTTTTGGTTGCCTTATGTTCTTGTAAATGCATTATGCTCATAAATATGTGGTTTTTTTTTCAACAGCACTGGATTGTTTTCACTGAGGTGACAGAAGTGTTCATCCTGGTTCCAGCTCTTCTGGGTTTAAAGGGAAACCTAGAAATGACACTGGCATCTAGGTTGTCCACTGCAGTGAGTAATTCAATCCCTTGCAAATACATGGCATGAATGCTTACCCTTGGAATTTAATCTCTGTAAACATCTTGTAAAATTCTAGCTGTTTATTTTTTAATGATGTAGGTAATAGCTTCTATATATTGGTTCTGATTTATTTACTAAGCGCTTTTTTACGTTTAAGAAGAACAGTACTTTGCAAATTTAAAAAATATACATAATATTTGTTGCAAAAGCAGTCTTGTAGTATAGGTGTCCCCAACATCAGAAGCATATACAGGGTTCCAAATAAGATTTTCAACTTGATTAGCAGTTTTGCTTATCAAAATTTTCAAAATTTGCAATTTGATTAGCAGTTTTGAAATTTGATTAGCAAGTTTTAAAAATGACCATCGGAA
>JAODLC010000133.1:29436906-29446980 GCA_026781145.1 Hippopotamyrus pictus | reverse complement strand
GGAAGCAACGGGCACGAGGCAGGGAACAACCCTGGACAGGGGGCCAGCCTATCGCAGGGCACACTCACACACCATTCTGTTATTATTATTGTTATTATTATTATTACTATTATACAGTGGAATCCGCTTATACTGATCATGTCTGTCTGGGTGAAATTGATCACTATAAGTGGATGATCATTATAACCGATTTTTTTCCTTTTTCTTTATGTCTCAGGCAGATTACCATCTAATTGACATTTGTATACTTATTACATGAATATAAGGTAATAGTATGGAGCGTTGCTATTTATAAAATTTTATTGACTCTTTCAAAATACAGTATAGCTGTTTTAAAGCTTTTCAAATTACAGTACTGTACAAATTAAATTATTGAACTATGTTTAATTCAAATACGCTATAATATAGTAGCCCCGGCGGCATCTGCACGTCCTGGCATAGCTCACGAGCGCGTGTACATAGCTCCGTGTATGTCTTGTATATAATCTATGTTTGTATTTTTCTGTGTAGGTACTTGTTTTGCTGTAGTTGCGTGTGCCTGTAACTGAGGTTGTATGCGGTTCTTGCCTGATCCTAGCGTGTCTTAGCCATTGTGTAATTACCTGCCATGTGTGTGCCTTAGTGTTTCCCTGTCATTCATGGCTATTGTGTTATTGTTGTTTGTTGAACAGCTGCTTTAAGGAGTAAGGTGGAACAACTTTGTGTCAGTCCACTTCTTGTCATTTTCATTAGTCAGTATTGCAATCCCTCAGTCTGCTCAGCGCTTCAATATGGTACAATATTGTACATAAAATATAGCTTCTTATAGTTTTGCTGCAGCATCTCAGTGGCTATGTTTTGGTAGTTTATTATAACTTTCAATCAGTCTATATTTGTTATTAAGAGAAAATTACTTTCCTTTTTCTCTCATGTTTTCTGTGCATGCCGCATTAGCCTCAGGTTGCTAGCAGCAGCAGACGGGTTACTGCAAGGCAAAGTAGGTTACCAACATAAAGAAAAGTAAAAAAAAGATTATATAAAAGAATTAGCGTACTTTTCATTTTACCCCATATGTTGTCATGTATAAAAAGACCTAAAATGAACCCTGTAAGCGGACTACTTGATTACTAAAATTATTTAAACAGTATTTGTATAGGAATGATTCTCTCCCAAGCTTTTTGATCCATATAAGCGGTTGATCACTTATAACCGTGATCACTATAAGCGGGTTCCACTGTGTTTGCTTGTTTGCAGAATTATTCCGAATGAAGAGGGGGAGGAAAAAAAACAAAAGTACAGTATATGGATTCATTTTTAAATGCAACATGGGTCATTCTCATTACCATAACATATCAATTTGATCTAGTTAATGTTATTTGATATTAAAACTGCAACAGGAGTGCCTATTTGGGGAAAATGGTTGAGGGATCATTAAATCAGAGCTATAAATTATGTAATTTTAATATATCGAATAAGTAAGTAATGTCAATTGCTCTGCACAAAATCCAAAAGTAGTTTTTCTCTCATAAAAAGGATGATATCAAAACATTTACACATCAAATTATGACATTTTTAAGTAGCCCAGAATGTGCACTTAAGGTGCAGAATGTGTGTATTGATCATTTACATGCATTTAAACTCCGAATTACGTTGAAGGGAGAAATCAATGAAGTGGGAAAAATTGTGTGCTTTTTTGACTTAAGTGGATGGGAGAATCGACCCCACAATGTTTTTGATGGTTGTAGTAGTACTAGCATTACCAATTCCTAACATGTTATATGTATTTATTTGTAAATTAGTATCATCATCACTCTTCGAGTCTTTGCCTTCGAAATCCTGGGTGGAATTGTGTTTCCCACCATCAGACTATTGGAAAACCCCCTACCAGGCATCAAAACAGCTGAAAAAGTATGGTACTGTATGTACAGTTAGCAGAAGGTCTGTGAGCTTTGCGTTTGGATCACAATTATCCTGTTTTGGATGCATGGTCATGGAAACTGGGTGCATTAATTGTGCAATGTTGCAGAAAAAGGTATCTAAAACAAATGTCAAAATCTTCACTACTATAACTAGCTTTAAAAAGGTTAACATATAGACATATTGTTTTTTTTCATAGACTTGCCTAGACATGCAGTTAGGCTTTGTAGGTTTTTAGCTGGCCCTAACTCTATCTGGATGTATTTTTCTTTTACTTGCCTCTAGGTTCTTCAGTTATCTCCTACAGTCTTAAAGACGCGCTGTAAAAATAACGACTCAATAAGTCTGCAATCCACAGCTAATTGCAATTTCTGTTTAAAAGACAAACCCTGACAGTATTCTCAATTCTTGCATAAATTGTCCAGTGTGGTCCACAATGGTATTCTTAGTTTTATTTGGATAAGATAGTGAACCTTTTTTGGGGGGGCAGTGTTGCAAGTACACAGCTCTATTGCAATGTCACAAAAGTTAAAATGTAATTGACTTTTACAGCTAAGCAATGAAACACTGCTACCTCCTTATCTCTTGAGAAATGTGATGCTGTAGAGTTGCCAAAAGCGACCAAGAATTAAGGGTACGTGGCAGTGACAGCACCTGATGCAAACACCCCAGAAAGAATGCTGGACAACACTGTTGATAGAGCTTGGAGGCAAATTATTTCATTCAGCCTGTTTTCCCATATTGTCATGTTTCATATCTCCTTTGCTTTAATCTCTGTTATCATTTGCTCCACCGGCAAGTTCTCAGATCTGCAGTGCTGTCTGTTTTCTCCAAACTAAGGACTCAGCAGGCAATAGAAGTACTGCCGAGCAGGCGTGACAGCCCAGTTAGGGTCACCTCCAAGACCTTTTGAAACAAACAGACTGTTGGCAGCTGCACAACACAATCTGCATCTGCCCACACCACTCCCAGAAAAGCTCCTCCTTCCTGTCTGCTCCTTCGCCCAGCTATCATGGATCTATTGCAAAATTATGATCATATTACTTTCTCCAAGTAGCTCAAAAATTCTCTTTGACATATTAAATAAAATTAAGCATTTGTATCTGTGTTGATTCTTTTTAAGTGTCACACAATGTCTATGTGTCTGTATGAATGTATATCTGTAAGTCCCACAGACAACAATATTTGGGTGCATTTAAAAGAAATATCACAAGGATATTTTCCCAGAAATTGGAAACTTGGTGTGCCAGTGTAGTGAAATGCTTTTGCTGGTTTGCTCTAGACAAGGTTGAAGCATATTTAGTTGGACTGAATGTCCCAGTGCAGCTTCTGTGTACTCTGGCACTCATTCAACTCATTCTGTTGAGATACTATTTTTTTTCCTTTCCTCTTTTAACCAGCGTCTTTTTTTTGACATGAACCATTTAAACGGTATCTAGTTTTATGGCAGACCATTCCTGTTTCATTGCTTGCTGTGGTTTGTGTGAAGAGATTTTATTCCCATCCATCCATCCATCCTTCCATCCATCCATATATCCATGCATCCATTGTCTATTGTAGCTTGTCCTATGCAGAGTTGCTCGGGTCTGGAGCCTATCCCAGAAGCTATGGGGAGCAAGAGAGATTTTCTAATGCAGAAAATATCAGAACATTAACTGAACTTAATTGAACTAACAAAAAAGACAAATTATATAAGCTTAAACTGAATAATAATAAAACATTTTCATTCATTTTGAAACAGCATCACATCATTCCAGTGGGTTGTTTATGCCATTCTGCTGTGTGCTTCTGTTGAAATTTAAATTTCACCCCCACTTCATAATGATACATGTGGGAAGTTTAACTTGTTTTGGTTGTATAGAAATAACACTCAGAAGACCTGGCCATTCAATATCAGCAGACTGGAGGAATGACACAGAGTGGAAGGAGTTGGTAAAATATTCAATAGATTTAACAATTTGTGTAGAGAGCTGACCAGCATTTCTTTATAGAATTATACTCACTGAGAAGTCCCACGCTATACAAAACATATCTGTAAAGCTAGTGAAAGAGTGTTCAGTGAAAGGTATGAAATCATTTAACTGAAATATGTGATGATTTCTTACAGTACCAGTTTAACAGTAACATAAATTTCTTTTTTAGGCTAACATTGGACATATGGACACAGCCAAGGAGATGTGGAAGATGATAATGGGAAACCTCGCCCTCATTCAGGTAAAAAGTAATGAAGACTTAAATTTCGACAGTTTAGTGAGAAAACAGTCACCTAATCTTCCTCAGACTTTTTAGTATAGGTGCCATTTTTGTAAATGATGTCATTACGGCACGTAACAAAGATTAAGCTTATAGTGTGTCATTCCATGTTTGTGGCATTTTCATCCATCCATCCAACTTTATTTATAGAGCACATTTAAACAACCAAGTTGCTGCCAAAGTGCTGTACATCAAAAATCTAAACTTAAAAACACATACACAATACACAAACAACAACCATAAAAGATACCTCAAGGTGAGCTGTGTAAAAGATAATGAAAACAAATATGTTTTAAGGCGAGATTTAAAAACAGAAAGAGATGGAGCCAGCCGGACATCTAATGGCAACTTACAGTATTCCAAAGTTTGTTTTCCATTTGTAGACATTCTGATAAGCACCTAATTGGAAGGGTATACTAATTATGCTGTTTGTGGCATTTGTAGACATTCTGATAAGCACCTAATTGTAAGGGCATACTAAAAATTGTCCAGGTCCAGGCCACAGTGGTAGGCTTCCTTGCGTCCATTGCGGCTGTCATCTTCGGCTGGATCCCTGAGGGCCACTTCAAACTGGGCCACGCGGTGCTGCTCTGTGCCAGCAGCGTTTCCACAGCCTTCATTGCCTCTCTGCTGTTGGGTGAGACAGCTGGGCTGCTGCCATTGTCTGCCTTCCATGCTAATGCTTTCCTGGGCTAGAGGCCCATAAGGGTACTGAAAGCAGACCTTATACTACAGCCTTGTTAATCTAACATTTCAGGAAGGTTGTATAGTAAAACTTTTATGGTAATATTTCAGTTCTCTTATGTATTGTATTTAAGCTTCCCTTTCGCACATTTTCTTAGTCTTCTTTTGTCTTTTGACAGGGCTTATCATGATTGGGGTTATCATTGCTTCCAGAAAGGTCGGCATCAACCCAGACAATGTGGCAACACCAATTGCTGCTAGTCTGGGGGACCTCATTACCCTGGCCCTATTAGCAGGCATTAGCACGGGACTATATAAGCAGCTAGGTAAGAGCTCTGTCACATTCCCACACAGTCAGCTCAGCTGGTAAAGGTGCAGATTCATCTCCTGTTGTGCACAGTTAGTAATTATTATGTGTCAGCATTGTTTATTCATGCTGAGTAAAATTTTACAACCCAGTGCGACGCATGGTTCACCTAAGAAAACTGATTCTCTCTGGTACATAGCCACTCCCTGGATTGGACTGTAGACTAGTTTGACAAGTTGCATTTGCATTCTTGCCAAATAAACAGTGTGATCACAGCAAATGTTTCTCACAGTTTCTTTGGGTAAAAATTTATTTATAAATAAATAAATGTAAATTACAGTACTGTGCTTAGCCAGTCAGGGAAAATGTATAAAGCCATTTACCTGGTTAGTAAGTATATTTGCTCAGAATAAATAATTTATAATAATAACATTAGAACATTTGCAAATTAACAACAGCACAATAAAAACTAACGAGAATTTCTTCTGTTCACAAAAAAGTTACTGATATCTTGTTGGATGGCTAGAAGAACATCATTTCATGTCACAACCCTCTCCTGGGGGGCACCCTAGGTATTCATTATCCAAATATGATATGGTGGTGGTCAAGTACAAAAATACATTGGTTGCTGCAAATACTGGGGTGACCTTAGGAGAGGTTTTGAAATGGCTACCACTCTCTGACAGACATCATGTTTTACGCCAACATGAAGATTTATTTTCTCAGTTGAGAAGTTTTTGATTGATGTTACATGAGAAAGTGTGGGGAAATAAAGATCACTGGTATTTTACCTTGTGTTTTGTTTTCCCACAGAACACAATGACTACATCAACCCATTGGTGTGCGCCATCTTTGTGACCCTAACACCTATATGGGTGCTGATTGCTCGTCGCATTCCTTCAACTCGAGAAGTCTTGTACTCCGGTTGGGAACCGGTCATAATCGCCATGGCGATTAGCAGGTACATGACACAGGGATTTTCCACTTGTGATTGGACTCAGAGCACTTGGTAACACTCATTTTATTTATTTCCATAATGACAAGACAGAACATCCTGACCCAATATAAGTCAGAACACCCTGAACCAGAAAAACTAAAATCATGACCTCACAGATAAAGAGGCCAGCTAACTGATCCACAAGCCCATAACAAACAAGGCTCTGGCAACGAGAACAGCAAAAGTAAACATGAAATGCCAGCAAACAAGATAAAAACAGGTAATATACAGCACTGAAACAGCACTGCAAACCCAGAAACAAGACTCTAAACTGAGCTGAAGCTAATCCTTGCTGTCAAAGAGCTCTCTGTGCAGTGTGGTGTGTGTAGTGTATGGCACTGCAGGTTATGGCTCTGTGCCTGAGACTGGAAGGTTGCTGATTCAAATGCTGTGGCTGGCCAAGACGTTTCACTATTGGGCCCTTAACCACAATTGCTCCCAGGATTCTGAACTGACCCTGCTCTGTAATCTTCAGTTGTACGTTGCTGTGGACAAAAGTGTGTGCTAAATGCCATAATGTAAATGTAGCCCTTTTATGCATGAATTATAAAAATGAGATATTGATTTATAAAAATGGGCTTCTTGCATCACACCAGATTTCATAGACAGTATTGAGCTGGCTCCTCCTC
The DNA here is from genome assembly GCA_026781145.1 of Hippopotamyrus pictus. Taxonomy (NCBI): domain Eukaryota; kingdom Metazoa; phylum Chordata; class Actinopteri; order Osteoglossiformes; family Mormyridae; genus Hippopotamyrus; species Hippopotamyrus pictus. Next base: position 29,440,214 of record JAODLC010000133.1, on the reverse strand, counting down.
TTGGGACTATATGTGAGACTTCCTCAACTGCATTTTTTCCACTGAATAAGTGGTTATCTCATATTTACCTGAAGTGGCATTAAATCATATGTGGACAGCATGTACCAAAGGACTAAATAGAACACAGACGCTCCTTCTTCCATTTCAGAGCAAGTGACATAGACATTGCTCAGTGTCATAATAAGGAGAAAGCAGATGTAATATCAGTGTGTGTTCTCTTGGTCACCACCTGTCAGGTGAACATTTTTGAAATATGGCCAAAATGCCCCCTCAAAATTTTCTTGGTTAGAATCACAATCCATAATATACACTATATTGCCAAAAGAATTGGGACACTTGCCTTTACACACACATGAACATCCCATTCTTAATACATAGTTTTTAATATGAAGTTGGCCCACCCTTTGCAGCTATAACAGCTTCAACTCTTTGAGGGAGGCTGTCCACAAGGTTTAGGAGAGTGTTTATGGGAATTTTTGACAATTCTTCCAGGAGAGCATTTGTGAGGTCAGGCACAGATGTTGGATGAGAAGACCTGGCTCGCAGTCTCTGCTCTAATTCATCCCAAAGGTGTTCTTTCAGGTTGAGGTCAGGGCTCTGTGCAGGCCAGTCAAGTTCCTGCACACCAGACTCGCTCATCCATGTCCTTATGGACCTTGCTTAGTGCACTGGTATACAGTCATGTTGGAATAGGAAGGGGCCATCCCCAAACTGTTCCCACAAAGTTGGGAGCATGAAATTGTCCAAAATGGTTTTAAATGCTTCAGCATTAATAGTTCCTTTCACTGGAACTTAGGGGCCAGGCCCAATCCCTGAAAAACAACCCCACCGCATGATCCCCCCTCCATCAAACTTTACACATGGCACAATGCAGTCAGGCAAGTACCATTCTCCTGGCAACCGCCAAACCCAGACTCATCCATCGGATTGCCAGACAGAGAAGTGTGATTCATCACTCCAGAGAACATGTCTCCACTGCTCTAGAGTCCAGTGGTGGCGTGCTTTACACCACTGCATCCAATGATTTGCATTGCACTTGGTGATGTAAGGTTTGGTTGCAGCTGCTCAGCCATAGAAACCCATTCCATGAAGTTCTCTACGCACTATTATTGACCTAATTTCTAGGCCACATGAAATTTGGAGGTCTGTAGCTATTGACTCGCTATTGTAGCTCTATTAACTTCAGACAGTTGACAACTTATGCACACTGTGCACCTCAGCATGTGTTGTCCTTGCTCTGTTATTTTACGTGGCCTACCACTTTGTGGCTGAGCTGCTGTTGTTCCCAGTTGCTTCCACTTTGTTATAATACCACAAACAGTTGACCGTGGAATATTTACTAGCAAAGAAATTTCACAAATAGGCTTATTGCACTGGTGGCATCCTATCACAGTACCACAATTGAATTCACTGAGCTCCTGAGAGCAACCCATTCTTTCACAAATGTTAGTAGAAGGGTGATTCCTGTTTTGGACCACATTTGGACCATCTGTTTTCTGAAAATTGTCATGATTGTATTTTATGGTTTAAACATTTTGTCAGGACTACCATACTTAGCTATGAGGAATGCATGTTTGCCAAGCTCAGGGGTTGAAATATTATAATTATTATTTATAATATTATTATATTATAAATATTATTATATTTCTCCAGACGTTTTCCACCCTGTTAGGGACATGTACATGGTAATCACAGAGTTTAAATAATGTACAAGTCAAACAATACTGAACTTTTCTGGGATACAATGTGTCCCTTTTGCTATGATAAAAGTTTCATTCTTGTACTGTAGCATTAACAGTTTTAATTTTATGTCAGAATGTACAATGTCAGAATAATGGAAGCTGTGCATTTTTTGTCCCCATTTTGTTGTCTTGTATGAGGAATTTTATTAGTTAGAAATAAAAGTATATTTAGATGCATTATATGTACCTCATTTAACAAAACAATATACAAATATATCAAACACTGTTGTGATTAGAATATTTTTTTTTTTAAATCACTGCCTAACAGGGAGGAATAGAATAATAGGGTGGAACTGAGTAGGCCTCTTAACAAGTTGATTCAGATTCAACATAGCCAGTGATTTCTCCCTTATTTTCCTATATGTTTAACCTACTGTAATGTCTGGAATAGCATCAGAATAATAATATTCACAAAATAGATAGGAATAGATAGAATTCATTTATTTAAGGACATTTCATACCTGTAAAAAATTTTCTGCAAAAATTACAGTACATTATTGGCAAAAAAGTTGCCAATAAGATATTGTAAATTAGTTGTTAGTTACTGTAAAACAGATCTACAATATGTCACTGTATACTAAATTACAGTTTATTATTGTATATCAATTACAGGACTTTGTTGTTTTTATTTTACAATAACACTGTAAACATGTTTACAGCATTGTTTTGTAAACTTTAATTACAGTAATTACCTGGCAACTAGAGTTGCCAATAACCCATTGGCAAAATTGTTAAAGTTGCAAATTGTTTAAATTACAGGAATAATGTAGCCAAATAATGAACACCAGTAAATTAAAATTCTAAAAGCTTGAATATTGCATCAAAATCATTAAAAAATAATAGTCAGAAATGTCTTATATTCAAAACGTTTATTAAAACCTACATTTTAAAATATTATTTATATTGCAAAGCACAACAGCATTGAAGTGTCAGTTTATAAACAAGGGCACATGAACTTTATTAATGAATAACAAAGTTTTAAAACTATTGCAGTATATTGATACTGATATATTGGCAATGGCTCACTCTACAGTACTGGCAATACAGAAATACACAAACAATTTAAGTATCATTTTGTTTCCTGGCCCTATTCAAACATTGAAAAACAATTTTTATATAAACTGTTAACTAAAGAATGTCAAACATTTTAAGAACATGTTCACATATTGCAGAACATTGTGAGAAGAACAAGCTAAATGTCTATAGGTACTGCGCTTTACCTTAAGAACACCAGACTTACAGGCACAACCATTCAAAGTCCTTATCCTTTTCAGCAGAGTACAGACACGAGAGTTGATTGTGTTGCTTCTCTTTTCAGCGATGTTTCCTCTTTTACCTACAATCGTTGTGGGTGCCATCTTAGAGCCAGTTGTTGGGTTGATTCTGATAAAACATCTAAAAATCAAATGACACAAACAATTCATAAGATTCAAAACAATCAATTTGACTGCACAAGTGTAGTGATACCTGAAAGTTTGTAAACCTCTTGGAATGTTCTATATTTCTGCATAAATATGGCATTCTGAATTATACCAATAAAAACATCAGGACATCTGTCTGTGCATC
>JAODLC010000133.1:29410224-29427032 GCA_026781145.1 Hippopotamyrus pictus | reverse complement strand
GTGGCAAATGGAACGCATCCGACTCGGTTTTTCCGAGTTTTTACCGGATGTGACGTAATCTCGGATTCCGAAAATCGTATCCCGGTGCAAATGGAATGCACGATTAATACAGAGGACTAATGACAACAACCAGAAACAGCTGATCACATGGGGATCCCACACGTGGTTAACGAAGTGGCGTGGCACACGGAAGGAGCATGAAAATGCTCTTCTTGTTTTATCCTGGTCATTTTGTGTTTAAATGCAAAAAAAAAAAAAAAAAAAAAAAAACAGATTTAGGTGTAATTTTGGGGAGGTGGGAAAAATTCGCTCAGAACTTGAACTTTTTAGGATTCGATTCAGAGTCCGGAACGGATTAAGTTCGAGAACCGAGATACTACTGTAGTTACATGAGTTGGGTTTTTCTTATTTATTTATTCAAATGAATGTTGCAACTACACCATTTAGTCATCTTCATGTAGCCAATACTTTGGTGATCAGATATCTGGGATCAAAACAAACTGCCAGCATTGCTTACTATGTACTTTTATAATGTTTCTGCAAGTGTTCCAAACTGCATTTTGCAATGTCTATACTTTGATGTCAAATTACAAATTTAACATAAATCTGACATATTTACAATATACATTAAAATAAAGACAAGTGTAATGGCAAAACAAATGTATAAAAATAATTCATTTGCCATGAATAAAGTTTATGACATTTGAAGAAATGTGTGATCATGCACCAGTCAGTGAAAGTGTGTTTCCTATCCCTAGGCTCCAGAGGGTTATAATAGGAGGAGCATAAGAATATCAAATAAGAGGGTGATGATCTGTATTTTATCCTTGAAACAACAACTAGTAGCACAGCGATTTTTATTTGTAAAATCAAATTTTTGTGAGGTGGAAGTAGCATTTAGTGGAAAATCCCATGCAATCGTGCAAGATAATTTTGTGTAATAGGAAAAAAGCAATGGATGATTTGGGAGTCGCTAGCTTGGGCTGTTTTGCGCACTCGCTACAGCTTGTGATACACAAGGGGCCACGTGTAAGTGCCACTGTTACCAGTAGGAGACATTGTGGGACATTTAAAGCATTTTCCAGGTGCGTATATTCTCTTGGAAAATATTCGAACTGAACTGCAAATGCCTCAGAAACACTTAAAACAAGATCTACAAATGAGGTGGAATTGGTAGAGTTGAACTTTTTTTGACTTGATTTAACCTCGAGTAAAATCGTGGAACTCAACCGTTGACCTTCTCAGCCCATAAAAGTTTTAGCAGGAATGGTCAACTCCAGGATTTCAGTAGCGGTACAAGTCAAAAAAAAATCAACAGACCTGTTTGATGTCCGAGTTGGTCGAGTTAAGAGGGGTTCAAGTTCCAAGGTTCTACTGTATTTGCTTGTAAAAAATATTTAAGGCATTAAGGTCAAACTACTTGAACTTGTAGTCCCTGATGCAGTTGTGTAGCATGGCATTAAGTGTGTCTACTGTGCGTATATTTTGTTAAATATAAAATTTCAGAAATGGTAGTGTAGTATTTTACAATCTAAACATTTAAAACATGAAACGCTATATATCAATATATGAAATGCTCTTTATAATAAGAGCTTCAGAAATATCATTCTGTTGTGTTAACTAAAATTATTAACCAGCTACAATGATTAATGCTGATAAGTGCATCTAAGCTGAGCACATGCTCTCAGCCACACTGTTCAACTATAGTTCTAGTACTGATATATGTGTGTAGGGCTGTATGATATAACATATATCGTGTGATGATGGAAAAACGTCTGTCATTTCATTTCTATAATTTATTTTGTTGTCGCAAATTACATTCTTATACACTGCACAGAAGCAGGTAGGAAATTTGTGTGAAGGCGCTGATTATCACTGTCCGATCTGCAGCAACATACATACTAGGTTTTGCGCATGCATACGCTGTGCAACATTTGACAGCAATGTCAACCTTGCATGCTCCAATAGTTCATGGTTCTCTATTTAATTTTTCTTTTTTTTACATTAATGTTTTATATTATGTTACATGCTGAATCGGAAATTTGCAGGATCTAAATAAAAGGGAAAAAAATCAAATATGAGTGAGTACCTTTAATTTGTTGAGCACATAATTCAAAATGTAATATGTATAATAAAAATAATAAATGGAATATATTAGCCTTTCCATCTGGTCATTTTATATAAACCATTTATTTATTCAATTTACAGAATAAGTGGTATATTGTGATATGTATCATCATTAGGGGATTTTGGTCAAATTGCAAAGCCTTATATTGTGTGTTATTAAATAAAACTTACTAGCTAATGGCTACAGGGTTCAAATTTTAGCACTTTTGTCATGACATTATCAACATGCTATTCACAATTCACAAATAACCCTGCATTCACACAACCCCTTTGCGGATAAGATTGCGCCCCCCAAAACATACCACTATGGCCAAAGGTTTTATCTTGCTTTTCTAAAAGTTTCTAAGAGCTGACAGGATTCAAAACCTCTGACGCTTTAAAAATCAATTAAAAGAAATCTGCAATGTGATTGCAAAATGTAATGCAACACTAAGTAAAAATGTAGTACAAAGTATAAATATTTGCTGTAAGATGTAGTATAGTAAAAGTCAAAAGTGTTCACCGCTAAATCTACTTAAGTACAGATATGTGAAACATGTACGTGCGTACAGTCACAAAGTAATTATACTTCACTACTTTCCACCACTGAAATTTACATATAATTAAGTATGCTTGGAAGGACTCAAATTATTACAGCACACAAATTCATAAAGTATTTATTTACTACAAAGATGGTGGCGCCCTCAGATGCAGCGGCTGCACTGTTATTGCTTACCTGTAGCTCAACAAATACAGCACTGCACTAATGATTCAGAGCTGGGGATTTAAAATCCCAGGAAGTATGCATACAATTGTTTCTCTACCCTGTACTATAAGCCAAGGGAACCTTAAGAGAGGCCAAGTACAAATACAAACAACGCATTGTGGAATACTTCCATGCAGCCTGCGGAATGATATTAAGGCACTGACAGACTGTAGTGGCAACATTCTGCTGCCCAGCAACGAAACACGTCTTTTCCTTGTCCTGAACAAATTTTTTTTTTTTTGCTTTGACACTCAAGAAGGAGATGCCCCATAACCACACTGCCTGCACATGAGTAGCCACTGGGTCTACAGCTCCATCAGATGAAATCCACCCTTCTGAAAGTTGATGCTAGCAAAGCTACTGGACTGCCTGGACGGACACTGAAGACATGGGCTGCTCAGCTTTCAGGTGTCTTCACCAATTTATTTAACTTTTCACTACAACAAGTGGCTGTTCCAACATGCTTCAAATCCTCCATCATAGTCCCAGTGCCCAAGAAATCAGTGCTGAAGTGCCTGACTGACTATCGGCCAGTTGCTGTGCCACCCACAATCATGAAGTGCTTCAAGAGACTGGTGTTCTCATACATCAGATCCATTATTCCTGCAGATCTGGACAAACACAAATTTGCCTACCAAGCTAACAAATCCACAAATGAAGCTGTCGACTGCATTTCACACAACTATCCCACTTGAAACAAACATGTGGATGTTATTTGTAGATTTTAGTTCTGCATTCCACACCATTATCCCTCACAAACTGGTCAACAACCCTTATGATAAATAAGCATATGCACAAAGCTTGTAGGTTAAATGTAACCAATACAATACCAACACAGTAATACCATTAAATTTTCCTGATTGTTGACGACAAGCACCAGCATACATTGTCCAGTAACCGATAATGTACAGTACTATGTAAAAGATTGCAAAGAAACTTATTTTTCAGTATGATTTGGAGTCCAAGCAGCGTTAGCTGCAGGATCCAGATTGTTTTTATTCTGATAATTAATGGTATAAAGCTATTGGTCTGTCAAAGTGTGTGAGTTTGAGATTAAGTGTAATGAATACATGGAATTCCTGGGCTGCCCATGAGGAGAGGTTTGAGAACCAAAGCACCTAACAGAAACTTTTTGTTCAGAAGAAATCCTTGTTACTTTTTATTTTGTTACTGGTTGTTTGTATTATTTGTTAAAATTTTTTCCTGAGTAAATATGCACTGCTTTAAACAATTTTCTGTGGTGGCTTGTGAACATTACTGTGTGTGGTAACATTTCTGCTCATAACTTTTGTTCCTTACAGTGTTGGGGGTCTTATTCTGGATAAAACTGTGTCTAACCCCAACTTTGCTGGAATGGCTGTATTCACACCAGTTATCAATGGTAAGTTATTACATTCTCAAAAGTGTTAAAGGACTAAGCTGTGTAGTCTGATCTAACCTGCTATTCTTCCCAATTTACTCTGTGGTATCTCTATTTTTTTATATTGAGTTTCCTCACTTAAAATAGGTGTTCCTGTAATAATGTGTTTTCAGGTGTGGGAGGCAACTTGGTTGCAGTGCAGGCTAGCCGGATCTCCACCTACCTGCATTTGACTGCACTGCCCCTGGTGGAGCCCAGCCCTCCACCACAAAAGTGCCCCACCCCTTGCACCACCTTCTTTGGGTCAGGTAAGTACTTCTGTATATAATCTCACATAAAATGCATCATGATTCTTGTTCATGCTAAATAATCCTGTCTCTCTCCCCAGAATTTTATTTTAGTGTTACACAATGATTAGCTTCAATATAACATTTTTGTAATTTTAGTTGGTGCTAAAATGGACAAAGTTAACAGTATGAGGTGTTTAGTATCTGTTTCCTAATTGACCCCTTTTCTCATACTTTTTCTAGGCGTAAACTCTCGCTCAGCTCGGGTACTTTTTCTCCTGGTAGCTCCAGGGCATCTAGTTTTCCTCTACGCCATTAATTCTATGCAGGGTGGACACACCACACTCACATCCATCTTCATTGCCTTCTACATGGCTGCTGCCCTACTACAGGTATATGCAATTAATTTATGCTTCAGTTCCATAGGGGCTCAACACTTACAGAAAACATCAAAGCCTAAAGGGAATTATCCATTTATTAAATTTACTGTTCATATTAGTCATTTTCAATACATTGACCATTCTTTAGTAAATCAATTTGTTACTAAATAGTGTATTGTTATAAATATTTTTTCTATTATTGTAATGTCATGTTATCTGATAGCTATAATAAAGCTATTAAATGTATGTCTGGTTTTTGTGGTGCATTTCCTCTTCAAGAGGAACATGTTTTATAAAATAGAAATTGCTTTATCAGCAGTTCACTTAAATTGGTGCAACTGTTGTTTTAGTGCTTATCTGGTTTCAGATATGGGGAAAAAAACTTTTCTGGGCTCGTTCCTGTAGAGCATACCATTCATTGAGTCCACTAGATCCATTCCATGGGCCCTCTCCCAACAGTGTCATGTTTCCTGTTAGTAATTGGACCCTCCTGGCCTTCTCCTTAAGGTTATTATCCTGCTGTATCTGGCGGACTGGATGGTGCACTGGATGTGGGGGCGGGGCATGGATCCGGACAACTTCTCTATCCCATACCTGACAGCACTGGGGGATCTCCTAGGGACGGGCTTCCTGGCACTGTGCTTCCATATTTTGTGGCTAATTGGGGACCGTGACACAGACGTGGGTGATTAAATGCCTACCCCAAAGATGTGCAGGTATCAACTTTCTATTTATTGTAGTAATTAAGGGGTTTGGGCTTATTATGGTGATTAATATCTATATGCATTTGGGATTTTTCAATAACAAGGAGATGTTCTCATTATTTTTCAATGGGAACATTCTCCCTTGATCAGTAATGTAACGTTGGTCATCATCAATTTACACTTGAAACAATGAAAAACAGCAAAAAAAAAAATAGAATAGACATTGCCTTGGTGTCTTCATTCCTCACCTATAAATAAAGGGATGAGTTCTGGGCCAGAGTGTTATGATCTGGATATGCTTAAATAAACTCCTTGTGTTTAACAGAGGTGTTTATTCAAATAATTGAAATGGATCTAGTCCTGCTTTGTAACCTTACTGAAACACTAAGTCAGGCAGTTATATACAATACTGTGTAGTACCATGATCACCGAGGCCTTATCACATGATTGGTGCATTCAGGTACATTCAGGCAAAATGAGATTTTGCTTTCAATATGACCCATGGCCTTTACAAAGTCTTTTCCTTGTGCTTCCTGTAATTTTCCCTTTTCCACAGCTTACTTGGGTCCAAGTACAATGGCTTGAGCTAATTAATTGTTTTACTGTTCTACAAATATAATTCTGGCAATGGTTACTTTGGGGGAAAAATTGGTGAGACTTTGATGACATTTTTTAGATCTGTTAGGCTGCACACAGATTTACTTAAGATTTTGAAAGGTACATCTGAATTTAAATGGAGGAGATAATATAATTTTACCTTCTGCTTACTTTTCTTTAGTAAACAATGCTTTGTTCATTAACTGACAAGGCTGAGTATATTTCAGGCCTGATGGATTGTCATGCCTACATAAAACTGGCGAAACACCCTGTTACATATTGCACAGCCAATATTGTAAGCCAGTAGTGAATGTTAAAAGATTCTTTAATATTAAATATTATCAATATACCTTATTTTGGTTCTTTCTGTCATGCTGTTATCACTGTGAAACAGATGATCATGATTGCTTCTGTAAGGCTGCTTTCTGAAATCTTTTCATTGCTTGGATTTCAGCAGCTTATACTGAATCATGATTGGTTTGGTTAACACCAAAGGTGCCTTATTTTATGAGGGACTGTTTTTTTAAGTGGGAATTTATATTTGAAGAATTTTTCTCTTTGGGGAATTTATTTCATAAAATAATATGAAGGAATTGCTTTCAGTTCGTTTTACACATTCATTGGATTTATGAAATTAAAATGATGTGTTAATTCAGTATTTTTGAATTATTCTTAAGATTGTTCATCCAGATTCATGTCCTTCCATAGCTGCGTATTCTGTGCAGTAAGCCTGAAGCTCATTGCATGATGTATAGAGAGAAAGACAGGTGGTGTCTACTGAGCAGTTTTGAGATATGGAGTGTTTCTGAATTGATGGAGGAAACACAAAAAAGGGAGGATATGCAAACACCATCCACAGAGAGCGGGAATGGAACCCAATACTACTGAGCTGCTACAGCATCCTAGTCTTATAACTAACATTATTAAAATGCATATTGAGTAAAATGGTTAGAAATATAAAGTAAATCAAGTTCCTAATTTTTAAAACAGCTGTTTTGAAGGGCTATTTGCTGCCTCCTTTCCTCCCCAACACTTATAATTTAAGTCTTGTAACAATGTAAACCCTATGTTTAGCTTCATGTTAGAATGTTTGGCATTAATTGTTCTGCCGACAAGCATAATTGCGTATATGGTACACATGGTAACCTTGAGCTGTTAAATATCTATACCTCAACTAAGCACATAAAATATGTTATTTATCCACTTTTAGTAAAGTTCACAAAGAAGTCCATAAACATACCAATGGAGGAGTGCTTGCCAGATATTAAACAGGGCCAAAACAAAAAATAGCACATGAAATGTATTCTTAATGAACTTACTTTCCCCACCTTCAAGTATAAATGTTTAAACATTTTATTTTATGTCTAAATTAGATTATTTATAGATATTTCGTGAATAGCCAAGGGAAACTAAGGTAGATCTCTGACAAATGTACTGTAATACTGGACCACATTTACTGGCAACTGGGCAGCACTCTTAGGGCCATAAGTTTTGTTCTGAGGGGTTAACTGGTTTTGAATGAAGGAATTAAACTTCTAGACCCTATCATTCTGCTTTACTATGTAACTGGTGCCAATGTATCATACAACATTTCTGTGGTTGTCAATGCTACTTTAGGTATTTGGATGGAAGATTATTTATTTTAAAAAGCAGTTAAATTGTATATATATTTATTCTATAAATAAGTGTTGCTTTTAATTTTTTTATTTACTGTCATTTTTGATTTCTGTGTTCACACTGGCCAAGTTGAGCTCAGTTTGCCATTGTCTATTTGGCAATTCTAACAGTTATATAAAATTATGGTGCATAATATATGATAAACCTTGTATCTGAGCTAAAATGTACTGACCATAATTAGCCTAAATCTCTCATCATGCAATGTAAAAGGTTCATGATGAGGAAATAACCAATATTAAGCTGTGAGAGCAAAATATACAAACTTGCTGATCCTTGTCAATAAACATAGTTGGAAGATGTTTTTCTTCATTATATGTGTAGAGGACATATCAGCTATTTCATGCTATTGGAATGAAAAGATTCTATATCAAAAAGGGACTTAAACTCATCTAGACAATTTAGGGCATTACATGCGATAAGGATTTTAATGGCTAAAAGTTCTACAACCAAGTTTGAACCTCCAAGCTGTCTCCCTGTTGAACTAGGACTGTTTTGCTTCCCTATAGTCAATGCATGTGCAGAATTTTCCCCACAGTTCAAGTATTGGTTCTGGGGGCAGGACTGTAGATCAGTTAATTGTGTTTAATTAGACAGCAAAGCAGGTAACAAAAGTCACTGTGACAAAAATGGGTTAAGAGTTACTGTAAAATGGCCAACATAAATTAAACACACATATGAGACCTAACAGGAAGTAACAACAATATAGTGTACAGTTCCTGCCCTTTTGTGCAAAGTAACAACTATTTGTTAGTGTCCCCCATCCCCCCATTCAAGTAAGCATTATATGAACACTCTATTTTTACTTTTATTTTTGCTATTTCTGGAATCCCAAAATTGATTTACTTCTGTGAAATACTGGATTAAAGGAATATTTGTTATTACAAACCATGTCTTTCGAGTTTTATCTTGATTTCCTTAACAAATAATAAATCTAGCTGTATTACAGTAGTATGAATGTTTTATAGGACATCATTGCCCAAAGCACATTGCAGTATTTTCTTCCTTAGTGAACTTAAAATATGAAATTAATACATTTAGCCCCATTCCTGTGTCGTTCAAAAAGTCTAGCAAAGATATTCATTACTGCTTAATGAGCAATGGTTAAGATTAAAATGTCTTAATTTGTGTAAGAACAACAATGTATATTCCTCTTGCAACCCTTTGTAGCTGTGAAACAGTGAAGCCTATACTCCACTCAGCAGTATTAGTGACCTCATAGAGCTGTAACAGAAGCGCACACTCATTACTGAGAGTCACTTTTTAACAGCATAGGCATGAAAGCCCAGGCAAGGCTATGCTTTATTTTTTTGTGCATAAACAGGAAAGTAACCAGTGTACTACAAACAGGGCCTATTGAAGTCCATGTGCTGGCCTAGGCATGCTGCATTACTGGCATCCTCCACTGACAACTACAGCCAATGCCAAAATAAATGCACAAATGATGTGAACCACAGCAATAGGATGTTTTTTAATGTTGGAGTGGGCAGGAAGTGACTGATGTTTCTGTGGGAGTAGGAAAATCATTGGCGGGATCCCGCAAAAAGAATTAAAATAACTATTGCTCAAATATGGTTTTTGTCTTTTTACCAAATTGTTATTCATGTTTGAATAGAACATTACATAAAAAAACTTCACAAAATAAAAGAAAAAAGGCTACTATGCCAAATCTGTAGTATTGGGCAAAATGAGGCTTCCAAGCGATCAAAACAATTAATTTAGAAAAAGTTTCAATCTTTTGGAACACTCAAAACATCACTTTATATAGTGACATCTAGTGGCCAAATAGTGCTTCCTGGACACTGTCTAAAGAGAAACACACAAAAACAGAAAGCATGTGATAGGCTATTAGTAAAAACATATTTGTACTAATAGGGGCCATTATTAGGGGCCAAGCAACATTATTGTTTTTGTTAGGATTTTTCACTATTATTAGGGGCCAAGCACCATAGGTGCATGGGCACCTATTATTTTTGTTAGGATTTTTCACTATTATTATTATTATTATACTTTCTGCAATGGAAGTCTATGGCAACCCATAGAACCGATTGGTAACTTTTTTAAAATTTGGCACATTGATAGAGGACAGTTGAAACTATTCAGGCACCAAGTTTGGGGTCAATCCATCCATGCCTCTAGCGCCACCATCAGGCCAAAGTTCAAGATACATTTTTGCTTTTAACTTTTGACCCCTTTGGCCTACAATTGAAATCTTTGATTCCTCTGAATCCTGGGGTCAGCCCAATTCAGATGCATCCACTGCTGTTAATTTCCGCCATATTGGATTTTCTGCCATTTTGAATTTTTTTGAATATGTACGTTTGCAAACTCGTCCTAGGCCATTGATCCAATCAGCACCAAATTTGGTGTGCATCATCTAGAAAGTGTTCTGACAAAAAGTTATTCAAACAGTTAGGCTAAGTCAAATGGTTTGGCCCCTGTCGTCCAATGAATTTGAGGACGAAGGCCATATCTCAGCAACGATTTCATGTATCAAAACCAAATTTGGGATATGGACTAATTCTGAGGTCAAGCACCAAAGATGGTGCTATTGCAGCACTAGGGGGCACTACCATTAGCAAAAATACATTTTTCCGTTAACCGTTGATCTGTCGGAGAAAAATAAGTCTTGTATTTTCTAATTCTGTGGGATGGCCCCAGGTTGACTCCTGGGGAGGTTAATGTCCCCCGAATTCATGCAGCTGCCATATTGGATTTTAGTGAAAATTTCAGTATTTTCCTTCCACATGACACAAAATTGATCCAATCTTCACCTTTGAAATTTGGTATATTGGTAGGGACTAGGCTACAGTATGCCCTCGCCAAATTTTGGGTCAATCCATCTATCCCTCTAGCGCCACCATCAGGCCAAAAGTCTAGATACGTTTTTGCATATAACTTTTAAACCCTTTGGCCTAGAATTGTGATCTTTAATTCCCCTGAAGTCTTGAATCCTCCCAATTCAAATATACCTCTTTTTGTTCATTTCAACTGTATGGGATTTTTTGCCACATTGATTTTTCTGCAAAACTACTTTTGTGAACTCATCCTTGGTCATTGATCCAATCACCACCAAATGTGGTGTGCATCATCTACAGTCAGTCTCAACCAAAACTTGTTCAAAGCATTATGCTAAGCCAAATAGTATGGCCACTGTCATCCAATAAATTTGATGACAAAGCCACCAAACAGGAAGTGAGGCCAAGTCCCTGAAATGCTTTGAGATATCAAAACCAAATTTAGAATATAGACTTGTAACCCAATTCCAAAGCCATTCACCAAAAATGGCACCATTCCACCACTAGGTGGCACTGAAATAAGCAAAAATGTGTTTTGGCTGATAATTGTGGAAGGGTTTCACATAGAAAAACAATTCTTATGTATTCTAACACCATGGTACATATCCAGTCCTCTTCACTACCAAATTTATGTTTGTCTAACTGATGTGGACACCATATTGGATTTTATTGAAAATGTAATGATTTCCCACAGGCAAATGTCTGGGGATTGTCAAGATTGGGAGTTTACACTATTTTATAGTGTTACCCATCAAATAATAAATCCAAAATGCCAATGAGGTTTTAGGTGAAAATTACTACAGAATACACCATATTGATTACTATGAATGTCTTGCTTTCGTTTACTAAAATACATATAACGTATTCAAAAATGTGTGCTGCATGGACCAGCATACAATCTGTGTAACAGCATTGTAACAGTGTAACATTCAAAACAGCTGCTATAATGGCAGCTAAACAGCTGGGAAAATGTGTGGTCAGATAGGCCTCACATTGAAAAAATATACATATTTCAATAAAATTAAAGCATAGTTTCAGTGCCATATCCCAAAGCATTATGTTGCATAAAACTGGAAAACAATTTAAGTGTAAACAACCTTGTTCACTGTAGTCTGAGGAAAAATGGAAAAAAAAAACAATTTTCTGTAAAGCAGTGTTAACATGAGGAAGACTGTTGGCTTTAAAATCTGTAAAGAAGATGTCCACAAAAGCTGGTTGGAATTCCACAAAAACTCCATTAATCCAACAATGTTGACAAATTAAATAATACAACTCTCTGACACAATATAAAATGAATCATATCCATATGACGTTTGGCCATCAAAACATTTGAAATGTCTTAATTTCTCCCTTTCTAAAACCAGTACCTTCTTAGGAATGGTTTCGCTTACTTGAAAAGCATGAAAATGATCATGGAAACAAGTTTCATGCTCAACCATAACATTGTGCAAAATGATCAAAGTTATATTGCTGAACACCGGCATGTTTTCATCAGTGCCCGTGCAAACAAACAGGCCAACATGATATTCAATCAACTTCTGAGTATTCTTGTGTTTCAAGTAAACGCATCTTAACTGGACCAGACTCAACTGCTTTTAAAGTCATACATACAGGGGACGGACAGTTTCCAGTGATGGAAAATTAAGGGATTGGCTGGTTTATATGAGAGCCTACTCCCGGGTGTTGCCTCAAAGGAGATAATCCGGGCAGCTCCCCGAGTTACTGGAGAAGCTTGGGGTTCCTCCGGCACCGAACAAGCACTGACTCACCACGCCAGAGCACCAAAACAGGCCTGAAACTGATTTTTTTTTTTCCATTTTCCCCTTTTTTGACTTATTTCATGGACACAGGGTGGCATGTTTATTTTTGTGTTTTGAAAAAACTCCGTCATTTGGAAGCTCGCAGAGGGCGCCGCAAAAACCGGCCGGACACGCAGTGCCGCCAGGGTGTCGAGGAGGCGACCATGAGCCTGGAAAGCGATGTGAGTCGGGCCGGGACGCAACGACGCCCCTCGCAGAGTTAAGCCAGCTCGGAGACGGGCGGTAGCCCTCGGAGACCAACCAAAACCCCGGCTACACCTACCTGCTGCTCTCGACTCGCCAGACGGATAGTTAACGGAAAAAACACGCAGAAAGCGGCCGCGTTCGCTTCAGGTTATTTGATATCGTCGTGTCGCGTCTCTTGAGCTCCAAACCGCTGCTTCCAACCCTCGGCAGACCCCCGGGCGCCCAGCACGAAGCTCCAGCCGCTCCCCTTCACTGTACGCACGGTGTCGGATTCAGCCCGGCAACATGGCGGAAGGGTGGGGACGAGGACGTTGGTGTGACGTCAGCTCGTACGTTGCGTCGCTGCGCGGTTCGGCGTCGCCGATCTGGAGTCGGTTCGCGTTCCGTCTGGCCACATTGCGAACGCTATCTAGTGCAGAACGTGACTGATCCATGATGAGCCGCCGGTGGTCTAGGAAGGCGGTTCGCTAGCGAGTTTAACCGCTGCCCCAGAGAACGCCGCCCATTATTTAATATCGAAGATCATGTGCCGAAGTAAAGCAGGGACCCATCCAGAACAGCTGCCGGGACTGTACAGTGTCGACTGGGTGAAGGTCACGCTGTCGTTAATTGTGTACGCTCACGACTTTCACACGGACATATTTCTGCCGCCGGTATTTGGTGAAGACAGAGACGTAGATTTTGTCCAATGTCAGGAGATATACGTTCACGAACCACAGATATAGTGTATGTAACGATGCGCTCTTCGTTTAAGATGAAGCTTTCCTACCGTCGCCGTGCCCACGAAAGTGCTTCTTATCCTTCATGACAGTTAAGGACACACCTCTAAATCCGGTTAATTTTGGCTGCTAGACATTATCCCCCACCCCAAAAACAAACAAAAAAAACAGACAAGGTTTTTTGAGGCCGAGGTTGGGGATCAAGGCGCCTTTAAATCAAGCTGTAAAATTTCAGTGCTGTTACATTAATGTTTAACTATGTATTTTAAACTGTACTAAATTGTCGCTGCACATTGTAATCTTTAGTCATCATGCACATTTTTTCGGGAACGCCGTTGTACCGTTACATACAACGTTAATGAGAAAATGTTTTCTGAATGACTGAGAAACTACCTAACTCTAACTATGCATACAATTATAGCTCCACCTCATGGGCAAATAGTTAATAACAAGGGCAGATACCGAAGGCGCATGAACCGATGGACGTCACGGGGATAGAAACACAAAATGCAGCTTCTTCACACCAAAATATCCACTCCAAGTTGGTTCAAATATGAATAAGGCATTTGGGGAGTCAGGTCGTGGTCTGAATGTACACTCCTTGAATCTAGAAACTTGAGACAGGAGTTTGATAACCATAGGTAGGATGTACTTAGAATGGGCCACCCTCTCCCACCAACATGATTTGTGGCTTAGCAGGTTACGCCTCTGTGGAAGGTCACCAGTTTGAGCCCTGTCCTTGGCAAACAGTCATAACTCTGATGGGCATGTGGAAATGCTTCAAGGGTGCTGGATAGACGGCCTAACCCCAAGCTTTGCTCGCAGCCGTGTGTGTGTGTGTGTACACATTTCAAAGGGGTGCAAGAAACATATATGCAAAAAGAAACATTCCAATGCACTTGTGCAAATGGCAAATAAAACAATTTCACAAATTTGTTCACCTTATTTAATTGCTTTGAAAACAGGAGAAAACGGTACATTTTCTCAGCTGGGTAGCTGCTTGTAATTCAGCAGTATGGCAGCTCATTTGGGCAATGAGGGTGATCTTTTTAAACCAGCCAATAAACAAAAATAAAGGATATTACTGAGTCTGAAAAATAAGTACTCATGCATAGCATTGTAATTCTTACAATGCCACAAATTTTACTTTGTACATGGAAAACCTCAGTTATATAATGGACTTAGAGATCTAAAACATATTTACATTAAAGGGAAAAAAAAAAAAAAATAACCCCTAGTCTTGTATACAGCATAATATTGGGATTTCCAAAACGACCCTGAGATGGTCACATAACCTGGCTGACATCAGTAGAACGGTGTTCACTCACATTATTCTTCCGTTCTGCTACCCTACTGTATGTTTCCTTTCATTATTAATCTCATTGTGTCTTTAGTGTTGATGTGTTACAGAAGGTCCAACCTCGCACTGGAGGATTGAGCTTACAAGCCTGTCTTAACCTCATTTTGCTGAAGCCCATCATCTGCATTTTCCGGTTATTCTTCACCCATGTTCAGGCCTTGCGGCTCCTCTTTAGATTGGGCTGGCCCTCCACTCCTTGCCCTCAGTGAGGGCACGGGGCTGGTGGATGAAGACGCTGTAACGGACACCCTGGTTGGCAGCTGCCCGGACAAAGCCGCTGTTAGCAGTCATGGTGATTGCCTGCAAGGAATCTCCAGTTCCAAAGATCGTGAGAGAGCGACGATTGACCTTGGAGCTGGTTACTAGCCGCAAGGTGCGTTCGGACGGCTTGTCCGGCACCACCTGCAGGCGGGCCAGCAGCTGCTCTGCCCGCTTCCGCTCCCCAGGCCCCCCCAATGTGTCCAGAATGACCTGAAAGTCATGCACAGCTGACTGGCAGGCGAACAGCTCCTTGTCCTGCATGAACTCCTCCAACTTAGGAAGCACTTTCTCTTGGCGCTCCTGGGCGGCTTGCTCTGTCAGCACTTGCTCCCTGAAGGTAAAGTGGCACCTGCCATGGCTTAGGGAAGACACATAGGTGATCAGTGTGGTGATGTCCAGGTTGACCCTCTTACACACGTCCACCTTCACCTCCGTTGGGAATGCCACACTGGCAACAATGGTGTCCCTGTCCACCCTGGTATGGAAGGCACCTGCTTCTTCATCTTCCTCATATTCATCCTCCTCAATCCAGTCTTTGTACTCTTCTTCCCTGGGAGGGCTGCCTCTGTCCTCATTTCCATCAACCTCACCCTCACCCCCTTCCGCTCCAGGTACTTGGTTTACAGCCACGATGTCTCCCTTCACGGAGATGCCCATCTCAGCCAGCCGGTCAGCCATGGGGCTGGATACCCCATTGTAGAAAGCGAAGATGATGTGTGGGTTGCTGTACTGCACAGGCTGTTGATGGCTGGCCTGCACAAATTCCTCCCCCTGCCGCACCACGCTCTTGTCTCCGTACTGGCCGCGACCCTGCCAGATGTTGTGGAGAGCCTCTGCCTTGCGTCCGATTGCCTTCACCCAGGTGTGCCCACCATTGGCCACCACATCTACCACCAGCGTTTGCCTCTGGCCAGCGGCCCCCTCGTAAGTAAAGACATGCAGCACACTCACTATATCCTCCAGGCTCTCTGCTGACTCCACAATCGCCTTCAGGTGGGTGAGGTTGGTGCTATGCAGATGTGACTCCTTGATCTGCACTTTGCCAGCTTCTACCTTCTGCAGGAACCTGAGCTCGGCTCGCAACTTGCTACAGAGCTTCGCCCGGCCCTCGATCTCCCGCGTCTGCCGGCTGCAGAGCTGCTCGACCCGCTCTAGCAACTCTTGGGCCACCTGGATCCGATCCTTTAGCATGGAGTCTGTCGCCATTGCTGGGACATTATACCTGAAAGAGATGAGGGATGCATATCCTGACTGATCAATGGTGCCACACAGCCATGAATGTAAAGGCAAATAGCAGCTGACATTCCAGCTATCCCATTTTGGCTTTCAGTTACAAAGGAGACACTTAAAGGTGGCACCAAACAGAAGGATTATAACTGAAAGCACAGCATAATTCATACACTGCTTGGGCACATAGCAGTAAATACACCAAGTGATCCTGACAATTTTAAAAATAAATTTTTCGGAAGTCACGCTTTATTGCTATATCTGTTAGTGTAAAATGTAACAGCGATGCGTTTTAGGAAATGCAGCATTACATTAGAGGCATCTATTCAGTTTTATAAGACGTCAGACCCAAAACACAGGTGAAGAGTGCAGTATTCCAGTGAGGAAAGGAAAAGATGCAAGTGCAGGTCACATTCATGACAGGTGAAATTCTTCTAGGCCATCATACATCTCCCTATGTTTTCAGAGAACATGGCAAGATTACAATCTAAACCAGTCCAATTATTTATTAAGACATACACAAAGCTGACCTAAATAATCTGTAGTGTTATACGCTGAACATC
>JAODLC010000133.1:29353954-29378971 GCA_026781145.1 Hippopotamyrus pictus | reverse complement strand
CCCGTTGCTTCCGGGATAGGCTCCGGACCCCCCGCGACCCGTTAGGATAAGCGGCTTGGAAAATGGATGGATGGATGTTTATTTTCCACTTGTTGCAGATAGGAAAAGAAGACTCACCTGGCTGCATAGGTGCCACGCTGTTCTTGACGACGACTCTTCATCATGGCTTTATACTCGCCCACACGCAACCTCCGGCCCTCCACTATGCAGGTGCGCTTTGGACGAGGCTTGTACTTGTAGTCGGGGTAACGCTCCAGATGCTGGCGGCTGAGCCGGGCCTGCTCCTCGTAATAAGGCTGCTTCTCCTGGTTGGACATAGCCTTCCAACGTGAGCCTGAGGGTTGCAGGTTGTTTCAGGTTGGTGGTCATTCGCACAGACTAAAGTCACTATCTTTGAAACTCATCCACTTTTATATGCCTAATTTTAAAATGAGCAATACTTTGCTGCAAATTGTTGTTTCAAAAAAACAAAAAACAAAAAAAAACAAAAACTGTGAATAAAAGTCAAAAGTCAAGCTAAAGTATCATATCAGCTCTATGATGCATGGGTATTAAACCAAGATTAAGCATCATTACTTACCGGTCACAGTGCAACAAAAGTAATAAACAGCATATAGATACGTAAGCAGGGATGGGGAAAAATTGATTTTATGATTAATCGTGATCTGATTTTGACGATTCAGTATTGAATAACTAGATCACTAGATCAGTTAATAACTAGATCAGTTTAGTTTAAGCCTTTTCCTTGTGACTTTGAAAATATTTTCACTCAATTTTTCTTTTATCAGGCCTGTTGATGCTATTTTCACTCTCACCTATAGGAGGGTTGCAATAGTATTGAGTGCATTCTCCTTGTGTCACCATCTTGGTGAATCATCAGTCATGACAATGGAGTACACTGAGCATGTGAAAGCAAGCAAGTCAAGTATGGCTTTATTCTCACACCTATCATATTCAGTACACTGCTTATGTTGATGCAAAATAACGTTATTAAATAAAACAAAAAAAAGCAAACAATATAAAGAGAAAATGGATATTATTGAATGTGACCTGATGTCAGTTACAAGAATATTGTTAATTATATGTTTTTTCAAACATGGTGGGTAACACAGAAGCAAATGAAAGCAATTAGAAGTCTGGAGGCATAGTATATTTCTGGCTGGGTACAAGAACTGTAGCAAGAAAAGTGTGGACAAAATATTTTAGTGTATTCAGGATAAGTACAAGAATACATTTCATGCTTATTATAACATGTATATTTATTTTGCACACTAAAGATACATCTCAGTTTTTTTAATCTAGTATAGTAGTTTGTAATTGATAGTTTTTCTAATTTGTAATTCCGTGTTATGTCTACCTTATTGCCCATCTTGTATCTTTGTGTTAATGTCATTTATGCAATGCAAAAATATCCCCTTGGGGATAAAGTACTCTGAATCTGAAATATTACATATTGCTTTTCATTATCTTATTATATATCTTGTAATGGTATGTTGCTTTGTTCTGCAATGTTAATGCTACCGTGGTGTGCCTGTTGTTGTTTTTACAACATATCTGGTTTGATCGCACATTAGTGTCTTAAACGTAAATCTAATAAAATTGAAACCGAATCAAATCAGGCACTTGAGAATCTAAATCAAATCGAATTATGACGTCAGGGCCAATTCCCTGTTCTAAGCAATACCCATACATTCTTCAAATAAAAATGTTTTATACTTTAGCACATTTCTTTAAGTTAAAATCTTTCTCAAACATGACATGTGAGTTTCAGACTAGAATATTTTTATTTTAAGCTATTCTTTTCAGTCAGAAATCATTTTTTGTGCTTTGAAAGAGAGGTTGGTTCTGCTTTTAAAGAGCTATACCCATATGTTCCTCACATAAAGATTTTGGTATGCAAGCCTTTGACCTTTCCTTATTGGTTTTCACAATTTGTTTCCAATGAACCTGCATTTGTAAAGTTGTTTCATTTAGTGATTTTTATACATTTCTCCAAAAATGGAAAGCTGCTATATAGTATTTCATACCTCATTCCTATTGATCAAATCAAACTGAACTGAATCAAATTGAATCAAATCAAACTGAACTGAATCGAAGCATTAGCTTGTGAATCTGAATCGAATCAGATCAGGCTATCTGTGCCAAAACTCAGCCCTCTATGTAAGGTATATAAACATAAGACATACTAAGATAAATGACAGTGAAATCTAGATATGTATATAAAAAAATACATGATTAAACCGATGATCAGATGTGAAACATACAAATGGGCTGAATAAACAGACAAGAGGAATGTGCAACGAACAGACAAAATGGACTTTAGTTTCAGTGTGCTGAGCAGGGAGTCAGTCCATTTAGCAGAGCCAGTTTAAGAGTGGCAGAGGCCAGTGTTTGGTAGTCGAGCAGCCTGGGACAGTGGACCTGTGGACCAGTATTTAAATTTGAAGTATTCTACAAGGAGTTTACTCTACAATTCTACCAGTTACAGGAAGCTCACTGTCCTCATTACAGAGAAGCAAAAGTTTAAGATGACCTGGAAAGTTTAGCTAACAGCAGCACAGGTTTCTTGCCTCTTCAGAGAAGCAAGCGATGCACCTTTATTCCACACAAACACTACTGTCTGGGCAGATGTGCTATCTTTGAGAACCCAGTTTTACATTATAATTGACTCCACAGACAAATATCCAGTGATTGACTTTGCACAGCCCTTCATCTCAGTGACTGAAATTCTTCATTCACTGTCGGGCTAGGCTCAGTATGTGAAACAAATGCTTACAAATCTGGAACAAATATTTGGTTTTATTTAAAATAAATTGAACGTTATGATAGAGATAGATAAGATAGATAAGTATGGTAGAGATGCATAAAAATTTCATATTCTCCATTAGTTTGAATATACAGTAACTGATCCTGGCAGTTTGCCTGCCACAGGGAAGCAGGTGGAGGATCATGCTCTAGCATGCCCTACTGTGCCCACAATAGCAGCAGGTGTTACACTCAGAATAGGGCTGTATTGACAATTGGGCCTGAAGTGACATACGGAATGGCCTGTGTAAGCTTAACAACAGCAACAAAAACAAAGAGACAGGAACCAAAAGCGAGAAAGGAGCAGAGAACAAGGCATATGAAGCCTGTGTTATGGGAAGCACAGCAGTGTATAGTAAAGATAGGTCAGTATGGAAGCAAGGGATCAGGAGAAAAAACTAAAAACACTACCTAAACATGAAAGTATCCTTAACAAAAAAAAAAAAATCATTCATCATGTTGTAACTAATGCTACTTCGTAATTTGTGCCATTTTGCCAGAGCTGCAGAAGAGGAACAAGGCAGAAGTCCAGTTAGAATCAGGCTACCAACATACCCAAGATCTTGCTAATGCTGGAGTTGTGCATATCTGGAAACGCCTGCAGGATGCGGCGGCGCTCATCCTTCGCCCAAACCATGAAGGCATTCATAGGTCTTTTGATGTGTCCTGAGGAGGGCGTGTGGACCTCAGCAAAGCCAGTGACTCCTGGAGCAGACACGGCCCCTACCACACAATCTCATTTGTATCCTGGCACAGGCACAACACTTTCAATTCACTATTCAGATAAGTACTAACAGTCCAGATTTTTAGCTCATGGTTCATTAGTGCCATATATTAGGAAAACTACTAATATTTCTAAAATTTCCTATACTTCTTTTTCTCAACACTTGTAGTTGATTTAGATCTTCATGTTATTTTTCTTTAAATAACATTCAGCATCCAAAACTGTTTGGCTGTATGCACAATGTTCAGATCTTACCCTCTGAATCACTGCTGGGATGGTCCTCTTTGGGATGGTGAATCTGGTCATCTTCCTTTCTCTCTTCATGCGTCAACTGTACACCTCGAGAAATCTGTAGCATATGCAGCACAGGGACACCAAAATGCTATTTCCAAAAGGCAATGGGGAAAAAAAAGTATATAGTGTACAGGTAGGTGTCAACAGAACCACTATAGTCGTTTAATTGAAATTGATTATTTCTCATCCTACTCAACAGGAAAAGAGAATAGCAAGGGAAACCTGTACTTTACACAGTTTTTTTCAATATTTGTATTAGTGGTCAGAAAAGATAAAAGCAGGACAAGAGAAGAAAGTAATGCATGGACAAAAAACAAACATTATTTTATACATTACAGCATACTTTGATAATAGAAGACTAGAGTCAATCTGTTCTTCAGACGAGGCCATATGAAAATGAAATGCTTCACCTGACAGTGATATATACTGACTTCAGGTTCTAGGATCAGCTCACAGGTTACGTATGTATTTCTATGATGAAATCAATGTGATACTTATAGTGGTCTTACTGTCAGGCAGAGCTCTGTTGTTGAGGACAGGGAGTCAGAAGAGCCTACAAATAACCAACTCACCTTTCTGCCATTATCAGTATCTCTCCCTAAAGCCACATGGCCCCTCAGAAGCTGCTGAGCATCGTGTAGAGTCTGGCTCACTACGTCTCCCTCGCCCAAGAAGCCTGCATGACAAATTCATATTTCAGGCGGTAGGCAGTGGTCCATCAACAACAACTTGCCGCTCTAATAGCAGAATTAAAATTGCTGAATTAATGAAAGTGTCAAGCAATGATAAACAATTGTGTATGCACTGTGAGAAAAATTTTATTCTGTCTGTCCTTTTTCAATGCTGTATTTTAAGAAACGGTACAGCATAAAAAAATAAATCAATATAGCATAATGGAACATTACTTCTAAATCAAATTAAAAAGTAAAGAAACTCAGGAGGTACTGGGTCAAATGAGAGGTGCCGACACTAACTTAGGCTGAGTCCAGATCGAGGGGGGCTGAGCTGTAGGTCACGAGGTCCAAAGCTGCTCTGCAGGGGTAGGGAGGCCATTTCCAGGGTTTGCCCACTAGTTGTCTTGCCCATATCGAGTCCTTTTGGCTTGGAGGTCAAGTTGAGTGGCTGATTAGCTTCCTTTAAACCAAACTGAGGATGCATCAATTCATGTCACATTCAAGAACAACCACTCTCTCCTGTCACGTTCTCAAATTCTGTTACTACCCAAAATTCTTGTATATAAATGTTACCAAATATAAAACAACAACCTGTATGGTTATTCTATGTTTGTGTAGGATACTATGTAACATTTTTACTGAAAGCAAGGCTCCACTACAAAATTCCCCTCTTTTACATTAAATATAAATTATTTTTTCTAAGCCATTAAGCCCAATGATTCATCTGGCAGTATTCTATTATTAATTGATAGTAATTTGCATAAACAAATCTATAAAGCAGCAATTTAATAAAAAGGTGGTGTGTGGCTCTGTGGCTTAGCACTCTGTGTGTGTGTATGGGAGTCGCTGGTTTGAATCCTGTGGCTGGCAGATTAATATTGCTGTTGGGCCCTTGATATTTGATAGTTTTCAAGTAAAACTAATTGGTTGTATATTTGGGCATCTTTTAAGTATCATAAAAATGCTAATTCATAGCATTCATTCAAAGGAGGAGGAGGTGAGGAGCATGTACTAATTACAGTGTGTTGCCGCACCCACCACACGACAAACCACCTCAGGGATGAGAACCTGAGTGCAGGCATGTGGAGGGTGATACCTCGGCACCACATTAGTGTGAGTTTTTTTTCTGTTGGCCACCAGGTTTTTCCCTGTAAGTTGGAGGACCTCCTTATAGGGTTGGATGTAGATTAACGTCATACCCAGGATGAAGCAATTGCAGGTTAAGGGCCTTGTTCACGGGCCCAACGGGGTAGAATCACTTTGGGCATTCATGGGATTTGAACCAGCAACCCTCCGATTGTTGGCACAGGTCCCTAGTCTCAGTGCCACCACTCCAACAGTCAGGTAACAAAGCATTCAAATGCATTCTGGTGTTAGATGTTAACATTATGACAAATTGTGATGAACACTGTGTTCAAAATAAAATTTTTACCATGGATATAGTGTTTATAAATGTCCTACCTAGTGTTTTTTATTTTTTTATTTTTTACCATGGACACAGACAAGCTTGCCATGGACACATTTATCCATGTAGGAACAGGTTGATGACCCCAAGTATATAGTTCTTCCCAAACTGCACATATATTGCACAAAATATCAGAAACCCAGAGCCACATCCCACTATAATTTCTGATTATAATTTATAATAATACCTGTTTGTGCACTGCACCACTGGACCGCTTTGCAGGAGCAGAGTGCGGGTTAGGAAGAAACTGCATTGGATAGTCAACTGAAAAGTGCAGAGAAAATTTAAAAGCATCACACACTAATGAAGAATTGTTTGTTGGCTAACTGCTTATAGATAAACGGCTAATGTTAAGGTGTGCACTGGCCAAGTTAACATTTTTGATAAGTGTTTGATAGTTCAGTGTTACTGGAACGCGAGCTTTACTGACCTCACGAAATTTCTCATAAAGACTGGGATGTCGGTCTTTAGATGCTTCGCTAAGTTTGACGTGCTACTTGACATTGTCACCACAACTTTGTAGCACTGTTTGTATAGAGGCTTATCGACATCTTTAGCCTTTCCATGCTCGTCTGCAAAATACTTCCAAATGGCACTTTTGTGGTTTTTTTTTTTTTTTTTACTAAAGCAGCTTGCAAAGTACCTTCAACTGCTGCATATGCCATGTTCGGCCAACTCAGTACGTGTGTGTTAACCAGCGCGAATGTGATCGGCAGCTATTGAGAGAGGGGAGGGGTTGTGCGAGTGTGTTTTTGCAAGCGTGCACGGGTGCCTGTGCTGTAATGGTGCGGTGTGAAGTGTGCCGAATGAGGCGAAAACCGCACTGTTAGTATCAATAATGGTGAAAGAGTATCTAATCAGATTCTAATTTTTAATATCGATTAGTATCTGAGAATCGATATCCCCAGTGTCTCATTATTTTCAACTCTAGCATCAGCTATATCTTCCGTTTCTGATCTTTCGCAGTACATTTTTAGTGGTGCAGCAGTGAAAAAGGTCCCCCCTTAAACAGTTTCCAGCTGCGCCACTTTCCGAATGTTGTGTAGGCTATTTAAACCGATATTGCAGTATAATAAAAATTCATAATAATAAAAACAGGTATGAACTGGTATACTGCCCAACACTTGACTTCTGAATCTGTTTGAATCACATACTTGATTATGAAGGAATTTTCAAATCAAGAGATTTTTGAAATTATCTTGAAATTCTCATAGTTTTTTTTAGTTTTTGTTTTTAAGTTTGTGACGACAAATATCTCTGGGATTTCAATATATTATTGAAAAGTAAATCGCACACGCACGCACTCCTATATATAAACATAAGGAGATTTTCATGACGTTCTACAGGAACTGTGCTAACATCTGTTATTTAATGTCAAACAATTTGCCAGCCTAATCTAATCATTATGACAATTGGTTACAATGAGCAACCCAGTAACAATAATTTTGCACTTCAACAACAGTATAACCAAAATACACAACTGCTTAAACTGTTTAAACCTAAATAACGGGCTCTAGGTAACTAACAGTGAGCACCACGGAGGATGTACATGTTTTTAAGTAAACTTTGTTTTCATCATAACAATAAAGTACAAGAAAACCTTTATGGTTAATTTAAAAAAGGGAGGAGCATTGTCTGAAGGAGGCAATTTTCATTGGGGTTTGTGCATTTGACAAAAGACTACCTTTTCAGGTTCCACAATATAAATGAATGAATGAATAAATGAATGAATGAATTAATTGTGTGTGCGTGTGTGTGTGTGTGTGTGTGTGTGTGTGTGTGTGTGTGTGTGTGTGTGTGTGTGTGTAATATGAAGAATACAGAGGACTACTTGCCTGGTTTACAGGGAATGGGTTGCAGGGGAAGGCCCATCTGAGGCTCTGAGGTGACTGACAGGGGCTGCGAGTTATGGTGAAAGGCAGGGATCATCACATAAGGCATGTTCACCTGCTATAAGAGGGCAGACAAGCAGGATGGTCCATGGTCACACAACATGACCCAAAGGACCAAGCCAGACAGCACAGGAATACAAAAGTCCTTGTGAGTTGTAATACCATTAAAGGAATAATTTAAGGCTCCTTGTATTCATAACATGAAGAGCATTAAAAAATGTCATGATGCTGTCAATGGTGGAGTGTGGATCAAACTGCCTCAGTCCAGACAAAGTGGCCAGGTTCATGGATCTATCGGACCAAAGTAGTTTTTCCCATTAGTAAGCAATTGTTCAGTACCCTCTGATTGCATAAGGTATAAGTATAGCATATTTCATAGCTCTCTTCCATAGGTGGAACTGGGACTAAAACTCCAAAGAATGGAACTGCTATTATACTCACAAGCCAGTAAACCCACACTAAATACCTGGCAATATGAATGGGAAAATGTGAAAAAGTACAGAGTATAAAGTTAGTCCTGCTACAATGCAACTAAAGTGCTCCTGAAAAACCTTTCACTCATTAAAATCATGTACTAAAATACACATATCCCATGGGAAAAACAGGGTTAAGGGAATATGACTCCTAGACTTAGTAACTTACACCAAATTAAATTAATTAAATAATAAAACCAGTGATACCAGTGCCTATGATGTAATTATATGCATTTTAAATAAGAAATAATAATAATACTTTAATAAATTAAATCATAAACATCTCCTCTGGGTCTCATGAAAATTGCCTAATAGCTGCTTCAATTGAACATCCTGAATTGACTGACGTGTCGAGAGCCGGGAGTAGTGAGCCACAGGCGGTAGAGGCAAAGTAGCACTAAAAGCAACATGTCCTCTGTCTATGAAAAGTAAATGCAAGTGAATCAAAAAAGGTTGCTAGGTGTGTTCCTATGATCATTTTTAGATTTTTAGAATCTAAGATTTTGACCTTTGCAGTATGTGAATGTAAAAAAAGTTTGATTCTTTTAGATTTGAAAACCAGTTTTAGCTTTTCACTAAGAAAAACCGGTTCTAAAGAATGACTTGTTATGAATCGGACATCATTATAGTTCACTTAGATAGCTGTTTTTGCATTCAAGTAATGTTTCTTGCCAAGACCATATGTTGCAATTCTGCATTGTATTGGACGTTGTTACTAATATATTAATTGTGTTAGAACTGATTTGCGGTGTTATAACACACGTGGTAGCAGAACTGACTCTATGTATAGTATATGTAAATGTATAGTATACTTTGTAAAGTGCTATAGATAAAAGATAAACAAAATATTTAACATTTTAAAATATCTTACTTGAATCTGCTGCTGCAAGAGATTGATCTTGTGTTGCTGCTGGATAAGCTGCTGCTGCTGCTTGGCAATCTGTGACAGAAATAATGCTTTAGGTTAAACTTATTTGCCGCAACAGCACAGATAAAGCTGAATAAATCACTTTCAAGATTGCCCAAAATTAAGCATAAAGGTCACCCAGGTCTTTCAGGGTTAGGCCAGTAGCTATCAGGTAAATTCACCTGCTCCTGCTGCTGTCTGGCCAGCTCCATCTGCTGTTGCTGCTTTTCGAGGAGCAAGGCCGCCATGTTTCTTTGTTCAGAGTGAGCACCCAGTAGCTGGTCCCGCAGGCTTGACAGCTGGTTGATCATCACCAGCAGCTGCAGCTCCTTCTCTGCTAGACTCTCTGGAGTACCTTCCCACAGAAAAGCATAGTTGGGATCATGGAAGCAAAGACAAAATAATACAAATGATGCCAAGGTCATGCTAATAAAGAGCGTTCAAGGAAGTATAATATTCCTGTAATGTCTCTGCAAGACCAAATACAGTAAGAACCTCATGGCAATAATGAAGCATGGTTTGAGGATGCCCTGCTGCATTATTAGAACCTGGATAACTTGATATGATTGCCTCCCCCGACAGATCCTCACCACATTCTACACCAGCACCATCGAAAGCCTGCTCCGTAGCTGCATCACTGTCTGGTACGGGAACTGTAACGTCTTGAACCATAACATGCTTCAACGGATAGTGAGAGCAGCTGAGAAGATCATCGGTGTGCCCCTACCCCCCCCAAAAGACATTTTCCAGACCCGCTGCTACAACAGAGCCTAAAACATTGTAAAGGACCCTTTCCACACACTACACGGACTCTTTTCCCTCCTACCGTCTGAAAAAAGGTGTCAAAGCTTCCGCTCCGCCTGTACCAGGCTGTGCAACAGCTTCATACCACAAGCCATCAGGACTCTGAACACACACTAATATGTGGACTGACTTTCTTCAAATTCCTCTAAACAGCATATACAATCTACCTCTAAATTGTAACTGCACTTTACTTACTTACGAAGTTTACATCTCTCCACTATTTATTTATTATATTGGCACTACTTACTTATTATCTCTGCACTATTTATTTACTGCCTGTTTCCACCTTCCTGTTACTGCAATGTTAAGTGTACTACATGTTGCACCAGGGCCATGGAGAAACGTTATTTCATCACTCTTTGTACATGTATGAAGCTGCTGATGACAATAAAGTAACCTTGAACCTTGATTAGAAATACTAATTTTGCAGGAAAATATCTGGCCAATGCCCTGAGCAGAAGGTTGTTCTATCAACATGAGAATGGTGTACCGTAAAAATGCAAACAAAAATTCTATTGAGATATTTTAGCAACACCTAAAACAAGGCTTTTTTTATTAACCTACAAATGCCACTTGTCTGGCTATGAGGTAGACTGATTGATGTGTACAGATGCAGTGAATCAGTGAAACAGTCAGCATAACTAGTTACATGGAAATATTAGCTGTTGAATGACTTCTTATGGAAAATTAACATTTTTGTGATATTTACTCACTCGGGTTCCTTTATCTAACATTCATATTTAGCTAAAGATCAGATAACAATCAGCCTGAAAAATAAGCTGACATACAGAGAATCAGACAGAACAGACAAATACTTTCAGTGTACCCTGTGTTCCAGGAGGACCATGGTGCATATTTGAGGAGTGCGGTGGCCTCTCACCTTTCAAACTTGTGCTACCATGGGCATTCTTGACCAAAAATTTCTCTCTCAAGTCTGAATTCAGAAGTTTTTCAATCGTGGGCATTACTGTGCATCCACATGCAGCAAAAGAATGAAAGTAAAAGTACATAAAATGGACAGGAATTAGGGTAAAGGTTAAACTGGTCGAAAGAGAAAAATCTCAGAGAAAATTATATCGAAAAGAAAAATGTCTTATTTCAAGCAACTTTTATCTCCATATCAGAGCAAAAACACAATAAACAAAACCTGTGTGTGTTTGTATGTGTGTGTGTGTGTGTGTTGTGTATATATTACACCATGGGGACCACATGTCCCCACCTTGTGATAAAAACCTGTTATTTTGACAATGTGGTGGGGACCATTTCTTTGGAAACTGAATTCTATAAAAATATGTGACTGCATGTGGTGTGTATGTGGTGTGTGCGTGTTTATGCACTCCTGGGCAAAAAATTAGGCCAAAGTTTAATGTTGAGGCACTAAGGTTTGTTTCATTGTATGGTACATGTATGTTTGGTTCATTGTATGGTACTTGTAGCATGAACAGTGCATGGAATGTCAATGGCTCACCCTCACTAACGCTATGCTGGAGGTCCAATTTGTCATAACTCCGAATGCCTCCATCTTGGCCTGGAGGGCTGTGTCCCTGTGTCCGTTCTTTTCTGGGAGAGCCGTCCCCTCGTGGGGATGTGCCCAGTGATGTCCCCTGTGGTTTCATGACAATCCCAGTGATGGCCTTTGAAACAACACAAACAACTCTACGTTCACAAAAAATACATTTTAAAAAGACAACATATCTATCTCTATATAAACTAGTCCTTCATTTTAAAGTGAAATCTGAATTAGCAAATGAATAATGACATTGCCTCTTTTACCAAGGGTGAGTGTGACATCCTCAGCTGAAAATCTGCCTGCTCGGCCAGTGGGCGTGTCAGCCAGCTGCAGGGTGAAGCTCTCTGGAGCTCCCTGCCAACCTCTCCACTGCTAATATCACCTGGGCCTTCCTCTTCCACCTTCAC
Organism: Hippopotamyrus pictus; assembly: GCA_026781145.1. NCBI lineage: Eukaryota > Metazoa > Chordata > Actinopteri > Osteoglossiformes > Mormyridae > Hippopotamyrus > Hippopotamyrus pictus. The sequence continues at coordinate 29,367,016 of JAODLC010000133.1, read as the reverse complement.
ACCCATGCCCACCATGGTTACATCATTGCTGGCCTGGAGATGCAGTGCTGAGGGGCTGGGCTCACACATCCTGCAGTGAAAACGAAAGATCTCCTGTCAAGCCAAAGAAATGCATGTTTTACAAATGCCACCAATATCATCCTGTTGACAAGTGGATGACAATTGGCTCCTGCTGGAGTACCGTATTCAGCAGGCCAGGCTAATACTGCTGACCAGACAAAGGCTGCCTAAAATGTGTCACCTTTTTAGTTTTTTAGTTTCCTAGGAGTTAGGAGTCATATAGATATTTTTCAGCAAGTGAACATGCGAGAAAAAAAAAACATGCAACTTATGTAGAATTATCTTTTATATCTTCACCGTTCTGATTTAAAAGGAAAAGAAATTGTGAGGCAAAACACTGACACAGGCTTAAAAAGAAATGTACCTGTAATGTAATATTCTTACAATTATCTAGAAATTAAACTATTTGGCAGAGGTTCTGCTGTGTGAAAAGTAATAAGGCAACAGAGTCCTCCTCAAATACACTGCTGTCTCTATCAGATCTGAGGAACCTTGAAGCACTCACTACCTCTGCATCTGGACCACAGTTTGTTTATGAAACCCATCAGTTGCCTGTTTTGCATGGAAAACAGCAATGCATTGTCTGGGCAGACTCAGCCTGGCCACTTTTAATAAAGAGTAAATCCTGTCACAGAGCTTAGTGATCAGGTGCCTCAGATCTAGCAAGCTGGACCATGTTGGGTATAAAATACCTTCCTATGAAAACCTAAAATTAATAAGCAATGGGGAAAAAAAACATATGAATCAATTTTCCTTTTAATTTTTTTATGGGTAAAGACTACAGAATAAAATGCAGCATATATAATTGTCATGGAAATCCAACAGAGGAAGTGTGATCAATAGCCACAAGATGGACAAAAGCATTAAACAGCAGGAAACTCAGAAGGGCAACAATACAAGTGGAATGTGAAAAGGGGAGAAGAAAAAAACAGCAGAGCAAAATGTATGAACAGCATCATCCTAATCATTAAATAAAATCTGATCATATTGAACAATATTTGAATCTAGCAGGAAAATGTGATTGCATTCTTAATTAACTATGCATAAAACTTACATAAATTCATACATCCATTCAGCTCAATTTCAGAAGCCAGCCTAATTGTCCATCAGTGTGTTCCAGAATGAGGCAGACGAAAGTGGTTATGATCACCAGACAACCCGAGCAAAATTAGCCCGCAATGAGAACTAACAACATTTTTAAAGATAGATATTTTTTATAGCAACCACAGTCAGTCTTTAATCTCAGTTGCAAAGTCTGTGGGGACCCGGGAGCAGGGCTGTACCACCCTTTCCTGTGTGTCGCTAGACCACTTCTGATTGTTATCAGAGGCTGTGCCTCTTGGGAGGCCTGGCATGCCTGTGAGAATAGCCCTTTACAAACTCCCTGCATACTAACACATCCTATTGAGACTGTCTGGCATTTGAGGGTTCACAGATATAGCTAAATCAAAGGTGGGGATATCATTAAGAGATGGCGACACTAAAGGCCAATTCATATTTCCCATATCTGCATGAGTTTACTAAAACTCATGTGTACTACACATTTCCATGGATGTTGATGGTCACATCCATCAGACGTATTGCAACAAACACAAGTACAAGCAGTGTCATGAAACAGGTAAATGTTTTATGAACTGTTTTTAAGTTGCTAATAGGCTTGGGATGTATTAAGGTAATATGGTATACCGCCATATTTTGGAATCCTTGCAGCACCCTTACGCCAACCCCCGTCCATAGCTTCATGAATTATATCATCTCAGTTTCAAAATCTGTTTGGACAATATGAAAATAGACAATTATATATGTGGGTACCGATGCACCTTCTCATACAATTGCTCACTATAACTGCTATAACTATTTTTCTTCCTGATCTTCTTCTACTCTTTCTTGCTTGACCTTTGCTCTGTGAAATTTAGTGCTGCCACCTGTTGAATTTCCTTGCACATGTGCTGTCCAGACATAAAACTCTGGGGTACACTCCTTATAAATCCAAAATCATTCAATCAATAAAATGTCTAATACCTCCCTTATATGGTGTATTAGTCTGTACCAAACTAGATGAATCTGACCAGATGACAAACTATAGCTTCATCACTACTACATACATCTAAAGAGACCATATCCAGTTGGGATTGCCACAAGAATCTGAACAAAACTATAAAGTTCATTATTTATTTTGGGGTCCATGAAACTTCTGGCTTCCAAAGTTTGTTCAAAATGGCAGTGCATTCTATTAATCAGTGATTTCATTTTATCTACCTCTTACCCCAAACACAGCTTGTAGTAAAGAAGCATAGTATGGGAATAAGGTAATGAAGAGTAGCCCCAAAGAAAACAGAGAACCATTTGCATAAAATGAATAGGCACCACTCAAACAACTCACCAACTAAACATTAGTGTATTCTGTGTTTACAAGTTGTTTATGTAAATATATAAACAAAATGGGACACAATTGCATGCCAGGAAATATAGAGTTGACAAGGAAGACTGATCTAGACAGTTGTCTACTGATTTCAACTCTCTTGAATAAAGAGCAAAACATATACATGTACTGCTCCTATACATTTCAAACTTCCATTTTCATATATATACATACTATACATATTTGGAATTTGTCTGCTGTCACCATGCTAAGACAGGTAGACAAAAATAATTTTTCAGATGAATGCACAACCTTTTGTTAAGAAAACTTCCTAAGCAAATTAATATGGGCTAGTTCAAAAAAGGAAAGCCATTCAGTTGTTAATAAACATAATTTTTGCCCTGGTATAAAAATGATACATGAATCAATAAAGGAAAAAATCTGCGTTGTTTATGTGGCTAGTAACACAAACACAAAAGTTTACACTGGAAACATTGGTTCAGGTGATAATAACAGATTGGTTATCTTTTTTCCTAATCACTTTTGGGGACAGCCCCAGAATAGTCCCGGTGCTAATTTTATTCCTTTTTCCCTATGTAACAGAAATTAAAAAAAAAAAAAAATTCAAATGACCGACAAAAGGAAAAAGGAAAAATGAATAGATGAAACACTGCACAATAAACCACACCTTGCAAATTTCCTTCTAACTAAATAAACCCCTGCCACTAACCTTTGTAAAGTGACACCAAAGTATGATAAACACACTAAACCTTAATTTCAGCAAGTTTTCAGTTATTTTATGTGGTCTGCCTAAATAAAAATATATGTAAATAAATCTAAATAAAACAAGTTCAGCTCATGTGTTCGGATTATTTAGGTTTCTGTATATAACATAAATTAGTGGATGTCCACTGATAAGAAAAATAGTGCTCTGCTGTCTCTTTTCTGCCTTTCACAAACACCTTTTCACCCTTCTGTTTTTCTTGTTTATTGTGCTCCAGAAAACATACTGTGGCCATTCATTTAAGATTCAAGGTGGGATATGAACGAAAAGCAGAAATACACTTATAATAAAGTAAAATGAGAACAGGCGTGAAATATGTGCCCGAAGAACATGTTTGTGATAGTCTACAACCCTCCAGTTGCCAAATCCCTTATTTTTTTAAAAGAAAAAAAAAATGAATGTGGTGGCTTTAAGACTTCAAATCAAAATTCAGGGTCATTTCTTCAGTGATTTGTATATGCATGCAGCATTGTGTATTTAATATGGTGGAGATGGTCATAAACTGAAAGAAGACAATGATAATCACCCTGTTAGAAAAGTAAATATGAGCTTTCAAGCAGAATCTGAGCAGTCTTTGAGTCTCCATGGAGACCAGCTCAGCTCTTTATGAGGTAAGGAATGCAACAGGTACCTCTGAACAACTGTTCTTCCTAATTCTCCATGTTCTGCAATGAAAGGTGGGATGACTTAAGATGGTAGCTCATAAGAGTTAGAACTTGTGAAAGTTGTAAATGGAACAAGAGATTATCTGGGTATATAATGATTGTGATTATAGTGACCATTTTGAATATGTTGATTTGGTCCAGATATATTTTACCATTTATCACTGGCATAAAATATCAGTCAGAAGTTTTTGTACACCACAGGTTTTTACCAATTTTCCATTTATTTCATAAACTGCAGATTTTTAAAATTCTTTTTAAGCATTGGAAAGTTGAGTGAATAACTAAATTAAAAGATAAGTCAAATAAAACCTTTATAACATGGAAAGACTATGTAACAGTCCATGTCTGACATCCTATTAACTGGTTGTGTGGTGATGGCATAGTCAAATTCTAGGCTGTCCTTTAACTTTAAATACACTAGTTAATGGTTTCTTCCCATGAAACATACTGTAGTATGTAATATCCCTTGTAGAAAGTAACATGAGGTTACTTTGATGAATCAAAGATAAATCATTTTCTTGCTAATAAAGGCACTCAGATGGTAAAAATACTGTAAATTTATATGCTAGCAAAGAATACTGAGTATTTTTAGCAAATGTTAAGTGAGCAACAAGCAAATGTAAAAAATCTCAGCGCGTGCAAAAACTTTTGACTGGTACTGTACACATATCAAATCACACTACAGAGTATAAAATACATGCACTTGGCTTACTTAAACTGGTGAAATTTAACCCGTACTTAAACTGGTGAAATCTGATGATATAACATCCATGAGGATATTGTTCCAAATGAAGACTGAATTGACCTCTGTGTGTGGCCTCTGGTATTAAAATAATTTTACAGTGATGATAGACAGCATGAATAACATATCATCCTATCAAATATTCTATTGATATTTATTTTTAGTATTTTAAGTTATAAAGTACTAGCAATATATGACTGAAACATTACATTGTATGTATAATAAGCCTTGAGAAAAAACCTTGTAGAACTTGACCTATAATCTTTAAAATACCGACAATGATGATTACAATGATTAATATTGATAATGACAATCGTTTTTCGGAAATGTATAAATTACAGAATAATATGAACAGAAGAATAAGAACAGAACAAACAGCAAAGTAATCTTTTATACATAATGACTGTTCCCTAGATCTCATGGAGACTCACTGCCGAGGAGGATAGGCACAGGCTCTACATGTCCGGGCAGGAGGTAAAAAAAAAAAAAAAAAATTGATGCCAAATGCTTAAACATAGAACCATAAACCGGTTCTACTTCTTGGGCCAGAAGAACACCTCCCATGTTTAAATCTATTACTAGATTATTATAAATACAGTAGATTAAGACAAGACCAGAAGTTAAGCATAATAAGCATTAACTGGAGTATGCCATACAAATATGAAAAACCAGGGCAAGGGCATAAGTCTATTTGGAAAACAGACTCTACTGAATCAAAATTCAACATTAATAATATGTTTAAGAATTTCAGTTAATGTGATAGAAAGGTTGGCTCTTACATTTATTTTGTAATTGTTACATTTCCTTAGTTTATTTTTCTGCTCCATCTTTTTATAACAAGAACAAGTGCAGCCACATTTCAAGTTTTGTAAACATAAATTACTATGCCCTTTGACCAGTTAAAAAGAGATGTGGAAAAAAAGAGAGCTGGAGACTATAAACAGAAAATAAAAGATTATCTGTTACACAAAGCCATATCACATCAATATTTCAGCTTTGCTTTCCTCATTGTGAATAAGGCAATTATCAGTCAGTTATCCGTCTTTCATCTACATACAAGATTTAAATGTTCACATCACATGGAAAAATAACCAAAATGTCTATGCATGCCCTTAATATTTATATAGCGGAAACCACTGCTCTACTTCAACTTCTACTACCTGCTAAGGAAACTAGCATTATGACCCTAACACAAACAAAAGGCAATATCTTCTGTTTTAAAAACTTTTCTTAGTCTATAATTTTGCTTCTGTAAAATAATGTGAAACTGCTGTGAGATGAAGAAATCTGTGTGAATGAATACAGTAAAATCAGAGAAGACAGGGGCAGCTGGCTGTCAAGGTGTTCTCACTTCACCGTAAGGTATTAAATAACAGGGTTTCCTGTGCAATCTACCACCCTCAAAAACTTGTGTGCTGTAAGACACAAACATTATTACTGAATGAGGAGAGATGGGCTCCTAAATCCAAATTGTAGTATCTCCTGTTCTTCAAGAAATCATGCAGCCTTTTCTATAATTTATATTCCGCCATGGCATCCAGCTAACATGCACAATTCTATAACACTACTAACTGTTCATTAGATGACTTAAGTATTTAATACTGGATATTTTAATAATCCCATACAGGGTACAGGTACCAAAGCATCATGTCCTGTGCTACCTGGGACAGGCTCCAGCCCCTGCACTCTTGACCAGAAGAAGCAGTTGGAAGATGGATTCTTCAATAATCAGAAACTTTGGATAGATTTATTGTTTCTTGAAATTTTAGGCTAGAGATCTCTGGATATATTTGGGGGCTGGGAGTGAGCAACCTTTAAGTAGCAGCTGGAACAGTGACTGTTTAGCAGGCAGTGGTGTCAAATTGTGCAAATAAATCATTTTCAATTTCATTACCACCACTTTTTATGTCTGCACTTATCGTATCATGCTAATCGAGTAGATTTATAATAGATATTGTGAAATAGACATGTCCTAGTCACACCTGATTCATATCCAAGCATCAAAAATGTAAGGGCTGACAAAAATGCTTTTTTCAAACTCTTCTGAGAAAAAAGTCATAAACAGGTTCAAAATATTTGTTACATCTTGTTCTTGGTGCTAATTATTCTGCAGCTAAAATGAGTGGGAAGTATATATTCCTTTGAAATGTATCTTGTTCATGTTCATGAGTTGACAGCAGCAATACAGACTGGGTCGGGCTAACCTTTGTCTAACATAATGCATTGCTTTTTCCATTATATTTCACTGAATATTATACCATATATTACATTATTGTATATAATATATATTTTCAATAATCTAAGTTTTAAGAATTAGTCATAGATATGTAATTTTCACAGTAATTTTAATTAAGCACAGCGCACACTTTGAATAAAAAATAAGTTTACCATTGACTGTTGTCTTATAGAGATAAGTATTACTTACAAAAGCTCATTAAATTTCCAAAAAGTTCAGTATGAAATAGTAATTTATTCTTTTCTAAACTACTAAGTTTAAACAATGTGTTTTATCTTTTATTTAGTATTTTTATGGCTTTAAATAAAAGTCCATTAATTACGGTTTCAAAAATGCATAAATAGGCAAATTGTTCATATCAGATAACATTGATCCATCTAAAACGGAAGTGTAATGATAATATTGAAAAGCTACATATAAACAACTTGACTAAGATATAGTAGACAGGGGAAAAGTGAGTTTTTCCTTGATATGCTGAAAACAGAAACAAAGGTTAATTTCAGTGATATTTACAATTTAAATGTGAGAGGGATGTTTGCCATATTATAAATTTAAAGAAACATAAAATATACATTTAAAACATAAAACATCTAAATAAAAAACAAAAATTCATGCAACTTAATATTCTTGTCTTATTGAAAGTTAGTAAATGCAATTACTGTAGATCTAGGGATTAGATTAAGTTTAAGAGATTAATGAATTAATGAATAAAGAAATGCTAAGGTATACTCAAAAAAACAAAAATGCTAATAATTTATGCTCAGCTAAATGGCAATCAACAAAACAAAATAACAATGAAATAACATTTTATAAACCTTGCTAAAAATTATGCATTTATCTGAAGCGTTTTAAAAACTTTTTCTTTATTTATTTAAAATTTAACAATCTTCTTCTAAAAGGTGTGCATTTAGAGTCACCGTAAAACCGCATTTAATTATGCTGTCTGCAAATATGCATTTTCGCATGATGCAATTTTTGGACATGTTTTTAAAGATCCATACTAGCATTTACACCAGTGTTTACATTGCTGCTTGTTTCCGTAGAAGTTTAACCGATTATGCAAACCTGTAAAGAATGAGCGCAGTCTGTAATGAACCTGCTACAGTCTTTGCAGTACAACCTCAGTAACCGTCTATGAGTTTGCTCACCTACCATTACATAAAATGCCCAGCATAATTAACCATTACTTGTTTCAAAATAATTTTGAAATTGTTTTAGTGTCAATTTTTCTCTCAGCAATAATACCTGAAGTTAATAAATTATAATCTAGAAACTTTAAAAATAACACTTAAGGTTGAGATGCTATAAATTAAAGTAATAATAATATTAATTTTACAAAAATGTATGTTCCATTTAATTACAAAAACAATTTTAATAATTTTAATTTCTACATTTCTGTTTAGTCAAAGGCAGTTATGTAGTTTAAAAAGGAAATTAATTCAAAAACAGCATGTAATGTGAAATAACCCCCTTTTCTGTGTAGATTTTCTGGTTTAGTCTAATTTTTGACATCACTTGCAAGTATAATATATTGAAATAAAAAATTACAAATACAACTTACAATTGGCTAATTAAATAAAATAATGCATTATCTAATAATTTTATATTTATTAATTTTATTTGTCAAAAAAACCTTTGCACAATGTCAGACATTAGAAAGTCCTACAATCCTAAGTATAACTCAAAAGTTTAGTGTAGCTCTGCATTGCCTTGCCCCATTTCCTACACAGCAAGAAAAGCCGTACAGTATCTGAAGAGACTATGCTGCTTTATTTCTTAAATCACCTAATTTTATTAGAACAAAACACAATTAAAACTGTTAATTGTTTTAAAAAAAATACTTTTCACTTTGGAAAGGAAAACTGAGGACAATATTTCAGTGATTCTACTGTTCATTATTATTTGTACTGTGTTTATCTGTCTGAACACATTATCCATAATGTGCACATCTGTCTGAAGATATTGGTGCAACTTTGTATTGAACATACTACTACTAAAGTCCAATAGCTGAAATGCAATTTCAAATTCATATGAAATAAAATAAATAAATAAACAAGCATCATAATATTGCAATTAATAAAGACTCTCTGTCAATGCTACTAATTCATATTGCATGAGAAATTCACTGGAGTAAATGCAATCATTTACTAATTTAAGAAATGTACATCAGATTTATGATATAGTCAATGTTGTCTAAAGATACTTCAGAATTAGTACAACCTAGAAAGAGCACTGTTTTTCCCACTGAATTATGATGGTTATTCATGCCTTTAAATATTACTCACCTGATAAAAGTGACTGAGGGAAGTATATATTCAAGGACAATGCAAGCAAGCTTATACGTACCTTGCTGTGTTTGTTTTCTGCTTGCTACAATGTGTCTAAAGACTATGTTCCATTATTACCACACTGTTTCTGATTTCCTGTATAATTCTTGGGTGGGGGTTGGTTTATAATGGAGAGGGGAGGTGGGTGACTGAGCAGGAGGGGGTGGGGGGCAAACCTTCTTAGGTCTTATCAAAATCAGGATCAGTGATTATTCCACATTTTCAGCACTTTGTAAACAGCAAACATAACATAACATAACATAAAAATGTATCTATTAAGCAGTGATAATTGCCTTACATCTGTGTCTCTGTTAGTAAATAAGGAAATGAAAGATATAAAGACAATGTTGACATCTATCATCATACACAGTTTCACCCTTGATCAGTGAATTAACCATATTTCCTCTTTGTATTAAAAAAATGATATTTTCTGCATAATAAACCTTTAATTATACATGTTTTGGATTGAGTTTTCACATTTATAGTTTATATTTCAGTTAAAAGTTTTGTGTTTTGTGAATTTAAATTATTTGTTATTTTGAAGATTTATTACAAGAAACCTTTACGCCATTACTGCCATACATTATTCTTAAGTGTTTCTAAATTCTTATACCTTCACCAACACTAGTAGCTTGTGTCCTAACTGTTCTTTTAAGGCTAATCAGTAGTCATGTACCCTTCACTGTAGCCTGACACCTGATGCCTAAAGTTACATTTCTGGGGAGGTGCACCTCAGGTTACAGTGTACGATATGCAGCTACGCCATACCTATGGCATACCACTTTTATGCAGAAATATAAATCAGCCTTTAGAGTTTGCTATTGAAAAAACACCACAATGACAAACCTAACCACAAAAGAGCTTGCTTCTCACACACAGAAGGCAATTAACAAATATCAAACAGCAAGTGAGAACATGCAGGACTTGTCACCAGTCATTTTTCCATCTCCAGCTACAAAAATGCCATAAACACCAAATTGAATATATATATCCTATGCAAAATAAGCACCATTTGAAAGGTTGTTCACGTTGCAAAGTTTTTCATTAGAATGCAAAAGATTGCATTTTGTAGACATGGAATAAAAACAATCAATCAAGATTACTCGCAAAAGAAATTAAATACAACCAACAAGTGGCTGAAGATGTATATGCATGACTAAAAAAAGAATTATGAACTAAATTTACTTTGACTAAAAGTATTAGAAAAGATTGTGTGCATTTATGTATGAATATATTTACTTTACATACTAGGCTAATAATAATATGATTTCTCCATACAAATCAATATTTATTCAGTCTGGTATGCAGTTATTAAAAAAAGGTTCAAAGTAGTGGAGAAAGGTAGGCAATAATATCACATTATTTTTGCAGTGTGTTTAAACAAGAAAACATAATAAAGTATAGTTTTAGAATCTAAATGATTGCAGAAAATCTTTTTTCAATTTTGCTTTTGCCCTACTGTGATATCCAATATAAATTAGAGAGTTAGCCAAACAACCAGGTTTTAGATTTATTTATTTTTGCATTTTTGTCTGAAATGACATACAAGTGACAGAGTTCTGTCAGTTCCTGGAGCACTTGGGGTTAAGGGCACTTCTCAAGAGCCCAATTGTGAAATCACTCCACCAGCCACGGGATTTGGACTTCTAATCATTGTAGATCTCATCCTCTTATTTCAACTGAGCACTAAAAATGGACATTGCTATAGATGGCGGCAGAGAGATCCTACTTAGGCTGCTTGAGACGGTCTACTCTTTTTGCACGGTAAACTATAGAATACACCTAAGTACATTACAAAACACATATGAGAACTCATACTGAATGAGATATAAGGTTTTCAGTAACAAAATAACAAACAATATGTCCAGTAATCTATGTCAGTTTTTATCTACTGGACAGAACTGCTATGGAAGAATTTTGAACCGATAACCCAGTTCAAAAATCAGCTCTTCACTTACTAATGTTCTTGTTCTCATTTAAAAAGTGGCACATCTATAGTAAGAGAAATATAGAGCCACATAATTTATAAAACAATGGATATCTGGAAAATAATATGAAAGATAAAATGATTATTTCTTAGTTTACATTTTAATCACACTGGTTGCAATCTGAGTACCCTTTTGTCATTTTCAGGCAAACTGTAAAATTCATAACGTTAAACTCTTTCTTCATCGTGGTCTAGGTCTAGACATATTCCTATTCACCTAGCACGACAAAGGCTGGTATTGATCTAAAGGGAGGGACTGAAGTCCCGCTTGGCTGCTTCGCTATACTTGCATTGTTTATATTTTGCGTTTCTGCTTTCATAAAGCACGGGAAGGGATAGGGAATGACTGAAAATGAGAGTGGTGGGGAAAGGTCAGAGACTCCCCGGTGACAGCTCACTCTGTGCACAGCCAGAGTCTGTAAAGCCAACCCTTGCAGCCACTTCGCCAACTTCCTTTTTAATATGCCGACAACATGCTCGGGAACAGTAGGAGCGCGAGATTCAGGTGCCGGAGTCGTTTGCCAAAGACTGACAGGAGAGCATTACTGTCATTCGTGTCAGAATTATACCATCCACCAGCTTTAGCCCGTCTCTATTTACTCACCTCTTGATCAAAAACTCGTCAATATGAATACATAATAACGTGGAAAGCACGGTATATCAGGAGACTGTAACGAACTCACTAGCGTACACCATCTACGCACTCAATATGGCTACAACTTTCGTATTGGCTACGTTATTCAATAGTGCGTCACATTTTTTACGTGATGCTATATATAGTAGGCTATAATACGACCGGCAAATGGTTGACTGTCGCCGCGCATGATTTCAAATAACATTACAAAATAACACATTAAAACAACTTGTAACAAGGATGTTTATTCTACAGTTGATGTTGTTTCATACGCAGTTACCTAAACAATTAAGTGATAACAACCGTCGTTAGAAATAACTTATTCTGTAAGTTACTTAGTCATTCACTTGGTCTGTGTTTATCTTCATGAAACCAGTTTAAATATATTACTGCAAGACTGAATTCTAGAAAAAACTTGCACTTTAAGTTCAGAGTGGAGGTAACAATGGTGTATTTTACAGCAATGGTTATTGCAATTATAATGGTATTGCCGATTAACCGGTTACAGTATCCGAGACATTTTTAAAAAATGAAAACAGAGTACAAAGAGGTTCATGTTTGAAAACAGAGATTAATCGTTATTTGCATTCTTAAACAGTAAGGGATGTCCCCTTAAACTGATAAGCCTGATATGAAAGTAATTCCATGGAAGAAAACTGTCTAGAATTGTTTCAAGCATTTTAAGTTATTTTTTAACTAAAAAGTGATCGCGATGTTAAAGCTATACTAAGCTATTTAGTCAAAAAAAATTTTGCGTGTGACTGATATCAAATAATTAACAAGAGAAGTTAAGACTATCGCTGCTACTCCAGCGTTTGAACTTACCACTCCTGAGAAACCCGTTCTGTCGTTTCCTCCGGTGTTGCTCTGAATGAGCTGTTATTTTGTAACATGCAAAATAAAGATCCCCCTAACACCTGGATGTCCCTTCAACCCCTATCAGGCAGAAAGCAACTGACAGTAACTGCTCTTATTAACAAACATCAGCTCGCCACACGCAGCCAGTTACCCCAATCTCCCCAGACTTTCTGGTATTTTGTTTCCCACATTCGCTCTCCAAACGACTCACCTCCCTCTTAAAGGGGCAGGACTTTTCACTCCAGGCTAAAATGTAAAAAGTTCATTGTTAATAACGATATCCGCGACACTTTTCTGCTGGATTTAGTCGTCTCAGTACTAACCCTATTTTTGTAATTGATTTGATATTACATGTTTAAATGATATATACTGTACAAAGCCTTTGCCTCAGGAGCACTACTTTTCGT
>JAODLC010000133.1:29339136-29350980 GCA_026781145.1 Hippopotamyrus pictus | reverse complement strand
CTAATTATCACAGATTGTTGTCTGTAAAATGTTATTATGAACAGATGATCCCCCACTTAAACAAGCATTGTGAAGTGTTAGACTTTACTAATGGGAAGAGAGAATTCCTACAAAAGACCGTTTTCAATATTTTACTTACTGTCACAAAAGTGGCAAATTATAAACTAAATCTAATTTCTGATTACTCCCATTCCATTTTGATAAGTTGCTTATGGCAATGCAATATATGTATGAATGAATGTATATTGTCTTTATTGTATTTGTGCCACCTAGTATTAGACTATTAAACTTGCACAAACTTCTGTATTTATCCCTCTCTGTTGTGTATCTTGTGTATTGTATTTACTCACTGCCCATGTTATATCTAATTGTTAGTTGTCAGTTTTCATGGTGTCTCTAACTGCAGCAAGCTGTGCCAACTGAAATTTCCACCAGCCTTGGTCATGTGGCAATAATAATTCTGATGCCTCAGTATAAACATTAGTTTGCCTTGTTCTGATGCCTAGTTTTTTTTACATCAGAGTACTGTGAAATTGCACAATCGGACTTAATTTATATGGGTTGGTACCAAATGCTGAGTCAGAAATCATAGCATGGGTGGGCTATCAGAAAATCATGTAAATCACACTACAAACACTTTCACTTTTTATCAGTTTTTAAATGACCTGTTACATTACTAAGGCCAAATGAACGAAGAGAGGGAAAAATGTATTTGCCTTAACAGCACATTTCATCCGATTACTCTAACTATGCACACACATCCCTGTCAGACACAATTGTACTGTATCGCTCACTGTGAATGCTGAATGGGTGGGCCTGAGTTCCATCTGGGTGGGCCTATGACCAGCCAGGTTCACCTTGGTTGGTATCATTGAAATATTAGTGCAGTTAAGCAGTTATTGAGACAACTGAAAAATGACTACTGGTTTTGCTGCTATACACTACACATAAATCCAAAAAAATGTTTATTTAGGGGAAATAAATATAGCCCAAAGAAGTCAGAAAGCATTCTGGGGCCAGTGTAACATATCAGAGTAGACATTAATAAATGTCACGAGCCAAGAATGATGGAGGCAGGAGCAGGTGTAAGGGGCAAACAATACAGGGTTTATTAAAGAAACTGAACAGGACTACAACAGCAGGAAGCACAGAAGCACAATGACTCGACTGGGGAGCACAGGACTGGGAGGCACTCTTGTACTGGACTAATGATGAAGCAGAGGAGGGGCAGCTGGAGTGATCCACAGAAGGACTGGAATGAGAAGTAAGTCAGATGATTAACAGGTGTAGCTTGTTAGAGCACACACTAGGGAAAGAATGAGGGGGCAGGACTACAGGGCGTGACAGTATCCACCCCCCCTGACACATGCACACAGGGCATGCAGGGCAGACACATGCACACAGGGCATGCAAGGCAGACCGAGGAGGGGACCCACAGAGACCAAACAACAGGGCAAGGGACAAGAGAGAAGTGAGATGACAAGACACTGGATGACACTAGACAAGACAGGATGGGGCACCAGATGAGCAGGGACAAATGGGGAAGACACAAGTAGAGATGGGATCAAGGACAGCACGGACACCATGGAGCATAACATGGAGCAGAACAGGGAGGACATTGAAGGGGCACCAGGATTAGGAACAGAAAGCCAAGAGGGCGCCACAAATCGGGGAGAGGGAAAGGCGGGGCAAGGCATTGGGGCAAAAACTGAAACAGGGTAGAAAAGAACAGGGCTGAGTTAAGGGGTCCAGCAGATGGATCAGTGGCCAGCTGCAGGTAACCAACCACAGTAGACGCCTCAAACGATAAAGCGCCTTGGGAGACAGGCAGACCTTGGACAAGACCTCAGGAGACTGGCAGAGCCAAACACTGCCGGAGTTGGGTTGAACTCAGACACTTCAGGGGATGGGTAGGGCACCTCAGGTAACAGGCGGAGCACCTCGGGGAAATGGCAGAGGTCAGACACCTCAGAGGATGGGTGGAGCATCCCAGGAGAAGGGCAGAGCATGGCAGTGATATCTGGAGACGGATGGAGCTTCAACACTTCTGCAGTCGAGCGGAGCTCAAATCCCTCAGGAGATTCGCAGGGAACCTCAGGAGATCGGTGGAGCTCAGACACCTCTGAATGCAGTCAGGGAACCTTTGTAGACCAGGGAGGCTTAGCGGGGACCTCAGGAGACAGCTTAGTTGCAGCACGGACACCCGTGGCTTGGCTGGGGAGCTCCGGGACCCCTAAGCTAGAAGTGGCAACAGCTTGTTCTGGGTGGGGTGCTAGCGGCGGAGCTTGTGCTTGTACTGTAGCTGAGCAGCCTCTTTAGGACAGGGAGCATGAGGAGCCCCACCAGACTCCCAGACTTCTGGGAGTGAACAGACAATGAACATAGAGGCAAGGTGGAGATCTCACCTGAATCAGGAGGGAACTGAAGGGTTTGGGGAAGGGCGAGGGTGACCTGGGCTACAGGTTCAGATTCATTCTCAAGGAGAACACCTCCTGCATTTTCTCCATAACCTGCTCCACTTCATGAAGCTGGGAGGAAGGAGTTATGGCTGCCAGATCCCAGTATAGTTGTGCGAGGGGTTGAGCAGCCTCCGAAGACGTTCTCATTACAGGGTCCTCCAGCATTCGCTAATGCATCCCCTGGAGAGTAACAATTGGAGCTCAGTTGTCAGGGCCCATCATGATGAGCATTCAGAGGTAGCGAGGGGTATGTTGGGCTGAGCTGCTGAGCCAGGCATCGGAACAACGAGTTGACATGCGGTGTACAGTTGGGGAGCTGCGGGCTGATGCACGGAGTATAGCTGGGAAGCCGTGAGCTGAAGTGCATTGCAAGCTGCGTCTCCCCAGTGCTGATGGGGCACAAGGTGTAATTCACAACAATCAAGCAAGGGAATTCGGTAAGTGTGCTGATCTTCTGGGCAACAGTAAGACAGGCAGAGTTTTGTTTTTGGAGTTCGGTAATTCTGTCACAAGCCAAGAATGACGGCGGTAAGAGCAGGCATAAAGGGCAAACAACAAAAAGTTTATTAAGGGGTGACAACACAACATAACATCAGTGACCAGACTAAGAAGTACAAAATTGGGAGGCACTCTTATACTGGACTAATGAGGGAGCAGATGAGGGGCAGCTGGAGTGATGCACATGAGGGCTGGAATGAGAGGTAAGACAAATGATGTGGCTTGTTAGAGCCACACTAGGGAAAGAACAAAGGGGCAGGATTGCAGGGTGTGACAAAAAAAAACACATTTTAGCCCCTTAGACTTTTGTTGTCAAAGAAAAAGAATAGAAATAAAAAGATACTATCCATCCATCCATCTCTGTTTTATCCAGTACAGGGTTTCAGGGGCTTTGAGTCCTACCCCAGACAACATAAAGCAGGGAAATCCCTGGATGGGGTGCCAATCCAATGCAATAAACCTAGAGGGAGAAAGGTATTCTGAATACTTTAAAGGCACTTTTATCAATATCTCTTTTTACAGCACTAACAGCAATAAATGGTTAAAAAGCCTATGTATGAAATCAGGAGGTTCAAATGGTGGTCAGCATTGGGAACACTGAAAAGCCTTCAGCAGTAGTGCCATAGCCACCCACGCTTTACTTGTAGTTGCAAAATAAACAACGCCGACAAAAAAAAGCCTACTTCTCTGCAGGGGCTGGAAGGAATATCGGCGGTGCCCAACACAAAGCCAACTCTGAAAATAGCCCTGTGCACAATGAGACCTGCCACTCTGTCTATGAGATAATGTCTAATTGAAAACACTGCAGCTATTGTGCTGCTGTCACCCTCGGCATTGTCCAGGCTCCTTTTTTCCATTGACGCTGCATGATTGTTCCTTGCCATTGTAGCCCCCTCTATTTCTGTATTGTTATAATTTCATTACTTGTTTGTTTTTTGTTCCCCTTCTCCTTTTGCTCCCCTGCAGGTCTTTTGTTCCATCCATTTAGACACTTCATTCAGAGTTGCTGCTGATGTGTTTGTGTGCCCTTTAATTTACAGGTAAAATAAAGCATAGAACACTGCTTTTGTTAATGGAAATTTACATACATGTATCATAGTGGAAAGTCTATGAACCTATGCTCCTTAATATTAAAAATAAAGATGAACAAAACGTATGAAAATTACATTAATTATAATAAAATGCACAACATGGCTATCTAAGCAGTGGTGTAATGAATTCTGTAAAGGATTTTAAAAGTAAAACAAACTGAAAAATATGCAATAGAGATTTTATCTTCTCAGACTTTTAAAAGGAGGCATAACTGTTCACATTTCACGTATGATGATAGTGTTAACGTGATTAACATATTTTGTAAATGCATGTTCACGATAAAGTTGTGAAATAATCTTATGTATTTATAAAATGACAAACTGCTACTAGATATTTTGATTTTATTTGCGATATTGTGATTTGTTATCTTAGAAAGACATCTAAAGTTAACATTATGAGTTAACAGTTCATTTTAAAGTATGAAAATCTACTGGAATACTAAAAGTATTGAGTAATGATTATTTGGGGTGGGAGGGAAATGGATTCAGGTACAAATCACAATTTTTTGAGTTGGCGAAGAAAAGATCACCAGGAGAGAAAAATCAATTTTTAAATATAACTTTAAACATAGGGTGCTGTAATTAGCCAATGAGCTAGTATGTTGGCTGTGTTTTCAGCAACACATCCAAGTTTATAACAGGTAGCTGACAGACTGACAGACAGTCTTTGTTTTATCAGCTACTCTCTCTGGTGTTGGTGTAATTTACTGGGAAACCAAAATGTTCCCAAACTTCTAAATTAAGTGACATGGGAATATGTGTGGGCTCTCCAGCACTAGCTGTAACCACTTCACAGCCACAATTAGCATTTTTTTTTTTGGCTTGTGAGTTTAGGTTTCACCCGTGCCAGGGTTTAGCCAAGCCACCCTATCTCAAGTACGAGTCAAGTCATGAGTCATAAGCAGTCAAGTCCAAGTCTAATGCTGCATTCCATTTGAACTCATAAATTCCGAGTTCCTAGTTGGAATTCTGACCCATGAACTCAAAGAAATCAACACAACCCCGACCTCAGAATTCAAGATGGCTGTGCTGTTAATCAACAGAAGTGAAAGATGTTGTTTTGTATTTTTATTAACACTTATGCCTTATTTGTGGCTTATTAAATCAGTCATACACATGGTCCAAATGCTATCTGTTGATGTGTTGCAATGGTGTTTTTATGTGCAAAATACCATGTAATGTGTTGTTATCCACTGATATTGCTAACAATGGCTAACAATTAACCGGGCTAGAACTGCAGCCTCTTTCATTAAGCAGGGTTTCTTGCCAAATTGTCGGATTTAAGCTACTCTGGGCTAAATGTAAGGCCATTTATACTGGGGTAAATTAAATCCAAGAAGTTATCCGGGTAAGCAAGAAAGCTCTGAGGTAAATGGAACGCAGCGTAAGTCCATGCCATCTGTGCCTAAGACCAAGTCTAAGCTTTTAATTACAAAATTAAACATATATCACCAGTTTCCCAGTCAAGGATTAAGCCTAGCAGCATGGTGGTGCAGTGGTTAGCACTGTTGCCTCATACCTCTGGGACCTGGGTTCGAGTCTCTGCCTGGGTCACATGTGTGTGGAGTTTGCATGTTCTCCCCGTGTTGTCGTGGGGTTTTCTCCGGGTACTCTGGTTTCCCCCCACAGTCCAAAGACATGCTGAGGCTAATTGGGGTTCCTAAATTGCCCATAGGTGTGCCTGTGTGAGTGAATGGTGTGTGAGTGTGCCCTGCGATGGGCTGGCCTCCGTCCAGGGTTGTTCCCTGCCTCGGGCCCGTTGCTTCCGGGATAGGCTCCGGACCCCCTGCGACCCAGTAGGATAAGCGGGTTGGAAAATGGATGGATGGATTAAGCCTAAGCCTAGACTAGCTTTGAGTTACAATGGTGAATCTCCATTGAAACAGCAATTTAGTCCTAGACTAGTCTTAATCCTTGTTCGGGAAACCGGCCCATACCCATAAACACACAGACTAATCTAATGCACAAAATTTGAGTTCTCTGTTTTGTAAATGTTTTGTACAATAAATTTAGTTTTTAATATTCATTGTTAATCAGAAATAGAAAACTAGCAAATAACTGTTTGTAGTAGTATTACAGATAATTTAGCCCAACAACTAATATAATTTTCCGTGAGGCCTGGCAAGCACGAATGTTAAGTCTGCACAACCAATATAAGCAGTAGTGATAGTAATTGACAGGGACCTCCCAATTTGATATTATGCTAATATTTGTTTACTGATTTAACAAGTAATGCTATAAGTAGGGGTGCTGAGGGTGCTTTAGCAGTCCCCTTCAGCTTGTTGGTGGTAATGCAGTGTCAGAATATGGTAGAGAAGCATCTTTACTTTAAATGTTCCTCAGCAAAAAATATAAAAAATTGTGATACATATCAAATCCATGGTGCAGGAAGACATTTTGAGCTCTCTGTGCTAAAATTTCTGGGTACTGAAGTTCTTTTGTATCATTAGTAGCAATCAACAGCTAACAACAACATATCAAGCATGAAATAGCCTGTCTACAACCACTTTCACTGCATTAGCAATGGGAATTTGCTGCGCACCAAGCACAATACTGAATCCACGCAAAGTAGGTGATGTGTTGGCATATTTATTTTTTCTATGTGTACTTGTATTTTAAATGTTTTATTATATATATTCATATAATATATCAATATATATCACTGACGTGGTGTGCAAATGACCCAACTGATTTTTTTTTTTTGTGGGGGTGCCTCATGCTGCCACCAGCAAGATGCCACCGTGGGCAGCTACCCATCCATCCATTAACTTCCGCTTGTCTGGGGTTTGGGTCGCGGGGTAGCAGCTTCAGGAGAGATACCCAGACCTCCCTCTCCCCAGCACCTCTACCAGCTCTTCGGGGGGGATGCCGAGGCATTCCCAGTCCCAGCAGAGAGATATAATTCCTCCAGTGTGTCCTGGGTCTGCCCCAGGGCCTCCTCCCTGTAGGCTACCCATGAGCAGCTACCCATGTTGCCTATACCTCAGTCTGCCAGTGCTGAGTATATCATCTGTCCATCCATCCATCCATCCATCTGTTTTTAGACTAATATTTAGGTAAGTACATACACATTGAAAGTGTGTTGTGGTGCATGGGAGTGATACTGCCATCTGGTCACTGGAAACACGGAAGGAGAGGGGTCAGGACACAGAGAACAAAGCCCTTGCTCCAACAATCACCCAAAAGGAATCGGAAACCCTCAATCTGATCTGGGCAGTGTTTCCGTGTGGATACAGAGTCCAAGGAAATGTGACCTGCCAGACAGACACAAGGGCCGTGGTCTTGGCACCAGCATGGTGTAACCAGCCAGCTCTTGAACTTAAATTTTACACCAAATGCAAGAAAACAACAATCAACAAGCATTCGACATAGAATTACAAACTTTGAGGCATTCAGTCATACAAGTAGAGTTTTATTAACACTGTATTAATTTCTCCCGGCACCATGAGGGATTCTGTTATGGAGCTCCTGATGGTGGGCATCTCCCTGCCTGCCCACCCAACCTGACTACACATCTGCTGTCTTCTTGTCTTCTGGTGCTGGATGACACCATACCTCCATCCTGTCGATGACAGCAGCTTCCACACCAGCCTGCCCAGCCATTTATACCTGGTCTATACAATTCTATACTTTGTAAATCAGGACTTTGTTATTGTGGATTTCCTCTGCCTGCCCCTGGATAATAGGCTCCGCCTCTGAGTCTGGTTCCTCCCAAGGTTTCTTCCTTGTAGGGAGTTTTCCCTTGCTCACTGGGGGCTTTGGGCCGGGATAATTTAAAGTGTTTGAGACAATATAATGCTGTATAAACGTGCTATACAAAAATAAATTGATAAAATTTTAAACTATAGCAAAGACAGTGTGAACAAGCAAATATGAGGACTACTTTAAATAAAAATAAACTAAGGCCAGACTTAATAGAGCTCTATAAATAGGCATTAAATTGTCCCCCTTTTATTCTTAAATTAATTTCCAATCAAAAAAAATCAAAGAAAATGATTACGTTTGACACCAAGTCTCAAACTTTGAATTTCTCTTGCAACCCTGTGCAATAAATGAAAACTTGATGGCAACATCTGTGCAACAGAGCACTGGTATTTGATTATTTAGTTTTGCAAGCATGCTCGCTCTATATCTAAAAAATGTGGCTGTGCTGGGGGAGCTGATTTTCGCAGCAGCTTGTTTCCTCTCATCAAAAAAAAAAAGGTGTCCGCCTGCCTAAGGAAGCTTCAGATCCACTGTGTTGCGAATGTGCCTCCAGTGTTGCTTCCCCCTCAGATCGGTAGTGGGTTCCACCTTCACACACTCCTCCCCCGCCATGAAGGACTCCTTCCTCACGCTCTATGAGCACTATTCCTACACACTGCTACAGATTTTTATCGTACTTCCCCCGCAAAGATAACATGACGTTGTTAGCGGCAGTGAGATTAAGTTCAGGGCTAGCATTTGAAAATGCTGCAGGATTCAACATTATTAATAGACATCACAGATCATGCATAGAGCACTAGCGTAGATAAAAACCTTTCAGTAAGAACTGCCATCATTTAACCGGAAGTTACCTTAAATCACAAAGAAAATGAATTCGAACTACACTGCTTTAATGAGTATATAATAAACAACACGTCTCAATTACAAAATGATGATTCTAGCAAAACATTTTAAAACAAACAGGTGTCATGGAGAAATACTCAGCATTATATAACCTAAAAAATTTAATACAAATCACGTAAAGAATGGTCCATCTTAAAATGATGATTTTACAAATGTGCTTCGTGTTTATATAAAAGTGCAAATAAAATAAACATCCATCCCTTTTGCAAAAATGTGGTTTGATAAGTTTGTAAAAAAGAACGTCTTCCCATTCAAAGAATACTTTGATAAGACTTTATAAGCACGGATGGCATGCTATAATATGGTCGTTTCCAAAACTGGCAATCAACATATCCCAGTGGGGATGGTGGCAGAACTACCAGATTTTCTTTTCAATTTGATTTCAGTTCAACACAAAGTAGACTTAGATATCACCAATACCGATATTCAGTGTCGGCCCAACCATGACGAGAATTTTTTGTAATTATTCATAACTGCACCCCAGGGAGAGACTTGGGTGAACCCCCTTATTTAAACAAACAAATAAAAAAATGGTGTCCTTGGTGGTGGGGGGGTCACAATGGCTCATTTGGGGGGGTGGCCCAAGCATAACACCAAGACACCTACCCTGGGCATCACTGGTTTATCACATATGACAAAAATATACATTACCTTTGTGTTGCATCACACTGCAGCCTTGAATGCATAACCAGATAGTTATTTCTGGTATTCTTCTGTTACAGTTTTTTTAACAGAAATATGAAAAACTGATATTTTGCATTGTGTGTTGTAAGCATAAAAAGGTTTGCATCCATTAATAAATAATTGTTCAGATTAAACTAGTCCACAGCTATAGCTGCAAACTGAGAACTGATCCTTAATTTTTAAAATAACTGGCAAGGTAGACACTCCTTTTAAAATCCAAAGTTTCCAATACTGGAAGCAAGTGGGTAAATTATTTACCTGACAATAAAAACTGCACATTCCAAAAGACTGCTACTACAACAGGAATACAGCCTGATTTGAAACTCAACCAGCTAACAATAATGTTAAGGAAATTATATAATTTCATTGAGAGTAAAAAAAATTCTCTAGAATTTTTCCTGAGGCTCATATTTTTGAAGTGACTAATAACCCTAAAAACATATTCATCTAACTACTTGTGCTGATTGCAAAACAAGTCAAACTTATGACGCTATAGACAGAAGCACTGTTACTCCAAATTAAAACGTTTCACAGGTTAAAATGAACTGAAGTCAAATTGTTTCTAATGAAGTGTCTTGCAATTAATTTTCTAGTATATGGTAGCACATATATAATTCAAGAAAAATTTCACATATAATTCAAGAGTTGTGCAAATCTTCCAGCAAAAGGCAAATGCAACAATTTTAAAAAGCCTATTTGGGCATTTAAAATATAGTGCAGTCTATAAAAAGGAACACAATGCAAAGTACAGATGTTTCTCCCTCTAGTGGCAGACACTAATTCAATAGCTAATGGAAATTCCCAACTATATTGAAGCACATGAAAAGACAGTCTTTCAAAAAATACCTGCAGTCAAACCTGAAACATTTTATTTTAAAGTTAAAAGAAAAGGTTACATTATTCCACGATGCAAGTGGATTTGTATTCTGAAATCACATCAACTGACTTGTCTACTAATTAGCTACACTTTGTAGCAAGGTGATATTGTCTCCCTTTAACATGATCCGCCCTGAAAAAAAGAGAGGGAGATCAGGAATTGGTCTGCAAAGTTAAACTGTAGATATAGATATGCACATTCTAAAATACTTATTCTTCAGTGTTCAACAGGATTCAACAAGCCACAAATTTGTTAAAGAAAACATTGATTTGTGGGCATAAAACTACCACCATACAGCCTAATATTTTGTATAAGAAATAGTGCTTAAATAAAAGGATCGATATTTTAAACAATTTGCTATTACAGGTCATGAAAACTGAAGCATTCAAGAGCACCTACAATAAATTACAAATACTATTTTTCCAGACAGTCTGTAAATGAGTTCTTGTATTGTTTCAATGTAATGTTCTGTAAGTTTCAAGCCAACATATCACAATTTACCAAATCAATACCAACTGCAACTGATTGCATCTTAAGTCTAAATATTTGTTCACCATTCAGGCATAGCGAACTATAGAACCTTGCTGGAAAAGGAAATACATAGGGGCTCACCATACATAAACCAAAAAGGTTTGATTTTGTCATGTCGGTTTCAAAGTTTAGCCTCATTCTAGCCATTATTTACTTGACATTGAAAATACCCACCAAGAGGTTTCCGGTTCTTGGTTTTCATGTGGACCTCTTCTGCATCATCCAGCACCAGGTTCATATATTCATCAAATCCCTGTTTAATAAAATAAGGACAAATTAAAGTTGTGTTAACAAGGCAAATAAAGTAGTAAACCTTAACTAATTCCAAGGCTGACAAATAATTGTAAGAATGTTTATATATAGAAATCAAACAAGAGAATATGTACCTCGTTATGATTTTATACATCTCACCAGCCATGAGAAATTCACCATACTGGAAGGTCAAGAATTGACCTTGTGTGGTGGTGCTCCTGGTAGCAGTTTCATGAAAAATCTGACTAAATGGTGAGTGAAAACAGGTCTACTTACTATTATGCATCCCTCTATCCGCATGTTGACTTGCTCATAAAGCCATACCTGGATTCTAGAACGCTAGAGAAACACAAAACCTATTGTAAGATTATTTTTGAGTGATAAATGCATGCAAAAACTCAGCCAACAACCTTGTATACCAAGAAGCATAGAAGCTTTAGCCACACTAAAGAGTAATAGGAATATTTTTAAACTTGATCAAAATAAAATTCAAATCACCAACAAAGCAGATGCAAATGTTTTACTGAATACTCAAGCATAATGATTCAAACGGAAACTAAATTTCACTAGTGATGCCTACAACGAACAACGTATAGGCAGCAAGGTCACAAGCATGCTGATAAATTAAAGAGTTAACAGTTGGTGGCGCCACTGCAGTAACATGCAAATACCAAGCCTACCTAAATAACATGTTTTAGGAATAATTGTATAGGAGCCTGAATAAAAATTCCAATAGTCATTCGATAAAAACTAAAACCCATTAGATGTAGACCAGGGGTGCCCAACTCCAGTCCTGGAGGGCCAGAGCCCTGCACATTTTTGGGTTTCCCCTCATTTAACACAC
>JAODLC010000133.1:29312811-29323743 GCA_026781145.1 Hippopotamyrus pictus | reverse complement strand
AAGCCAACACCAGGAAAAGCCAGGTGCAATATCTGCAGCAGGCTGGTGAGCTTGGGAGCTGAAGGAGTTTGCTGCTATATTGTGCACTAAAAGAGATTCTGATGCTAATATTTTTTATTGTTTATAATTTTAAGTTATCGTTTACAAGTTGTATTATGTTTTTAAGTTTATAGTTAAATTTACATAAGTCAGTATTCAATAAATTCTGAGAAAAAAGTTGAGAAATTTTGTGTATCGTTTGTTATTAGTGTGATATTTTATCATGCAAATAGAGGGGAAAACATCCAATTTACTGCCAAAAAATATCAGCAGCATATATCGGCCATCGGCTGACCCTGATTCCTAAGTATCGGCATTGGCTATCGAAAAACCCATATCGGTCGACCTCTACTACAGACTATTTATAAAGGTAATAAAACTTCTACATACACGAAAATGTGTGTGCAGAACAGAGAACTGAAAATCTCACTCCGTGCAGCTTACCAAAGTTGGCAACCCTGCATTTTTTTTTAAATGAGAAGTAAAATGAAATTTGACTGAAGCGTCTTATTCCTTTGCCTTGTTACTCTGACAAATATAGAATGATCAATCATTATAAACGTCACTTTTTGTCTCTTTTCTAAATAAGACTCTGCCCATACCCAACTGTAATAACGATTAAAGCGATCTGTGTTTTTAGTATTTATGCGTGAGGCTTTAATTTTCTTACTGCTGTGTGATTAAGATTAATTTCACAAGATTAATCATTTGAGATACTTAAATCAAAACATATGACAAACATGACTATCATGGGTTTATGGATTTTGGGGGGGGGGGGGGGGCACAGGCTGCTGTGAGGATTACTGACCGCCTCGTTTCGATGGGTTAGTGGTATGCTAATGCCACTGCCCATTAACAAAAACAAAAGGTATGATACGCTGAAGTATGTCGCTGATGGTGGTTAGGTCGTCGCCGGTTCTATTGAAGATTGTTTCAGAAAGGTCCTATCTCGGACCATGAAATAGGAAGTCAATTCTCTTATAGCCCAGTAGCGGAATCAGTATTTTTCCTGCTCACCGCGAATGCAACATTTTCCTTGGGTTTCACGTGTTTGCTGTTTGTGGGTCTATACGCCTTCGTCTTAGGTAAGCATGACCGGCACACGAAAAGCACGGCACTTCTGATTGGTGAGAATGACTGATACACAGGGAGCACGGCATGAATTTGTCTCACAACAGTTTTACACCCTGGGTCCAACGTACTATATAAAGTATATCCTAAATCGGAGTCTTTGCAATTTGCTAATCGCGTTGTTTCAAATCGCGATTTCGATTTTAAACTGAAATCGTCCAGCCCTAACTGCCAATAGTACATAACTGTGCACACACGTGTGCCCTGCAATGAACTGGCATCCCATTCAGGCTGTACCCCAGCCTTGTGCCCTGTGTTTCCTGGGATAGGCTCCATCCCCACACAACCCTGTCCAGGATAAGCAGCTGGCAGGATGAACACCAAGGGAGCCAAGATCCTATTTAAATAGTACATAAAAGCAGAAACACTAGTACTATGATGATTGCTATACATTGATATGGATTTTATCAACAGCCCAATGGATACCTGTAGCCATAGCTTTGTTGATGCGAAGTATTCGTCTCTTGGGGAATCCTTTGTCAATAGAAGGCTGCTTCTCAGTTTGGGCATCTTGAACTTTGGCCTGCATCCGTGCTGCTTTCTCCCTGCGAATCTCCTCCAATGTCTTTACCCTGACTTCCTCCATTTTAGCCGATGTCTCACCCTGGGGACCCATATCCATAAGGATACCTTTCTTTTCTGACAACGAAGCTTCAGAATCACTGGCTATCTTCTTTGCTTCCAGTTTTTTTTTAGCATGGAAAACCTCTGAGTATTTCCTGATGTTGGGGCCGGCCAAGGCCTTGCCAGGTCTTTTCAGGGGGCCAGGAGGTTTAGCAGTAGTGCAAATACTGCCTGTTCTGGCTTGCTCCTGCGATCTGCTTGCCTTTTCTTGCTTGATTTCTTCAAGGGTCTTTATCCGGATCTCTCCAGGCAATTTTACATCAGTACAAGAGTCTACAGATTAAAGCAAAACATGATCAACACACAACCATTAACCAATACAAAACATAGTAGAGATACACCGATCCACGTCCTATACTTACTTAGTTTTTGGCAATATCTAAAAATATAGCTCCTATTTGATTGTAAATATAGATTTACAATCAATCGCATGACAGCTCTTTCCCATTTTACATATTTTTTTTTGCGGCATTCAAATCGAATGCTAATGCTGCCCCTCAGTCTTTTTTGCTACTCAGTGGGTGTGAGTACAGTGACTTCCGCCTACTGTGACATCATGGGCATACCCTTCGCAGTACGAGGAGTGCAAGATAAGACATGACGATCTGGGAGTATTTTATGCTTTTAACAGAAACCAGCAATTCGCAATCTTCGTAAAATAAAATTTTGAGAGGTGGGAATAGCGTTTAATGGACGATCCCACTTAAAGCGCACGCAACTCTGCGAGGAAAAAAAAAAAGCAATGGATGATTTGAGTGTCGCTAACTTGGACTATTTTGTGAACTCACTGCAGCTTGTGATACAAGAGGGGCTGCCATCGCAACAAAATGTAACTGAGCTGAAGCCAATAGGACAAAAAATGTGTTAAAATATTAAGCATTCGCCACTTGTGTATACTTGCTTTGAAGATATTCATATTGAACTGCAAATGCCTCAAAAACGCTTAAAACAAGACGTACAAACGAGGTGGAACAGTACGTTATGTATGTTTGTAGTAGCCTAATTAAATATTTTTTATCATACATTTTTTACATCTGCATTTACTGGCTTAAAAAATAATATATAAAGTATAAGAAAGTAAAAAGAGCTCTTGTATTGGAATCTATTGGTATCAGTAGTTGTGTATCGGAATTGGAACGGAACTGAAAAAATGTGGATCAGCCCATCCCTAAAACATAGTATATCAAAAAACATACCAGTTTCAGAGCAAGCAGATTCTACTGGCAACCCCAGTCGGTTTCGTACTGACTTTTGAGCTGAAGCAGAGAGAAAACACAAGGACAACATTATTCTCAAAATATGTTGACGGGGGGGGGGGGGGAGAAGAAACCCTTTGAGGGTACAATTCCTGAACAATGTAACTTCCTACCAAGGCGTTCCCCGAGTCGGCGTTTAAGGGGGAAGTCTGTCTCTTCCGGTTCATCTGCAAGAATAATGCCACATCTGGTCAATACTGCAGCAGGCAGATATTGACTACTTTTAAAGTTGACAGTCCTAATTTCTCAAGTAATTAGCCAAGTTCCCTAGCTTAATTTCTGTGAATATGGATAACTGCTGTGGAGAAAGCATTTTCCAGCAAACCAGTAGCATGATTAGTACTTTTATCGTGAAGATTTTCTTACTTCTGTGAAATACATTCTGTAAAAAAAAAAAAAAAAAAAAAAAAAAAAAATTGTACTCCAAGTAGCAATACTACTAATACTGTTTGTTTACTCTTCAGAAATATCACCAAAGGACAAAGAACATGTATAAATGCGCATTGTAAATGTTTAAAAAAAAAAAAAAAACCACACACTACTCTAACTTTATATCAGGGCTGCTATAATCAACGTAATCGACAAAGATGAAAATGTATCAACATCAATATTTTAAATTGACATATTTTAATGAAATCACCTTTTTGATTTCTAAAATGCTTCAATTAATTATAACAGATGTTTCCCTTCAATATCAAATGTAATTCTGGAAGTAATTCATAATTAGTAATTTGGAGGCAGTGCGTGGCTCAGTGGGCTAAGCCTGTGTGCCTGTAATCACAAGGTCACCGGTTCAAACCCAGCCTCAGCATGTCTGCGGCTCCTTGAGCAAGACCCTTAACCCCCAGCTCCCTGGGTGCCCCAACAGGTGGCTGCGCTTCGCGGACAACTTACTCTACAAAGAGCAAGTTGAGGGAGGTATAAAAACAATTTCCCCACAGGGATCAATAAAGTATCAATTATTATTAATTCAAATTCTCCTAAAAAAAAAAAAAAATCAAATTCTCACAAAAAAAGGTGGTTTGTACAGTTAAATTTCGATAGCATACCACAGTGCCACTAATGCTATGCATGAGCACCAGGAGAGAACACATAAAGGTGCTATTCTGGATGATGGACCACCAGAACAGTCAAAACCACTAAGTGTTGTCTATTCACGTTCATTATCATTAGTAGGGAGAGCTTTTCATATGTTTTATCCTTGTGGCTGCCAAATACATCCATTATTAAAGCCATAAAAATATCTGCCTGCTGCCTTAAACATTTCTCAAACACTTATTCAATGGAAATTCTATGCTACAATCTGAGCTTATTCTATGTTGATAGTGCAGATGTGTGTTTGTGTGCATTGGGCTTGTAGGGACCAGTGTTATCATCAACTAATACTGAATTGAAAATAGACACCAAATAAAATGGTGAACTGAAATAAAAATGAAAACTATATTTAGAGTTATACTTATGAAAAAAAAAACCTGTTGGACTTTAAACTGCTAAAAGTACTGTAACACTTTGTTGTACTTTGTTGTACTTTGTTTAACCACAAGATCTCCTTAAAAGATATTGTGGCTGCTGATCTGTCCCTTTTGGGCATCACAATACACCTCCCATCAACATTTTAGGAGTACTACTCATCTGTTTAATTTTGGGTGTAAGTCATGTCTTTATAGTGCCAAATAGCCAAAGTCTATTATCTAAACCCCTCCAGTGACAGTTCGCTGTTGTCAAAATAAAATTTACTTAAAAGAAACTGTCAATCTGATTTTCTGGAGGAAAACTAATCATTCAGATTAGTCGACCAATCTGTGAAATATTAACTGATAGAAAAATAGTTGTTATAGTTGTTAGTAATTGGATATTTTTATTAAAGAAAACACTGCAAAAATACTTCAGGAGGACCTGAAAACCAAAGTGATTCAAATCACGAATCCCACCAAACACCACTGCTGTTAGGTTTTTGAAGCCAATGAGTGACCACCTCTACTACCACTTCAAAAATGCAGACGACTTGCCTATTAAATGTTTTGCATAAACATCTTCCGAAGTAGTTATAAAATTTTGACCTCTAATAATAAAACATTGCCTTTTGATCAACTACTACTTTTTGCCCCAGACATGGTAAAAACCACCTCCAAAATGGATACTATGGTAATAATGACAGTTACACAGTTACAGTTACACTCCAATGGCTGGGAAACTTTTAAGCGGTTATCTTGTGCTTCTGGGGTCTTACTTGCCTTTTTCTTTAATCTGTTCCATATTAGTAATTTGGTACCTGAACACATATAACACACTATAATATTAATCCTACAAACCTCTGCTAGCACTGACAAGCTGATCCCCAGGGGAGACCTTCCTCTTTCCAAGTCTGTCACCAATCTGACGTTTTGGTGGGTTTTCAGTCAGAAGCTGGCAATCTAAGCAAAACCATGACAAAAAGTTTAATGAACACAAGCCAGCCAACCAAATATCTACAATTTCTCTATGCTAAAATAATAATTTAAAAATGAATGAAAAGGTGGTACTTCAAGCACTGGGAGATTTCACAAGAGTTTGGCCATTCTGCCCACTGAGCAGCCAAGCACGTACTCATTCCACAAGAGAAGCTCAATAAACCCAGGCTACCCACGTAACAATCTGTGCCCATAACACTAACAGTAGTGGAGCCAAAACTAAGAAAATGTTACTTGCTATATGAATGCTAATTAGGTAGGTCACATAGGTGTATGATTTTAATATATACCCTCTTTGGCTGTGAGTATTGCTGATGTCAGGGAAGTTCTGATGTTCTCCTTCTCTACATTGGTTCCATTGTTGCTGTAGGCCTGGACAGAAAGCTGACCTATATGAAGAAAGTTATAGCATACATGAAATGCACCTATGCATCCAAATACCTTGCTCTTTTCTTTAAAGCTTATCATTAAACAATGTAATACTTAACAGTAAAAGAAAGTTTCTGTATTCATACCAGATTTCTTCAAATTTGCCTTCAGTGCTTTCCTCAGTCTGATTTCCTCGAGTGTTTTAATGCCGAAATTCAAGGAATCACCTGGTTAGAAGGAAAAAAAGGATTTTAAATCCAGACATTTCACAGAAATTATTAAAAACTACATTGCACAGACAGGGCTTATACCTTGATTATTACTTAATTTCCTGGATGAGACAATTCTCAATGCATCTGATCCTGCCTTATGATCATCGCCTTCCTCTGAAAACTGATCTATAGACAACATCATAAAAATGAGTGAAAAATAGATGGAGACCCCACATACACATGAAAGTACACAGCAAAACACACATCACAAAATTAGTGTACTGTAGAGAATTAAGCAATACCATCCTCATCCTCGTCCTCATCATCCACAGTGTTTATGACCACTGGGGGGTGAGTAGGACTTGGTACATTTTCCAAGGTTTCAGTCTTGATCACTCCACGAAGCTGAGGGTTAGCAGGGTTGGCTATAGGAGCAGGAGCTGGAGGCAGTGGGTCAATCAGGAGGGCCTCTTCTCCCCCCTCCTTTCTTAAGATTGGGACTGTGACACACAAAGAGATATAAGTCACTGGTCACTAAACTAATTCTGTTAAAAATATAATGCCAGCAGAACTTCATTTAAGACACCTCACCTTTACTAGGTGGAACATAAACCCCATCAATAAAACGAGGCTTCTCATGGTGAAAGGCGCAGTGGGGCTTTTGGCAGCCGGCTGGCTGATTCTCCCAATAGCAAGGAATCTCACTACGTTTTTTCTGAAATGGAAAGGCAAAAATAAAACAGCAACAGTGTAATTAGACATATTTCACTAACATCCTCAAAGTTTTTTTGAATATAAACATCTATTATACACAAGAAGTAGTTGGTGTATTTTTTATTAAAGAGGAAGGAATCCCTTTCTAATGGAAAAAAAGAAAATACATCAGACCTAATTTGGTCAAAATTTGTAATATAAATTGCTTTCAATTGATAAAAAGCCAAAATCTAGATGAGGCATTACCTTGATCTCCATGTGACGAAACTTACAAATCTTGCGAAAACAGCGGTTCTCTTGCCAGAGATTACAGACAGTCTCACTGCCCATAGCAGCCTCACAGTGACGAAAAGGGCAACTATCTCCCTGCAAAATAATAACCTGTAAATGTGCCAGCTTCTAATTTCTATTTAGATAAATACATTCCATAAAGCCAGTGCCAATATCAAATCAGAAAAAATAAATATTTTAAAAGTATGTGGTAAAATGTATTTTAGAATGATTAAAAAAAAAAAAGTGGTTGTGGAGTGTTCAGAATTTTACCTTAGTACAAGTTGAGTAGAAATAGAAGTAGCAGTCATCTCCGTGGTTTGTCATGCTCACACTGGTGTAGGCTACAGCTTCTGCCCCAGACCTGACTAAATTCCAGAACCAAAGACAAAGTCTTTGCTTGGGTAGTGTATATTCAGCAGAACTGCAGGAGTCTCCCTGCTCATACAAAGGAGATAGGTGATATGAATAAGACACCAGTTCTACCTATTTGTTAGGTATTACTTCCCAAACATTTCAAAGCAACGCACAATTATTCAGAAAAAAAATCTTTTTATAAAGTTTGTGTCCAAATGCAAAGATTCACCTGAAGTTGTCAAGAAGATTCCTCGATTCTGTATGCACTTCTCAGTGGTGTCTCCGTGGGGATCCTGAAGAAACACTCAGTTGATGAGTTACACTGAAAAGAACCAAAGGAATTTGTGTCCAATGGCCTTTCTCTGGAAGACAGCAAGACCGCCTTTGTTATGGTCGTCCTGCAAATCACTACATGGATGGAGCACCAAAGTCCTTTTTCCCCCTTTCTCTTTTATTGTGGTTGGTGTGACAACAGAAGAGGTGAAAAGCTCTCCTCTTCTATGTTGTTTTAACTCCAGAAGGCAGCCAGGGGGAAATTGCAAAGGAAGGGGTAAAAAAATGAGCTGCTGGGAAAAAAATCTTCCATTTCTTCTTACAGTGAATAGTAACAGGGATACAGAAATAATGGGTCAGATTTCCTGCGTTCACATGAAACTCAAGGAAGAAAAAAAAAAAGACGGCATCTTCTATGCTATCTATTTTCCTTAAAATAATCTAGTTAAATCCAGTGATCTTCAAACACAAGTTGCTTCTTTACCTAGAATGATGGGGGGGGGGGAGACACTTCTGGGATATTGGTTATGAAAATACACTTTGCAATTAAAGCACAATTAAAAAAAAAAAAAAAAAAACACACAAATCATGATTATACTTCATAAAGAGCAATTTGCCCTTTTGTTTGGATTACAGGCAAATCATTAATAATTCTATGACATATAAGAGCTTCACTCTTATTTACTTGAAAGCTGGAGTGATTTAAGTTATATTCTTTGTAAGCTATGCAAGCACATTAATGTCATGTTCAAAAACTCCAACCTGTCATACTTACGTTTTAAATTTGGGATAATTTATGTAAACATTTTGAATTTTTAATAATTTTGAAGGAAAAAAATACTGGCCACCACGTTCCAACAGAATCATTATGCTGATCTTTTATAATCTTCTTTTACACAACTGCAGGTTTTAATTTAGTAAATTCCTAACTAAGGGGGCAATCTGAACAATACGGGTGACACCAATTGTAAACAAATTCTGGGCCAAACGTTTCTTACAAGTTAGCTATGTTGTTAGCTAGCTAAATGTCTGCAGTAGAGATACACCGCAACAGCTTATAAGTCAGAGTAAGCGATTAGGTAAACACAAAAACACTTGCTTTATATATAGGAAATTATGCGGATGGCAATATAACCGTAAAGCAAAAGCACTAATCACATAAAATCAACAAGAAGAAAAAGTATCACCGCCACGTTTCATTTACCTACCTATAAATAAGGGCCTACCCGGCTTAGAAGAGAACTATCTATCTGGCTAGCGACGGTGTTATAATTAACTTCTGATTACATCGAATATACTTACACTACACATACACATAAAGTTCATGGACATTAAGCAATTAATCAGTTATCAGAAGATTACTCATAAATAATACGGCACCCACAAGAGACCAGGTCGATCACCTCGAACTCTTTCTCTTCGTCTTGTTCGTTTGCTAGCAATTTAAAACAAAGATGGCGTCCGTTCAGAAAAGGAACACTCATAGAAATTAAAGTAACTAGAATGGCAGCAAGCGACGTTTCAATAGTATCACGTGTTGTTAAATGGACGTCATCCGTTTGTTTGAGGAATTTCTAGTCCATATAATTCTGCGGAATATTAGCGATAATATTTTCATACAACCGGGTAAATAATACGTATAACGAGTTTTTCCCAAGCTTTTTTTTCTTCATTTACAATGTTGGTCCTCCTCTGAGCGATCAGTGCTCTTTCTTTTTTTATTCACCCCGAAAACCAAAGCAGAAATTCTTATACACATCAATTACAGCCTACCCTCGTAACACAAGTTCGAATAGAGTTGGAATTCTTGATGTCAAAACAGCTAAATGATTCATTCAGTGTCCAAATGAAGAATACGATATCACCTATAGGCTGTTACTAAGGTTTTTGTTAGTATACTTAAAGTTCATTTTATTAAGTATACTTCTTGGGACTAAATTGGCCCACTTTTAGTTTATTAAAGTATATATTAGAAGTGTATTTATTTAAAACTATAAAAGATAGGACAGCGATTTTTGTGGCACAAACGCAGCAGTAACGAACGAGCCCGGTTTCAGGTCTGAACGCCTTTGTATAGGGGGCTGGCTGAACTTTTGACCTTTACAAAAAAACTTTAATATCTAATGATGGCAAAAATGGAACGTTTGTGAGATCGAATCATTTGGAACAATTGTTCCAGAAAATGAATCGATCATTTGGAACGTTCGGAACTAACAACAGTGACATCTGGTGGCTAAATTTTATCCTACAACATCACACTCATCCATCCATCCATTTCCCAACCCGCTTATCCTACTGGGTTGCGGGGGTCTGGAGCCTATCCCAAAAGCAATGGGCACAAGGCAGGGAACAACCCTGGACAGGGGGCCAGCCTATCGCAGGGCACACTCACACACCAGTCACTCACACATGCACACCTATGGGCAATTTTGCAACTCCAATCAGCCTCAGCATGTCTTTGGACTGTGGGGGGAAAAGCAGAGTCTCCGGCAGAAACCCCACAATGACATGGGGAGAACATGAAAACTCCACACACATATAACCCAGGTGGGGACTCAAACCTGGGTCCCAGAGGTGTGTGGCAACAGCGCTAACCACTGCACCACCATGCCACCCCACATCGCACTCAATAAACTGTAATGTCTTCCTGTGCATTTCTGTGGCCTCACTTTTTATGTTAATCCATAGTATTTTTCATAAAAGACATTTGTTGTGTATTGGCACTATATAAATTAACCTGAATTGAATTGATTTTTATCAGCATGTGTTTGTGGTGCTTCTGTACAAATAGGCATGAATCAGAAGGAAGTGCTTCTGTACATTTAAGTATTTTTATTAAGAAAAACAATCTGTTCAACACTGCTCGGGCTGAGATGGTTTCGTCTCTTGCTCAGTATCTCTCCAGCTTTGGAAAATATTCTCTCACATGGTACTTATGTGGGGGTGGCATGGTGGTGCAGTGGTTAGTACTGTTGCCTCACACCTCTGGGACCCGGGTTCGAGTCTCCGCCTGGGTCGCATGTGTGTGGAGTTTGCGTGTTCTCCCCGTGTCGCCGTGGGGTTTCCTCCAGGTACTCCAGTTTCCCCCCACAGTCCAAAGACATGCCGAGGCTGATTGGAGTTCCTAAATTGCCCATTGGTATGCATGTGTGAGTGAATGGTAGGGTGTCCCTTATTTTTCAAGTTGTTCATTTTGTTGGTCTGACCCCCCAGAAATGGTCTATTTGGTGAGAAAGC
>JAODLC010000133.1:29253502-29264841 GCA_026781145.1 Hippopotamyrus pictus | reverse complement strand
GGGGGCCCCCCCCCCCCCCCCCGCAATACCTCTGCGCCCCCCAGTTTGGGAACCACTGGCCTAGAAGAAGAATGTGGTTGGTGTGTGTGTGTGTGTTTGGGGGGGGGTTCCTATTGACTGATGTGATTTCTGATCCTTGGAATAAATGACATTGGAATACTATGGATATGATGCTTCTGTCAAGTTCCACAGACACCATATCTGCATCTCTGTTCATACTGACTAAGATGGACACCTTTCAGCTTGTCCAAGTTTGGGATTCATGGATCAAAGAGCCACGTTCTTTCCCAATTCTTTCTCTTATTAATTTCTGTATTTTACATGCATTTTCATTATCTGTAGCTATGTCTGGTGCTTGTGTGCAGTACTTTATAGTCCTTGGAGTAAAAATTGATGGGAACTAGACAGCAAGAGCGGGACCCTCCTTCAGGAGATGAAAACCTCCAGCAGCTGGGGGAAGGAGTGACAGAAGCGGTTCCAGCCGCTCATTCTCTCCGGGGCAACTCTGTTTCAACCAGCGCGAAAACACCGGAGAAAGAAGAAGCGCAGGAAACCCAAAGCGGAGGAAGTCTCGACCGTATACCTGAGGGCTTGCTCTCTCCCTGCAGCCTCTCTCCCCGCTGAATATCGTGTGGAGTCCTTCCCGATACAGATGCAAGCGGGGATAACCGCAGCTGCGCAGCCGCCATCACCAGCAACCTCCATATTCCAGGGTGGCCACCTGTGGTATGTGGGAATCCAGGCCATTCTGGATGCTATCCCGCGGGTCCCGCAATCTCTTAAAGAGACAACGCAGTACCGGGAAGCACTGACCCTGGACGCGCTGGCCGAGGTGGCCGACCTCACGCCTGCTGCCGCCGCTACGCCCGCGGCCTCGCCTGCTGCGGCCGGTACGCCTGTGGCACCACCTGCTGCGGCCGCAACACCCACGGCCCTGCCTGAGGCCACTGCTACGCCCGCCGCCATGCCTGATGCCGCCGCTATGCCCGTGGCCCTGCCTGATGCCGCCTCTATGCTCGTCTCGCCCGTCCTGCCTGCCTCGCCCGTCTTGCCTATCCTGTCTGCCTTGCCCATCCTGCCTGCCTCACCTGTCTCGTCTGCCCTGCCCATCCTGCCCATCTCATCAGCGCCCCCTGTCTTGTTGGTCTTGCCTGTCCCGGCGATAGGTGCGCCCCCTACAGACACATCCATTGTCCCTATGGCTCCATCCTCACCCGAAGTCCCGAGAGGGTCCCAGACTGTGGGACCATCTCTCCTCCTCCTGTACGGGAGGAGGAGGAGCTTGAATGGGACCTCTCGGGGATCTACTTGATGGCCCCTAAGGACATTGATATTGGACTGACTCCTCCACCATCGCTTCCACGTGGTGGAGCCCGACTTGGTAAAGCATGTTCTACAGAAACCCAATGGTTTTCACGGTAATCACTTGTAAACTTTTTCTACAGCATATTAGCCAGGGGTGGATTAATGTGTAGGCTATCTTTGGCGTTATCTTAGAGCTCCAGCGCACTTTACCACCAGCACCTTTGCCACCGCCCCCCCCACCCGTGTTTGACAAGCTCTACCCCATCGACCCACTCGCTGATTAACAGATTATTAACGTGCCATTGTTTTTAATTCTCTCTCTTTGGGCCCAAAAATTAGCTGAAGTTGTGCAATTGGGGAACCTCCTTGTTGTGTCACCCAAGGGTCCACAGAAAAGCTAGATGATAGCAATCCTAACCTATTGTTCAGTTTCTTTATTTTTTTATGGCAAATGGGTACAATGATATCAAGTGACAGCGGATGGATTAATGCAGTGTTTCCCACTGGTCCTTGGGGGCCCATAGCCGGTCCACATTTTTGCTCCCTCGGAGCTCCCCGCCAGATAGTCCATATTTTTGCTCCCACGGAGCTCCCTGCCAGACAGTCCATATTTTTGCCCCCTCCCAGCAGAAAAGTGAAATATGTGAGGGTCCCCAATGACTGAATTGGGAAACACTGATTTAGTGAGCCGATAAAGTCCTTGAGCTGCTTAACACAGATGCCATTGTTGGAGATTCTCACAAGGCAAATTTCTGCTGGAGTGATACTCAGTGGAATCAACGAGGTTCTAACAAAGTAAGCTAGCTAGGCCACAGTTTCTGTCACACCCCGATCGTGCCGCTCCTCATGTGCCACGCCTCCTTGTTAACCTCATGTCAATTCCCAGTGTTTCACAGCTGTTTTCAATCGTCTGTATTAGTTCGCTGTATTTAAGTCCACGTCAGAGTTTGTTTCCCTAGTTCTGTCATTGTAGTGTTACGTTGTTGTATTGTTATACTGTCGTGTAGCCCCGTGTTGTTGTTTTTCCTTATGCCCTTATGTTTCCCCATTAAACCCTTTCATTTTACCCCGTTCCTGCCTTCCTTCACCTGTTTCCCCGGTCCGGTTTCTACGCCGTATGACAGAATGACAGAACTCGCAAAGAAGACGCCTCAGAAGTCGGAAGAGGAATACCTCAGCGTGACCAACGAGGTACTGCACTGGCTCGATCAGCCCGAAGTTCAGGATGATCCCCTGCTTCGGGCTCTAGCCTACCGGAGCAGGGACTTGTTGGAAACGATGTCCCTGCCCGGCGACACGCACCTAACTGGGGAGGTGCGCAAAAATCTAAGGCAGCTGAGACGTGGGGTGGCGGAAGCTAAATTAAAAAGGGAAGCAACAGCCCTTGGACTTGCGTATGGTCAGCTGTCGGAGTTGCCCGAGTTGCCTGCAACAAAGGCGAAAGTGGCCAGCAAGAAAAGGCAGAAAAAACAGAGACAGGGAGACACGCAGGAGGTCTCCCTGGGGGCAGTTTATATCTCCGCTGCTTCCTCTGTCGAATGTCGGGAGGACCCCCTCCCGATTCTGAACCCGGCGGTGTTTGCACCAGAGATCACCATCGCCACCGCCTCACAGCAGCCGCCTGCAGCTGCCTATGTCGTGCCTTAAAGGGGCCAGGTCCATCTGGGACGCTATACCGCGGGTTCCGCGGTTTCGGAAGCGGGCAGTGCCCCCCGTGGTTTCAGTGCCTGCAGCTGCCTCCCCTGTGATTCTAGTGCCTGCAGCTCCGCCCTCAGTGTTTCCAGTTCCTACGGCACCCCCAGAGGCACCTGTGTTTCCTGCGGTGCCCCCAAAAGCGCCTGTGTCTCCTGCACCACCCGTGGCCATTCCTGTGCTGCCTATCCAGACTCCAGTGCTCCCCGTGACTCCAGTGAACCTCCCCGTGACTCCAGTGAACCTCCCCGTGACTCCAGTGAACCTCCCCATGACTCCAGTGCTCGAGCTCCCAGCTCAGCTGCCCGAGGTGCCCGCAGAGGCGCCCCCTGCTGACCACCAGTTGGCAGCGCCTTCTGTCACCGCTCTGCCCGCGGGGCCCCCTGCTGGCTGCAAGCCCAAGGACGCTGCTCTGCTCACGGCACCGCCTGCTGCTGCAGCCGCCGCTCTGCCTGAGGTGCCCGCCGGTGCACCCCCTGCTGGTTGCTCGCCTGACCTGCCCGTCCAGCCGGTCCAGCCCTGCTCACCCGCGGCTCCGCCTGCTGCTGCTGCGGCGCCCAAGGTTCCTGCTGCTGCGCCGCCCGAGGTTCCTGCTGCTGCGCCGCCCAAGGTTCCTGCTGTTGCTGCGCCACCCGCTCTGCCCTCCATAGTGGAGACGGAGGAGGAACTGGAGTGGGACCCCGCAGGGATCTCCCTGTCCTCCTTTAGGACTCGCTCACGAGTGACTTCCCCTGTGCTGTCCCCAGTGTACCCCCCAGTGACTCCTCCACCCTTGCCCCAGCGCGCCAAGTCCCGACCCGGTCCCCGCCTCTCTGTCTCCCGAAGAGGGAGAGGACACCTGCGTCGGGGTCGGGTCCCGCCCGCCCTGCCCCCTGGCTCGCCCTCTGACTGCGTCTCGGCGGTCGCCTGCGGGTCCTCCAGCTCCTGCTCGGCGGTCGCCTGTGGCCCTCCTGGTCTCGGCTCAGAGGTCGCCTCCGGTTCCGCCTTCGGAGCCCCGTCGGCTGGCCGCTGTCCCACCTCCGGCATGTCGTCGGTTGCCTGCGGGTCCCCCATCTCCGGCTCGGCGGTCCCCTGCGCCTTGGCCGGCTGCACCTTCGTCTGCCGCGGCTGCTGCTCCTTTCTCCGCTTTGCCTGGGTCCCCTTCCTCTCCCTCCTTGCCCCGTTCGTCCATCCCTCTGCCCTCCTCCTCGCCACCTGCGGCATTCCCTCCGGCTCCCCCCTCGCGGTCGCCTAGGGTCCCTCCGGCTTCGGCCTCGCGGTCCTCCTGTTTCTCCCTCGTTCGCCCCTGGCCCCTTTGTTCCTCCCGTTGGTGTTCCCCCTGTGTCCCCTGTGTTATGGTCCCTGTGCCTGTTGGCTTTCCCCGTGGTTTGTCGCTTGGTTGTCGCTGTGTTTGTTTTGTGTGTCTGTCCTGTTCCCTGGTTGACCTTTTTTGCTTTTGTTTTCCAGGTCCTGTGTCCCCGGTTCCGTCCGTCCGCTCCCCTGGGGCGCACCCGGTGTGCACGCCTTTGGGGGGGGGGGTTCTGTCACGCCCTGATCGTGCCGCTCCTCATGTGCCATGCCTCCTTGTTAACCTCGTGTCAATTCCCAGTGTTTCACAGCTGTTTTCAATCGTCTGTATTAGTTCGCTGTATTTAAGTCCACGTCAGAGTTTGTTTCCCTAGTTCTGTCATTGTATTGTTATATGGTCGTGTAGCCCCGTGGTGTTGTTTTTTCCTTATGCCCTTACGTTTTCCTATTAAACCCCTTTATTTTACCCCGTTCCTACCTTCCTTCGCCAGTTTCCCCAGTCCGTGTTCTACGCGTTATGACAGTTATTTTACCACAATTTTGTTGTTTAAATATTCTGCCTGGGCTGTCACAGTCTATGCATTTTTTTCAATTTATTTGGAGGGTGGTGCCTTACACCTCTGGGGCCAGCGTTCAAGTCCCTACCTGGCTCTATTTGTGTAGAGCTTGCGTTCTCTCATCATGGAGTTTCCTCTGGGTGCTTTAGTATCCCCGCACTGTCCAAAAACATGTGTGCCTGAGCTTCCTCTGGTGTGATTTCAAGTATAACATGAGAATGGGGAAAACACCACAACAACATGGGGAGAACAAGCAAACTCCACACAAGGTGAGAGCAGAGGTGTGAGGCAACAGTGCTAATCAGTGTGAAACCACGGTTTGTGAAGTTTGCATGTTCCACCCATGTTGCTGTGTTGTTTTCTCCAGGTATTCCAGTATTCCCCCACAGTCCAAAAAAGAGCAAACCCTTTTTTTAGACAACTTATTATACCACTGATGGCTTGTTAAAATATGCATATTAATGAAACATTTTTTAATGAAATCATAGCCATGTGGCTTGACATTTTTAAGGTCATGGAAGGTAATCTTGATGAAAAAAAATTAATTAAATACACTTAATTTTACGTCTTTGTTAAAATTACTATGCAAATACTAGTCAACATATTTTAACAGTTTCCATATTTTTCTAATATTTAAAAAAACGAGCCCTTTCAAAATACTAATCTACAAATGACACTTTAAATGAACACTTTGGGTCCTGGCTGTGACAAAAGCACATGGATTGTACTATCCTTGAACTGAAAATTAAAACACCAAATACCTAAACAAAACAAAAGCATCAGTTTAAATACAACTGAATTTGTTTATTGACAATTATTTACATGTCATTTTTCCCAGGTTCCCAAGTTTTTTCAAAATGCCATGGTTCCTTTCTCAATAATCATATACTGTTCATAATCACTTTTGGATTTTTCCCACTTGTAAGTTAACACATCTTCTATCCTAACCATTTTTTCCCATAATAATACATAAATTATAAAATAATAATAAATATTTGGTAACGCTTTACATTAAGTGCAACTTCATAATGCATTCATTATGCATTCATAGAATATTCAGTGCATATTACATGATTATACAATTATAATGTTTGTTATTAATGTATATTACAGCTGTTAAGGGATGTTAGGATGTTAAGGTATACATATATGATGTTTATGAATGTTTTATGAATGAATACATTATGAAGGTGTACTAAACGATTTATGAACGAAATATAAAGGCATTATGAAGGTGCAGTTAATGTAAAGCGTTACTAAGTATTTTTATCATTTTTATAATATGGCAGTGTTGTGATACTGTTAATTAAAAGTTGAAATAATATCTTGAAAATGCACTTGAAAAGCGTAAAATGCACTGGTGCTATGCCAAAACGTGGCAGGAAATAAGTAAATAAATATAATTTAATTCATAACTGAACTCTTACAATTTGCATTAGGATAATTACATGATGGTAGTCTGATGGCTCATTCAACCTGATACTCCAGCATGATACTCCAGTTTCAACAGACCCTCTCGTTTTAATTCAGATATCCTGTTTCAAACTCAGCATGTCAGTGATAAGCTGCATGATGTGAATAAGATAATCATTTTAGTTATGAATCATATACTATATGAATACCATGGCTTTAGTAACAGTTAAAATAGACTTTCTTAGCCAACTTGTTTAGTTCTAACTCCTCTTAAATGTGATTCAAGTCAATGTTTTTGTGTGTAAAAAGAGTTGTATATCATCAGCAATTCACACTTCAGTTTTACAATATATAAAATCTATTACAAAATTATTATTAAATTGAAAATTGAAAATCACCCTGAAATTCACTCATGAAGTTCAGTGGTGAGTAACATTCTAGTGGACCTGGCCACTGACGTACTTTGTTTCACTAATGCAAACATAATGAATATTTTTACATAGTCATCTGGGTTTGCAGGGCTATGTAAGGTTAGATACAGTAAATGATATTACGACGACTACAACCAAATCAAATGCTTAGAGTACTTTCAGTTAGTATCTTGAATGTTTAAAAGGACTATTTCAATGTGTGTGATATCTGAAAAGACACACTGTATTTATAACTACAAGTTACCACTGAACATGCATCCAAAATCATGGCATGATTATTATTTTTTTTTTTTTACGTAATTGAAAATTAGTAATAAAAAACATGGCTTATAATTCAATGCTCATGCTCCCCAGTATAAATATGTACTTATTTTATCTGCAATAACAAAAATAAATATCTCTTTTGGTCTCAGGGTAACGCTTAGGCATGCAACTCCACATATAACAATGTGTGTCCACATTCATAAGAGACTGCAATTTATAATAATTAAAGGAATGGTACAATAAAAATGAGACAAAATTGTAATGTAAATACCAGGTAAAATGCACAGGAATTTTACGTCTTTTTGGACAGTTATTATGGTATTCCCTGTTGGAAAATTCAACACTTTCTTGTAATCAAATGTATATTGTTGTCTTTAATGGTCACTCCAGTATAACTTTCCTAATGCCCATTTTATCCCAAAAACTGTTATACATAGGCCCTTGAAAATGCATACTCTTATCTTCAGTTAATATTCTACAGGAGCTCCAACAATGAAATAAAAAAAAGTAATGGCAAATTACAAGCCAGTTCACAGCAATGTGCCCAAAGATAATTGCTTGTTTCAGCACTCCTGATGGAGAATACTTTAGCTCTGTAGAAAAAACCAGGTTACAGTATGAGCAAATACCAACATCTAAATACCAACAGTGTGAGCACTCAAATATCTAAAAAATTCAAATATAGAATAAAATAGTGCAAAATTAAATGTATTAATAACTTTGTTTTGATTTGAAACAAGAAAAATTTTGAACACATTTTTTCAGCTGCATCACATCAACAGGAAGTGAACAACAAAAAATATATTGCTATTAAATGAATTTGACTATGATAAACTTTTCCCTGTGTTTGTAGTGTTTTAAAATTTAAATTAATTATGTGTCTTAATATGTATTAAGACATAAAAATGCTTGAATACCAGAATGTAATTGGCAGCATGGTGCCTCAATGTTTGCTTCACACCTCCAGGGGCCTGCATCACAATGCAGGATTTCTTGTTTAGTTATATAACTTGTCAGATTTATGGTAGTCTGGGTTAAATGTAAGTGGACAAAGATAGTGTCCATTTAAATTGGGATATATTAAGTACAAGTTTTCCAGTGAAGCAAGAAGTCTGTCTTAGAGATACAGGCTCCTGGATTAAGGGTTTGAATCCTGTTAGTCTGGGGTTTGCATGGTCTCCTTATGTTGCATGAACTCTGTCTGGGTACTCCAGGTTCCTTCCACAGTCCAAGTGTGTGTTCCCCTGCCTTGTGCCCTATGGTCTCTGGGATAGGCTCCAGGCTCCATATGACATTGTATTGTTTTGTTATTGGTAGTCAGGGAAATTGCAAATACACCACTCCTTACATATCAGTTACTATCTATAATATGTATGCAGGTCAGGGTTGCTGGGGGCCTGAAGCACACGTAAAGCAGGCCCAACCTCCAACCCAGTGAGCCACCATCCTGCTAGATGACACTAGTCATAGGCAAATTTGCATATTCTCTTAACCAGCATCCTTCTTCTTGGAGTAACAATGCTTCAGCTACTGTAAGTGTTCAAGCTGAACTCTACAAATA
This sequence comes from Hippopotamyrus pictus, assembly GCA_026781145.1. Lineage (NCBI taxonomy): Eukaryota > Metazoa > Chordata > Actinopteri > Osteoglossiformes > Mormyridae > Hippopotamyrus > Hippopotamyrus pictus. Next base: position 29,256,331 of record JAODLC010000133.1, on the reverse strand, counting down.
AAATACCTTGTTCAAATACATACTGAACTGTTTTTGTGTTTGCATTTCTGTACAGCTTGGAGGATGGCCTTATAGGTAGAGCATTCCCTGCTATTGGAATGCTGCAGAATATATTTTATGTCTGTAGTATGTCACTGGTTTATTTAATATTTTCTTTCAATAAGTAATCAAAATTAAAAGGACCGGATATTTTACTGAAACATATTCCCTGGGACATGTGAATCTGAATTCTTTTGATAGATCTTTTTTGTAAACTGTACTGGTAACTATATTTACTCAGCATCCCCTTTGTCCATTACTTGTAGGAAACAGGAACAAAATATATCAAGTACTGAAAAATTCTTCATCAATTGAGAGTCACCATTTGTAGTTATTTAAAAGAGACTTAGAGTTACAAGGACAGGGACAGAGTTGGCTATATGTTTGTAAACCAGCTTCTGGAAAAATGTGTTTTTCACATTTATTTTACCATAAGGCATGTGTTTTATTTCAATTCACAATCAGGCTGTCCAGTCAGTTTACCCAGTTTGCGTTCTTCCAGTATACATTGCTCCACAGTCTTATAAAAGTTTCTTTTCTTTAGAAAAACACACGTACAGTAATACAGTTTTTGTTGTTTTTTTAACACCCATCCCACCTATTTATCATGACTCTTGTCCTTGCCTTAACCATGTTTCACATGATAACCCCCCCCAATACATACAAAATCATTAAGGTCAGATAAGTGTATCAAGGAAACAGGCTTACAGCCTGAAGTAAAACCATTCATAGTTCAAGTAGGCCAATAAATGTGAACACTGTTACAATGGAAAAAAGTAAAAAAGAGCATGGGTTGAGAATCTTGGCAATGTTCTGAACCATCATTCCAGTTCCTGTGGGGAAACAAAACTGTGTTTAGACATGAAACTTGGAAAATTGAGAAAATATTTTTTTCTCGGCTATAATAAATTGAATACAGATGTTCCTCTACTTACAAACTTTCAACTTAAGAACTTTCAGACATACGAACAGAGGACTGCAAGTCCAAATTGTGTTAATTGGGCTATCATTTCCTGTCCGCAATATCAATATTTTTTTTTCTGTGCGCCAATTCTGCCTAGTACGACTTCTGGCCATGCATACTCCCAGCATCCTAGTTTTTTGTACTTGTGTATACCCTTAAATTGATGTTGAATAACGACTTATGAACTTTTCAAGTTACGAACGGCCATTCGGAATGTATGTCGTTCGTAAGTAGAAGGGCGTCTGTATAAATATTTTTGTATTCTGATTTTTTTTACCATTTCAAATACAGAAAATCATTCAACGATTATAAGAGAATTACTAAATGCATGTGGATGAGGATGTTGGTTTTTTTATTGCATTTCCAGCGATGATATTGAATTATGCAAGTCTTATAATATTTATTTTATGTTTTTAATGGAACAAATTTATTACCTGGCTGAAATAATAACCAGTCTCTAAAGGTCAAATTGCAGTCATAGCAGCACATTTGCGAACTTGCATACTATTCACTCAATTATAATTGGCATGTAAGGTCGACAAAAAAAGCTATCATTTAAGTTTACAAATAAGTAACTTCTAAATATCTAAAAGTCTAAATATCAGTCAAGGTTAACATATGCGGATATCTTGATTTATAAGGAATAGCTTCTCTATACAGCTGGGTTTGTGGAAGGTAAATGCACGTAAGCTAGCCGTAAATAATAAGCTGAATTTGCTTCATTCTTTCATCTGCCCAGTCCCCTTATTTTGAGCTAACATTAAGTGAAATATGGAGTGGGAAGGGTCATATATGAACTTAAGAAAAAAATATGGTTTTCTATAGATTTTTTTCAGAAAATTAAAAAAAAAATGTAAACAAATAACAGACAATAATAAGCTGGCTTAGCACTCAAAACATAACCAATATAAACTGATTATAAAGGCTAGAGTGTGAGCAGTCAACAGAGCTTTTATGAAAACAAATATTAAGCTCTAATAATATGGGCTACGCAATGTCAACAAAGCTACACCAGTCAGAAAGTTCAAATATGGTGAAATGACTGATGGTTGCTTCTATTGTCCACAAGTTCCTGACCTGAATCCTTAGACACAATAGTCTCGTGAGGGACTCCATCTCCCCCCTCCCCCCAAGCACGTATCTCCAGAACCACGTAGCCATTGTCCTTGGGCAGGGGCAGACTGATGGAGGTTTTGCCCTTTTCAAGAACCTTCAAGGCAGAATGACCTTCATGTTTATACAGGACCTTAAAAAACAGAAGTGAACAACAGGGGTACCAATGAATTTCCCAAGTAATGTTACTACTTTGTAGTTCCATATTGTAACTCTTATTCAGTAAAATGTTGGTGAATCTAGAAGTAAAAATCCACGTTTAATTTATTTAGGAGATACTTTTATCCAAATTGACACATTTTTTTGAGAAAGCAGGGTTAAACAATCCCGGGAGCAAATGGGGGTTACGGACCCTGCTCGAGAGTCCAACAATGCAATCACAGTACTAATCCTGGGATTTACACTGGCAAACTTCCAATTACAGGCAAATCAACCTAACATGCTGAGCCACTAACCACTCCTATAGTCTGAATTGTCCCTTTAAAACCATGTTGTCTTATCTAGTGATATCGCTCATTGTTTGTTCTTTGTGATAGTGATTAAGGCAAATGGATTGCACAGTTTGAAGTCTTGGTAATTTGGCTGGCTTACTTAATGGGGCATAATTGAATTACAGTTTCAAAGCCAAGAACAGATATCCAATAAAGAAATAAAATGTGGAATAATACTCAGTTACACTTAAACTACAGAAAGCTGACAACACACAATCAGAC
>JAODLC010000133.1:29227908-29238623 GCA_026781145.1 Hippopotamyrus pictus | reverse complement strand
TGATATTTGAAGAAATGTGTGATCATGCCCCAGTCAGTGAAAGTGTGTTTCCTACCCCTAGGCTCCAGAGGGTTAAATCAGAGCTAGATAAGATTTTAACAACTCTGAGCTATTAGTTAAACTCTCCCCAAACGAGCTTGATGGGCCGAATGGCTCCCTCTCATTTGTAAATTTTTTATGTTTCTTATGTTTCTAAACAAAGGTTTTTTAATTAAAGAGATACTACCAGTCTTAGTGTACAGTTGTCTAAAATGAGGAGCGTATGGGGTGACAGTTGCCAGTAATATTCCAATGTTGTCTCTACTGTCACTGCAATCCAGACTTCAGATACTGCTGAAACCAGGTGCCTTGTTGTCATGCCCACATGGGCGGGACGGGACGGCAGCAACCAATGACTTAGTAATCGCTCCACTACTTAAGGTGAAAGTAACCTCGCTAGTATTGTGAGGTATTGTTGCCATGGTCTGGAACATTGCTGAGCGTTTTTCTGTCTTGTGTCTTCCCCGCCTGTTTTGCCTACGGTGTCCTGTCCTGTTGTCTTGCCTGCTCTGCCTGCCTCACCTGTCCAGCCCGCCTGTCTGATCCTGCCTGCCCTGCCTGCCTGCCCTGTCCTACACCCTCGACCCGGCTTCCTCGTTCGTCCCTGCCCATCGTCACCTTGTCCTTTGTCCTTTTACTAAGTGTAGGACTGACATCCCCAGCTATGGAACCTTTGCTTGTGACCCGACTTCTCTTTTGGATATCCCCTTTGGCTTTGTTCGCTCCCGGCTTTATAAATAAACATGTCATCTCCTGCATTTCGGGGTCCGTCTCCTCCCTGCTCTCTGCATGGCATATTTGTCCTGAGAGGGCATCCAGTACTTACCAGCTGATTTCTTCAAGAACTACTTTATAAGTAATATCTATTGGCCATGTTTCATGATTCAATTTTTCATTTATTTTCCTGTTCTACAGTAAATCAAACAAATTTGTAATGTAATTTTCAACGAAATCCATGAGACTAAAACAGCCATGTGAGTGTGTCTGGTTGAGAAGCATCTAGATAATCAATAATGTATTTCACAATTTTTAAATACAACCCCAAATCAGGAAAAGTTAGGACGGTATGTTAAATTAAAATCAAACTAAAAACAGTACTTTGTTAAATTATCTTTGACCTGTATTACATTGAAAACAATACAACAGCACATTATTTAATGTGTTCCTCATGAATTTTATTGTTTTTCTCAAAATAAGCACGTATTCCAATTTTGGTTCTTGCAACACATTTCAAAAAAAGTTGGGACTGGAGCACCTGCGTGAAGTTGGCCCCCCATATGTTTCAGATTTCAACCAAACTGGTCTCAATCGTATGTGCCGCGTTTGTGCCAGATTGTGCCGTTAAAATTTTTGTGGGTGCTGTTTTAGTTTCTGAGATATAAATGTTTGTTTACATGGTGACGTCATCAGCGTGAAGTTGGCCCCCCATTTGCGTCTGATTTCCACCAGACCAATCGGTCTGGTGTTTATTTTGAGAAAAACAATAAAATTCAAGAGGAACACATTAAATAATGTGTTGTATTGTTTTCAATGTAATACAGGTCAAAGATAATTTAACAAAGTCCTGTTTTCAGTTTGATTTTAATTTAACATACCGTCCCAACTTTTTCTTATTTGGGGTTGTATATTCTCAAATTATTTCTGATATTGTTTTGTTTGGTTAAAAATGAACTGAATTTCATAATGTAGGGAAATGTAATATCCTTTAAGTAAGTTTAAGTAAACTCAATTTAAATATATTAGTTCATTCAACAGTACTTTTTTAGGGCTACCTCAAAGTTTTGAAGTTCATTGAACCTAACTGGGTGTACTATAGGTAACATGATAAGTTTAAGTTATTCTAACAAGCAAAAACTGAATCTTATAGTGCATTGTTAACCTAGAACCTTAAGTACACTCAACTTGAATTTATTTGTTCATTCAACAATGTTTAACTTATTTTTTAGGGCAATGAGTTACATCAAAAATTTTATGTTCATTGAACTTATCTGCATGTACAGTGTACAGTGCACTTGTTGAAGCCCAAAACAGGATAGATTACTCTCACTGAACACTAAAAGAACTGAGGTAAACCAAACAAAAAAACACTGGGTGCAGTTATTGTTTTTTTGCATAAATTAATGTCATGTAGGTCTTTGAAAACTAGTTACTGTTATGATGCTATTTTTTTAAATGTTGCAAAAAATGCAAATTATTTATATATCTTCCACATTTTTTCATTGTAATGTTTCATTTACTGTTTCTTATAGTGGGATATCATATATATTAGAAATTAAGTATATTATAAGTATTAAGTATATATTAAGTATATTATATATATTTCGGCCATCTAAAACATTCCAATTTCTCACGTGGCCCCTTTGGAAAATATTGCCCACCCCTGATCTAAAAAGTAAATGTTACAAAATTATGTTTTGCTAGATGAAATGAATGTTCCTGCATTGTGGGATTGTATTGAATATCTTCTTGAATTAACTTCTTTTTTCTGTCATTCCAATTCAAATTCCAATTCATGAAAGGAAAGAATTCATAAATTCTGAACAACCCTTGCACATAATGAGCTAACCAGTCAAAATGCTATGTACTCAGTATCATCATTTAAAGTGGGAAAGTTAATCTACTCTCACTATTGGGTGAAGAGGGAAGAGGCAGTTTTTAATTACTATGGTTCCAAAATCTGGAAGTCTCTCACAGAAAACCTAAGAGCTTCTGAATGTCTTAGTTACATAGTTTCAAAACTAGGCTGAAAATGCATGTTTTCACCATTTTGTATAAAAACCTATGATAATCTTTTTTCTTTTATTTATTTTCTGAATTAGTTTTATAATTTCTCTTGTGCTTCTTTTTGATTTCTTGTGGTTTTTTTCTATTATAATGTCTGTAAAGCACTTTGTAACCTTGTGTTTAAAACAATGCTTTATAAATAAAGATTGATTGATCAATCGATTGATTGATTGATACTACCAGCAATAACAATGACGGCTATCCAGAGAATTGTGCAACTCAACGGGGGACAGCATTTGAGACAGTGCCATCCAAGAAGCCAAGTTGCTGGTCTATATGCTGTTTTGTGGGTGGACATGAACCTCTTGAACCATCTCAGTAGTAAACAAATAGTAGGGATAATACAGGCTGGCCTGAGCTTTGTTGATCTGGTGCAGGATAAACTGAAAAGAGGGACACACTTTTCTCTAAGTTCACTATCCAAATTCTGACAGCTCTCTGTTTCTGTGCCACTGGTGGATTCCTTCAGAATGTCCATTATGCACATGGCCTCAGCAAGGCTGCCAAAATTGTGCATGCATTGATCACATTTTGATTGCACCATGCCTTGCACAACACTAAAATTGGTTTTCAAGCCATTGCAGACATACCTTACTTTTTAGGTGCAGTGAATGGAACACTCAACCCTATTTATACTCCCAGCCCCTTGAATCCTATTTGCATCTGTCAAAAAGGGTTCTCATCACTCGGCCTAAATGTCTAGGTGATATGCAACCATCAGTGACATTTTGCAGACATTCTGTCTAATGGCCAGGGAGTACACATGAAGCTTATATCTGATCCAGCTTTGGAGTGTGTCAGGTGGCAAAAGATGGTGCGTTTGCTGCTGGCTATTTTTTGGGAGAAATCCTCTTAGTAAATGCCTGCAAATTTCAGTGTTGAATCCCCAAACCGTGGCTGAGGAGAGGCATAACACCACAGCTGAACAAAAATGCATTGTTGTACAGCATGCTCTGGGTATGTGGAAGGTGTAATATTCCAGTGCCTGCACAAGTTCTTGGGAGGTTGAACCTGCTGTGCTGTAATTGTTCTGTGTGCTATGCTGCACAACATTGCAGTAATTATTTTATTAAAATTAATTTTGGCCAGACCAATATGGAAAAATCACAAGGACGACAGACTACAAAAAAACATCATAGCTAACTTCCGCATAATGACTCTAATTTCCCAGATAAATTAATTATACAAGGTTTGAAAAACCTATTCCATCAGCCATCTCATCTTATCTCACTCAAATACCAACCTTCTTCATTCAGGAGAATGAGTTGAGAGCTACATTCAAGAAGCTGAACATCAAAGAAAGTGGCAGGACCAGATAGGATCACTCCTGCTTTGCTAAGCCACTGTGAATGCAATTGAGTGCATCATTTTAATATACATAAAATCCCACACCTTCATTCTGATAGACCTATATCAATTTCTTGAAACATATAATACCAAAAATCTTATAAAGTACTGGATTAGGCATCAACTTGTTGTTGTTTTACTATTATTGAGACTATTATCATATTTTCTATTACAGTGTGGACCAGTAACTTGGGCAGTCAAAAACTAGACCAAATTGTGAATAAAGCATCCAAAATCATAGCCAATCCACTCCCTCTCTGAATGTCTATCTATTAACTGGACTTTATAATTTGCCAATCACCACCATCCTCACACATCCTGCTCAACACCTCTTCCAGCTCCTTCCCTTAGTGTCCACTAAGACTAAATGCTTCACAAACAGCTTTTAGGATTCTACTTATTACAACGCTAAACTCCTCCATTTAGTCCAGGGATGACAAAACTATTCCACAGAGAGCCACTTGGAATTACTTCCCAATCAGTCAGTAATAAAACAGTGGTTCTCCACTCCAGTCCTTGGGACCCACTGTTATTGGCTGATTAAGAGGTCATCCCAAAAACCTGTTCCCACAGTTGTCCTCCATGGATCTGGAACACCACCCCTGCTTAGTCCCTTCCTCCCACATTACTGATATGTATACTACTTAGTGTTGTACAAGTTCATACTTAAGATTTAGCTCAAAGTTCACTTCACACAGATTAAAATGAATTAGTTCACATTCTTAGTTCACAATGTTGAACTAGACTATAAAGACAAAAGTATTGGGACATCTGGCCATTACACCCACAGGAACTTTTATAACATCCTTAATCCCCTCGACGGCATGGTCCGCAATGTGTATTTCAGTTCATAACTCGCTGAAATCTTATTATAGAAACATGATAAAAACGTTGACTAAATCCGTAATCTGTCTTCTTTTCAAATTGTTAATTGTCGGAAGTATTAAAGTTTTTAAAATTAGGTTAAATCGGCAAAAAGGTAAACCATGTCACCTTACTTTGTTTTACTTGCATCAGGGGCGTGTAGTACCACTCTCACCCGAAGATCGCTATTCACATTCTAAATAGTCACATTGCTGTTTATTCAAATCGCATTTGCACGGTAATTTGATGAACAACGCAGCGGTGAAACGCGATCCAGATACATCCCCATCAACGCCATAAAAAGGGGGGATGTGGTCAAGTGTCAATGGCTCATCCATATACATGAATGTTGCTACATATTCAATTAAATGAGCCAGAAATAGTGACATGAGTGAGGTTTTTCCTATTTATTTATCCAATTGAATGTTGCAACTACACCATTTAGTCATCTTCATGTAGCCAAGACTTTGGTGATCAGATATCTGGGATCAATACAAACTTCCACCATTGCTTACTATGTACTATTATAATGTTTATGCAAGTGTTCCAAACTGCATTTTGCAATGTCTATACTTTGATGTCAAATTACGAACTTCACATAAATCTGACATATTTACAAAGTACACTAAGATAAAGTTTAAAAGTTAAAGATGAGTTTAATGCCAAAAGAAATATATAAGAAAACATTTTTTTGCCATGAATTAAGTTTATGATATTGAATGAAATGTGTGACCATGCCCCAGTCAGTGAAAGTGTGTTTCCTACCCCAAGACCCCAGAGAGTTAATTGCAAAATAATTGGTTCAGGTCACTGTTCACCAAAAATATGCAGTGATATGAGAACCCATGTGAGGATATGACCTCACCAAGAAATGTAGTATGGAGGAAAAACAGAAGAGGACCAAGAAATGAGCCCTGAGGGATGCCAGTGGAGAGTCTGTGCGGAGTAGATGTGAATCTGTTCGATGCCACTTAATATAATTGGCCTTCTATGTAGGAAGAAAACCATTGCCATGCAGAGTCACAAATTCCAAAACTCATAAGGACAAGAGTGTCTTGTGTTTGACTCGGTCAAATGCTGCTGAAAGGTAAAGGAGAATGAGGACAGATGACAGTTTGGCCACTCTGGCAGCATATAGCATCTCAGTGACAGTCAAGATGGCAGTCTCTGTGGAATGTGCTACTTTGAAGTGAGATTCATAAGGCTCATGAAGGTTGTTCTGAGAGAGACAGAGAGACAGTTGATTGTAAACTGCATGGTGAAGGCTTTTGAAAGAAAGGAGAGTAGTTGCTGACTTCTGAGGGATTCAGAGTGCATTTCTTTGGGATGGGAATAACCCTGGCTTTTTTCAATGTCGTTGATACATGACTAGATGGAGCTATTAATGATAGTGGTGATGAAGGGGAGAATATCTTGAGAGATTTTCTGAACCACTGTGGAAGGGATTGAATCCAATGGGCAGGTGGAAGGATTGCATAACAAGAATACTTGCAGAATCTCTTCTGTTGATAGATGTGGGAGAGAATGTCTTTTAGTATTGATGAATCTTCTCATTAAAGAAGTTGGCAAAGTATTCGCCGGTCAGGGAGGAAGGAGCAGGAGGAGTTAGTGGATTAAGTAATGACGTAAAGATGTTATGGAGTTTGCGAGGATTATGTGCAGAGATTTCCAGTTTTTTTTCTTGCAGAAGGCACTCTTAGCAGCAGTCAAATCAGATGAGAATTTGGACAGGTAAGTGCAGTAAGTAGATTTCTTCCACTTTCTCTCAGCTACTCAATTCTCTTCAATTGATATGCAAACTATCCGATAGCCAAGGAGCAGAGCTTGGAAGATAGTGGACAGAGGTGATCCTTGGATGAAGAAAGTGAGGAGAGAAGAGTGTTGGTTGAAGAATGCAGGAAGCAAGAGATGAGAGGGAGAAAGAGTGGATGTTTTGTCTATTGGAGAAGAAATATTGATAGCTGGGTTTAGGCAAGATAGGTAGGGTGATGGTAAAAGATACAAAGTGATGATGAGAGATGTGAAGTGACAGCTGAAGTCCAGAGTGTTTCCTTCTTTGTGCATGGGAGAGCAGCTGTTGTATATCCGAGAGAAGTAACAGAGAAGAGGGAGAAGGCAGGAGGAATGGATTGGGTGGGTCTAGGAGATTTCAGGACCGCAATAGGTTTCAGGCACACGTCTGTATAGACGCTCCTCTACTTATGAATGAGATATGTTCCAAACGGCCGTTCGTAACTTAAAATATTCATAAGTTGTTATTCAGCATAATTTTAAAGGTATATGCAAGTACAACGAACTAGGATGCTGGGAGTATGCACGCTACGCTTCTGTGCAGCGGGGGTAGCTGCCAGAAAACGTACTATCCGGAATTGGCGCGCAGAAAAAAATTGTTGCGGACAGTAAAAGCGAACCCAATGAACACAATTTGGACTTACAGTCCTCTTCGTTTGTATGTCTGAAAGTTTGTAAGTTGAAAGTTCGTAAGTAGAGGAGCATCTGTAGTTCAAATTATATCTAAAGTTTAAGTTTGGCTAACAGAGCTCTAATAGAGCTGATAGCCTCTTGCACAAGAGGAAAAAGATGTCATCAGTTGTTATTGTTTTCCCAGCTCGATGTCTGTTGCTCAGTACACCTGTCGTTTCCTTATTTTTCTGGACATTCCAAATTGTGGTACTGACTATGCCCCGTGTTTTTAAATACCTCTGATGGAATTTCCCCTTTATCTCAGCTTTAGAATGGCATGCTTTTCTCCCATAGACAGCTCTTCGGTCTTCATGTTGGTCTACCCTTCTTAAATAAAAATGCAGTCTTCAGAGGTCAAAGCCAAAGCTTAAACTGAGAGTAGGTATGCAGAACTACTTGATGATTAAACAAGCAATCTTATATGACACACCTGGGTAACAAGAAGCACCTGTTGCTTGTCATGTTCCAGTGCTTTTACTCACTTGAAAAACTGGGTGGTTAGATACAAAAGCTGGGGAAAGAGCATACCTCGAACTGAGAGGTGACCTGTACTATTGGCCCTCCCAAGGTTATTCTCTGCAATCATTTCATTTTATTTCATTTAGCCCTTTGCTCCTCTTGGCTGCATAGGCTATTGACAAATATCCTCCACTTCACTCTCTCCATGGCTTTTTGCTCGAGTTCTCCCCAGTCGAGCCCACTCTCGGACATTTCTGCCTCTACACTTCTTCTCCAACTGTTCCTGGGACGGCCTCGTTTCCTTTTCCCTTGGGGGTTCCATTTCAGGGCTTGACAGGTAATATTTGTGGCAGGTTTTCTGAGGGTGTGACCAATCCAACTCCATTCTCTCTTCTGGATTTGTAGATCTATGGGGTCTTGACTTGTTCTTTTCCACAAGTCCACATTGTTCACCTTGTCTCTCCACCAAATGTTTTGTATCCTTCTTAGGCATCTGTTGATGAATGTTTGTAGTCTCTGTTGTGTGTTTTGTTGTTCTCCATGTTTAAGATCCATACAGCATCACCTGTTTCACGTTGGAGTTAAAGATGCATATCTTAGTGTTGGTGGAGATGTTTTTTAAGCTCCAGATCTTTCTGAGCATGTTAAACACCACTCTAGCCTTGTTGATTCTGCTTCTGATGTCTGCATCCGTCCCTCCGGTGGTATGCACAACACTGCCTAGGTAGGTTAAAGCTCTTACCTCCTCTAGGGCAGTGTTGTTCATGAAATTGAGGTTGATGGTTTTGGAGTGGATCTTGATTACTTGTGTTTTTGTTATATTGGGAGTGAGACCAAGTTTTATTGCATTTGGTGCAAGTCTGTCTGCTCCCACATTGTCCACTGAATTCCATTTCTCTTCCCCTCCGTTGTTTCCCTCATGACCCAGTCAATTGCTAGGAGGAAGAGGAATGGTGAGAGAAGACAGAGTTTAACACCTGTCTTGACTTCAAAGCTCCGGGAAAGCTGGCCTGCATGCATGACTTTACATAAGGTGCTATCATATGAGTTCTTGATTAGGTTGATTATCTTGGTGGGGATTCCATAGTGTTCCATTAGTTGCCATAGTGCTGTCCGGTCTAAGCTGTCGAAGGCCTTCTCAAAGTCAATGAAGTTCATGTACAGGGACGTGTTCCATTCAATAGACTGTTCAATGATGATGATGCATAGCGTTGCTATGTGATCTGTGCATAAGCGATCTTTCCTGAATCCTGCTTGCTGATCCCGGAGCCTCTTGTTTATGGCTTCCTGAAGACGGTTGCGGATGACCCGGTTAAAGACCTTACTGGGCACTGAAAGTAGGGTAATCCCACGGTAGTTGTTGCAGTTTCTTAAGTCTCCTTTTTTTGGTAGTTTCACTATGTGCCCCTCTGCGCATTCGGTGGGTGTCTTTTCATTCTCCCAAAGAGGCTGTAGAGCATGTCTGTAGATGTCTTTATATCAGTTTTAAGGGCTTCAGATGGAATATTGTCAGGGCCAGCAGCCTTTCCTGTTTTCAGTTGTTTGATTGCAGCTTTTATTTATGTTTTTGTTAGTCTGTCACACTTGATCTTTAGCAATGTCCTGGTCTTAAGAATATGTGGCTTCTCTGTTGGTGGTGGTCTGTTCAAAACCTCTTGGAAGTGCTCTACCCATCTATCGAGTTGTTCTTCCAGGGTTAGAAGTAGTTGGCCATTCTTACCCATAATTGGTTTATTATTTTGTTGATATGTCCCAGACAACTTCCTTGTGATGTTATAGAGTTCTTTCATATTTCTTTGAGATACCTGCGAGTTCTGCCTCCTTAGCTAGCCTCTCTATCTGTGATCTCTTATCCCTCCTGGTGTTCTGCCGTACTTCTTGTACTCCCTTTGAGCCATCGCTTTTTCAGATCTTATTCTTGCGTTGTTTACTTTTTCCTTCAGCTTTCCCCTCTGCTGGATTATGTTGTAGGTTTCTGGTGTTATCCATTCTTTTTGTTTTTGGGATCTTCTCCCCAAAGCCTCCTCACATATTGAGCTCCAAGCAGCTTTTAAATGTTCTCACTCTTTGTTTATTGTCCACCCTTCCATCTTTCCAAGTTGTATCTCCATGTTTTTCTTTGAGAGAATATCCTTAAACTGTCTTGTCACTTGAGCATTGCTGAGGTAGTCAGTGTTGTATTTCGCTCTTTGACCCTTCACTTGATGATGTCTCTTCAACTTTAGCTTGAATTTTCCCACCAGGCGATGGTGATCTGAGGCCGCGTCTGCCCCCCGTCTTGTCCTGACATCTTCCATAGTTCTTCTGAACTTTTTTATTGATACAAATGTGATTGATTTGGTTTTCCGTGACGTGATCTAGTGACATCCAGGTTGTTTTGGAGATTGTCTTATGGGGAAAAACTCCCCCCCCATCACCAGATTATTGTTCACACAGATCTCAGCAAACATCTCACCATTTTCATTCATGGTCCCCACTCCATGTTTACCCATCACAGCCTCATATCATACTGCAGCAGGAACAACTGTGGAATTTGAGGACTGTTTTGCATTGGATGACGACAAGTTGGGGCAGACTTCCCTGGTGCAACACAGTATTGACATGGGGGATGCTGCACCCATACGACAGCGTCCACGTTGTCTTCCGCTGGGCCGACAGGAAGCTGCAGAGCAGGCTCTAGTGAAAATGTTACGTGCTGGCATAATAGAGCCTTCTGAGAGCCCCTGGGCATCTCCCGTGGTCATGGTCCCTAAGAAGGG
>JAODLC010000133.1:29210964-29227808 GCA_026781145.1 Hippopotamyrus pictus | reverse complement strand
CATGGTTTACTTTTTTGCCGATTTAACCTAATTTAAAAAACTTTAATACTTCCGACAATGGACGTTTTGAAAAGAAGGCAGATTACGGATTTAGCCAGCGTTTTTTTTCATGATTCTACATATTAAGATTTCAGCGAGATATAAACCGAAATAGACGCGAAAAGTACTCTATGTCGTTGACGACATACTCGGCTCCAGAGGGTTAATAGGCTACAGCAGGTTACAGACCGAATGCGGCATAGGCCGTGCTTGCCGCGAGGCTTCTGCGCAAAGAGTAGACGTGGTTTTCAAAACTCTCTCCTGTCATTTTGGCTCGCGGTCAGTAGCAACTATGTATATTTCGCAATCAAAAAGATTCTAAGCTTGTGTGATATAGCTCTGGGAACTCAGACACGGACAATATATGTTTTTCCTCCATTTCGTGCCCGGTTCAGTGCCTTGTTTCTATTGATCGCGAGACAATGCGTCACAGCGCGCAGCGGTCAAAGTTCAACAAAGTTCATCTTTGACCAAAGTGCTCGCACAAACTCCGTGGGCGGCGCGCGGCACGGAGCGTAGTGTATGGCAGAATGTTTTCATTCCAACCCTACCTTAATCAGGCTTATATGGTCCATAACCCTCTGGAGTCCAGGGGTAGGAAACACACTTTCACTGACTGGGGCATGATCACACATTTCTTCAAATATCATAAACTTAATTCTGGCAGGGGGGTCGCCAGGAACAGGATTGAGAACCACTGGTTTAGGCTGTCATAGAACCTGTCCTTGACCTCATCCACTGCATCTCTGGTGGGTGCATAGCACTGGATTATGTGGGCTTTCACTCTCCTGTTGCTAGTTTTGAGGGTTGCTGAGATGATGCGAGAGCTGATGGGTTCCCATGCAGTTAGAGCCTTTCTGGTGTCTTTTGTCAGCATGATGGCCACTCCCTCCATATGGTTTGCCTCCTCTTCATGTCCAGAATAAATGATGGACTGGCCACTGGTCAATCTGACCTCACCCGACTGTGTCCATCTTGTTTCTGCCAAGCCCAGGGCTGAGAGGTTATAGCGCTCCATTTCCTTGGCAATGGTTGCAGCTTTGCCAGCCTGAAACATGGTTCTGATGTTCCATGTCCTCACGAGGATGGATTTCCTTGTCGTCAGAAGCGCCCTTGCGGGTTTGGCTGATAAGCGTCACAGTCCCCATTGCTGGGGCACCTTCTTCAGGCAGGTGTATGATTTGGTTTTTATTCGTCAATGTTTCTGTAACTGGAACATTTTTTACAAGATGGGATAGTTAACCCCATGCCCAACCCCCAACCTGGGGGGCAAGTTGCTGCTTTTTGTCTGGCCTCTACTCTAGAAATCTGCCTGGCATGGTTGAACCTACTGAGGGTATGAGCCCCCAACGATATAGCCTTTAGAGTCACGGAGGCACGCAAGCAACCCCACCACGACAAGGTAGCAGCACAGGGGTCTCTGCAAAGAGTATTCTCTGCAAAGCAGGTGTATTTTCCCCTCATCTCTCCAACTGATGTTAGTGATCCAGAGATTACCATCTGCTGTTCTATGGTGTTTAACATTTCTAGATGTAAATACCAGGGAATAGAAGCTGAGACTCTGATCTCTCTTCTCATATTCATCTTTTGATCTCACACAAAAATTTCTTCAATGCACAGCAAAAATAAATTTATTGGCCTTGCTGTTCCAATACCTTTGTATAGGACTGAATATTCCTGTTATCAAAAGTCTGTGCTTTTCTCACATGGAGGCTGGGGAGGAGCCAACAAAGAACTACTTTAAAATCGTTCATTAAATCTGTAATAATGAAGGCTTTTAGGAAACACTGAAAAATCTGACTCGTTCTTCACCTACTGTATGTCAATTGTGATCTTGTTCGTCACCAAGATTAATCATTATCGGGAAATGCACACCAGATCATACTTTGTAGGAAGCCAATGGAAGAGTACTTATTTATCCATTGCTATTAAGTGGAACTCTAAGCAAATCTGAGTCGTATACATTATGTAGGTCAACTTAAAATTTACTACAATTACTTGACCTTATGAATACGACACACTAAGGGAAATTGGAATAGTTCTTTCAAATATATAAATTAAACATGAGGTTTCAATTATAATACTCTGTGTCTCCTATAAAATAAATTCCATACTCATGAGTTTAAATAAATCTGTACATATGTCACTTCATCTCAATAGATTTTGTGATTATAACTCACAGTCTCTGTACGACGAAAGTGTCCGTGGGGTTCTTCTAGGTCCAGCAGGACTCCATTCAGTGACCAGGTGAAAGTTAGGTCCATAGTGGGGTCATGAGATGCATGACACTGTAAGGTGACATTGTCTCCTTGGTTGATATCTGCATTGGAGGGAGCTAGAGTAATTTTGGTCGCATCTGGAGAGGAGAGAATTAGATGGAAAGAAGTAGAGGAAATTAGGGGATACAGACAGAGAAATATAAATATTAGAGACAGTCTTGAAATGAAAATTGTTAATACAGATTACATAAGTAAATGACATTCAATATAATTCAATATTGAATAGTATCCAGTATAACTCAAATAATATTTTTAAGATGTCCTTTCCCACAAATGTAGCAAAATATTACAAGTTAGCAAAAGAGGAAGCTGGGGAAAGAGCATACCTCGAACTGAGAGGTGGCCTGTGCTATTGGCCTTGCCAAGGTAATTCTCTGCAAAGCAGGTGTATTTTCCCTCATCTGCCCGACTGATGTTAGTGATCCAGAGATTACCATCTGGTGTGACTGTCACCCTAAACAGAGCAGAGCAATGAAATGTGAAATATATAAAGGGCAACATGCAGAGATACACCATATGCTATGACTGCTTTTATAAAATTAGGCTGTGTTGAATTTCAAGGCTGTCACAACCAATAGATATACTAGTACATATAGATAGGAAGCATACATTCTCATGCTTTCATGTGGTACAGCTTAAAATTTTCATACAATTAATATTTCATTTTTAGTTGCATGAACTACACATTTTAATGAACATTATTTTTATTTAGTAGTTATTTAAATCATTGGCCCCAAGATGATTTGATTACACTTATTTAGGGTATGATGGTGAAAGAAAGAAAGTGAAAGAAGGACAGGCTGCAGGAGTCATCAAATAAAAATCCTTAAGCATCTTCCAGGAAGCCATAAAATCAGCAAGAGCAAAATATTTCTCTGACTTGACATCAAAACACAACCATCAACCAAAGGTTTTATTTAACACATTAAGCACTTTAATCAGTCCCCCAGACAGATCAACATGTTCTTTTAGAGTGCCTGGAGCATTGGGTGGGCATCTCGGGATCTGCATTGCAAACCTTTTCAGTATCTTTTAACAGAGCCCCATCTGACACTGCCCCCCTCCCCCCTTGACTGCCTAAAGGACATGAAGCAGTGGATGGTGACAAATTTCCTAAGCCTGAATGAGAGCAAGACGAAGATATTAATAATTTGATCCCTGGTTGCTGTCAGTCATGTAGCTTTTGATTTGAGACCACTAGCAGACTCCATTAGACCGCACACTAAGAATCTTGGTTTTTCATTTGATTTGGATTTTAAATTTGACAAACAAATACAGTACCTCGACCCACGAACAGTCCTGTTTACAAACAAATTGGGTCATGAACCAGATGTTTGTTTTGTACCATATTTCAGGCTGCGAACACACAAACATCCCCCAAAAGGGTCCATTGAAAGCGCCCCAAAGAACTACTCAAAACACAAAGAAGTGTACATTATGCCCAAGAACGGTTGTTGAATGTATAAAAACTTGTTGTAAATATATGTCTTTACTATATCTCTTCAGAGGTTGAATATCTGAAAAAAGAAAAAAAATTGAGAGAGAAAACATTGTGTTTTTTAACAGTCACATATCTATACATGTACTCTTTTAGTGATTTTGAGGCTATTACCCATGCTTTTCTTACCTCATGCCTGGACTATTGCAATGCACTTTATATTGGGGACAGCTAGACTGCGTTGTCTCGACTGCAGGTGGTGCTAAATGCTGCCACAAGCCTACTAACCAAATCTTAAAAAATGTGCCACATCAGTCATTTTACCATTGTTACACTAGTTACTGGTGAAACTTCAAGTAGAGTTTAAGATTTTACTGTTAATTTTTAAAGCGTTAAATGAGGGAGCACCAACCTATATCAGTGACCTCATACATTTGTACTTTCCACCGAGAGCCCTGAGGTCATCTAATCAGCTGCTGCTCTCCGTACCAACCAGCTGTTTGAGGAGGAAAGGTGACCATGCTTTCACCGTGGTTGGGTCCAAGTTGTGGAACAAGCTCACTTGCCATGTCCAATCTGCACCCACTATGGAATGTTTTAAGTTGAGGCTAAAAACTCATTTATTTGCTAAGGCATTTTAGATAAACATGCTGTGTATTTTATTACAGTGTTTTGTAAGTTTGTTTCATTATATTTTACATTTTACTTTGTTTTATTTGTTTTACGTAATTTGTTTTTTTAACCCTTGCCTTTTATGCTTATTGTTTTTATTGATGTAAAGCCACTGGTTGTTTTTAACAGTGCAATATAAATGAAATGATTTAACTTGACTTGACTAGGGAAATGTTTAATTTCTGTCTAAAACCTAAATTTCAACTTCACTAAGAATTCAGAAATGACCATGGGAACTTAAGTACTGGCACAGCATGCGGGACGAAGGGCTTGAAAGCTGGTGTTAGGCAGAAAGGGGTTCTATTAACTGAATGTGAGCAGGGAAACAAACAAGACCATGAGGGATCAAAACAAGGGGAAGGACACAGGCAAACAGGAGGACTGACATCAATGACCGGACTGAGACTGACAAGACAGACAGGTACTGAAATACAAAGATTAACGAAGGGTAACAAGCAACATGCATAGCTCATCTGGACCACATTAAGAAAGAGACAGATGGGTCAAGCAGAGGTGACTGGCATATTAGTAAAGAGGGAGAACAAACCAGCATAAATTGTCAAAAAACCCAACTACTGAACAAAAGTCCAGGGCTGATTTTTAATCCCAAACCAACTCTACTAACTAGAGGTGCACCATTGTAGAAATTTGATAAATACCGACAGACTGTCAATACCATTAATCAGCAAACCAGTCAGACACTTGTCAGGTTGGGACAGTGGAGGGGGGGGCGGGGTGCCGGCAGTGAAATTGGCCAAACTTGCTGGCGTAGATAAGCAGAATGATGTCACATATTTCTTTTTATTCTGTGGAAAATGAGAGATTGATCTGATGGCCAGAATTAATTGTAAACGTTGTAGGCTTGTACACCTCTTTAAGTGGTAAATGACCCAGCAAAATCCCTCGTCCTCCACTACAAAAAATGGCCGATCGTCCAATTCAGTCATCTACAATTTTTTTTGTGTCTTTAGCTCTGGTGCTCATAACTTTGTATATTAGTATAAAGTTTAATATTGGCCGGCAGTATCAGCCAAGATCGACATATTGAACTGATGCTGATATCTTGCTTTATTGAATATTGGCATATCTTAACTGATATGTCGTGCATTGCTAGGCCTATTATTACTTGCTAATTAGCTAATTCAAATAATGGTCTTGATTACTGCTACCATAGTTAGCAAAAATTATGACTTTTTTGCACTACAAAATAGGACCATGTCCAAAAAGCATTATAGTGCAAAGATTATCTTAACCATTAGAGAATGAGTTCTGCGAGGCAAAACAAGGGTGAGTTTTTGCCAAAAGTGTTGAATCACAAAGTTCATGTCCATAACGCATAGATTATCAGGTAGTGCTTCCTTTATGAATACTAATGAGCCTTCCCCTGTCATCCTGCATTTTGAAAACGTGTTGGCACTGCTACTTAGCATATCTACCTGCAGCATATGAACACAACAGTGCACAGCCCCGAAGAAGGGGTATCTTCAGAGAGTATTTTGGCCACAAAAGTCAATTATAATTGACTATGGCAGTACATATTAAATGCAGCTGAATCTCGACTATAATAATTGGTTTATTGATTGATGCATGTTTATGCCACTATTGATGCATTTTTATAACACATATTATTTACATACGGCAACATCCCCATCTTTCAACCACTTATCCAATACAGGGTCATGGTGAGCCTGCATGCAGCCTATCCTAGGATTCACAAGGCACAAGGCAGGGCAATGCCCTGGACAAGGTAAGAGGTTGGAAGATCCCAGCATACCAGCATTGTTAGGTGTGGTGGTAACAGTTTCAGGTTTTGAAGATACTTGTCATTTAGCAAGGATTGTAAAACTGAATAGTTTTACACCAAACATGATACTGTAAATACAGACAAACTCTTGAGAGGAAAAAATCAGTTTGAAGAACAAGACTGAGACAGAGGCTTAAAAAACACATCAGAGGGAAAAGAAATGTTTGTACTTCCCTAAATATTATTTCAACTAGGACATGGACAATCATAGCTGAACATTGTATCTTCCAGATGTACAATATTTACAGACAATCTCACATCAAAAGACACATCTATAATTAAGTATTTATTAAATTATGTATTCTTAATAAATACTATGAATAAGTATGGGTGAACAGAACAATGTCAAACAATGATAATACTTAATATGAGGATGAGAGGAGGAGGAACAAAATCCAGAAAACTTAAATGAACACTGAGTCATAGAAGTACAGTAACTCAAGACTGGGCACGTGCACTGACTAAACAAACAACAACATAAAAAAATGCTCCATCTTATAAATAATAACTGTAATACGAAACAGGTGAACCAAGCATGGTGGCTTTTTACCTGACTTTGGCCTATACCAGGATGTCAAATGACTTCACCCTCACCATACTTATTTTTCTGTATTTTACTTTCATTAGCTGATATGTCAAATACATCTGTAGAGCACAAAATTCATATTCCATCAACATGAAGGAGTTTAAAAGTTGGCCCTTTTTCATGGGACTATCCATACCATTTTAATAAATGCTATTTTGAGTGACTAAGTAATGGACAGCTATGTCTTGCCTGCTATTGTTAGTCAGAAGCTCTGTGCCACGGCTCCAGAAGAGGGTGGGTTTGGGGGCAGCACGTGGCTTGCACTCCATCATCACCTGCCCCCCTCGTGCTGCTGGAACAAGCCTCCGAACTGGATTCAGGCGAAAATCTGGGGCCAGGACTATGGCAGGCCAGGGAAACAGAGGCAAGAAGAGGAAATAATAGAGATAGAGCCGAGAGAAAAGACAGGAAAAGACACACTATATAGAGGATAAAAAATTATTCTGATGAGCTAGTTGGGGAGGCCTGACAGGGACAATACGATGCATCAGGACAGTGGTGCAACAAAAGTATGACAGGTTAGTAAAGAAAATAAAGTATAAAGAAGAAGATTCATTTAAAACTTGAATTATTGCTTCATAAATATCCATTTCATTTTCCTTAAAAATACCCATTCCATTTTCCTTAATGGCTTATTGCGTGCAGGGTTCGGTGAGCCTGGAGCCTAATCCAGGAAACACTGAGGACACATGCACACAATCATACATTAATGGAAATTTACAGACAAAAATTCAAGTCAACTCAACAATTCAAGAAACTTTTCGGACAGTGGCATGGTGACATAGTGATTAACACTACAGCCTTACACCTCTTAGTGTGTAGCTCAATTCTGGCCATTGGTGCTGTGTGCGTGTCACATGCCCTTTCATGTTTATCTGAGTTTCTTCCAAATACTCTGGATTCTAATGTTGCCCTGGGATGTACTGGCATCCTATTCAGGGTGCTCCCTGGCCTGACATTTGTGGACAGGATCCAAGATATCACAATACAGAACAAGCAGGATGGATAGACAGTTAATAAAATTCTTTTGAAAATCTCCATCTCTTAAATCTATGTATGGTAATACCTTAATGCGCTCATTTTGGCATCTCACCTTGAACTCTTAGTTCTGCATTAGAATAGATGGTACCATGCTTGTTTTCAGCCACACACTGGTACATCCCAGAGTCTTCTAGTGCCAGGTGACTTATTTTCAGCAGTCCACCGTTGACTTCAATTCGATCCTGATGTCAAAGTAGATTATGATTATGAAGTAGTAGCAGAACATCCATTATTTATAATATTTATAAAAATAAATGAATGTTATATTTAAATGGTTTGATTCTATTGACAGTGCTGAACATCCTGATATATTTTAGTTATTTCACAAAATGATTTTTTTTGCAAACCTGTGTGCTGATTGACTGCCCATTGCGCAACCAGCGCACAGATGGACGAGGCTTCCCTGCTGATGCACAACTCCAGCGCAGTTCTGAACTTATTTCAACCTCTGAGTCACTCATTACATGCAGCCATTCTGGCTGGGCTATGAGAAAGTTGTTGATCGTGATAAGTATTCCAGAAACAGCACATAAACATTCATTTACAAAAACATAAACAGCACATTTACAAATCATTCTAAATACAACCAAGGAAAATACAACACTGTGGTAATGTGTTTTTTTTATCGTTGGTTAGATTGGAAGAGAAATTCATTTATCTGTTACCTTGCAGTATAATGCGACCTTGATAGACGTCACGACCCTCTGAATTTTCAGCCTCACACTCATATATCCCTTCATCATCAAATTCAAGCTCTGGCAGAATCAGAATGGGCCCACTGGCACTCGTGGAGGCCTTGGAAGGCAGGTTCCCATCTACTTTCCTCCAGCGTATCTGTGGTACAGGACTTGGGAAAAATGGCATAGGTCAGGAAAGTGTCCTGCTGTGATTACAAAATAACCAGGTTATCCGCCTATAGTCAAAGCAAACTGAAATTGCGATTTCCATTCAAGATTGTCAGGCTGTCTCTGTATTCTTGAGTTGCTGTTAAGTGCATCAGTAAATGTCCAACTATACAACAGAATGGGATACTAACACTTTATTAATGATACGATACCCCTGGGGAAATGCTCGTACCCCATTTTGCTCTCCATGAGACTCAAAGAAACATGTACAGGTTAGAGCAAGTTTGGAGGTTGCAGTACAGGGTCAACCAGCATGCAGCAACTCTGGAACTGGGAGTTAAGGGCCTTGCTGAAGGGCCCATGGACATATGACTATTGTCCTGAGGCTTGAACTGGCAACCGTCTAACCACAGGCACAGAGTCTAAGCCGAATGACCGAGCTTCTCACCCTATCTCTAAGGGAGAGCCGAGCCACCCTGCGGAGGAAACTAATTTCAGCCACTTGTATTTGCGATCTCATTCTTTCTGTCACTACCCACAGCTCATGACAGGTGAGGGTAGGAACGCAGATCGACTGGTAAATCGAGAGCTTTGCCTTTTGGCTCAGCTCCTTCTTCATCGTGACAGACCAATGCAGCGCCCGCATCACTGCTGACACCACACCGATCCGCCTGTTGATCTCCCATACCACCCTTCCCTTACTCCTGAACAAGACCCCAAGATGCTTAAACTCCTCCACTTGGGGAAGAACCCCATCCCCGATCCAGAGAGAGCATTCCACCCTTTTCCGGCTGAGGACCAAAGTCTCGGATCTGATTCTCATCCCAGGCGTTTCACTCTTGGCTGCGAACTGCTCCAGTGAGAGCCAAAGGTCACCAAACCAGACACTCTCAACACTCTAGCTGCACCTAGAAATTCTGTCCATAAAGGTATGAACTGAATCGGTGACAAAGGGCAGCCCTGGCAGAGTCCAAACCTCACTGGAAACGAGTCCGACTTACTGCAGACAATGCGGACCATGCTCTGACACCGGTCATACAGGGACCGAACAGCCCTTATAAGTAAGTCTGGCACCCCATACTCCCAGAGCACTCCCCACAGGATTCCCCAAGGGACATAGTCGAATGCCTTCTCCAAGTCCACAAAGCACATGTAGACTGGTTGGGCAAATTCCCATGCACCCTCCAGGACCCTGCTGAGAGTATACAGCTGGTATAGTGTTCCACGGCCTGGGCGAAAACCACACTGCTCCTCCTGAATCGAAGGTTCAACAATCCAACGGACCATCCTCTCCAGGACCCCCGAATACACCTTACCAGGGAAGGCTGAGGAGTGTGATACCCCTATAGTTGGAGCACACCCTCCAGGTCCCCTTCTTAAAGAGGGGGACTGCCACCCCAGTCTGCCAGTCCAGAGGCACTGCCCCCGATGTCCACGCGATGCTGCAGGAGAGCCCCACAGCATCCAGAGCCTTGAGGAACTCCATGTAGATCTCATCCACTCTCGGGGCCTGGCCACCGAGATTGTTGAGAGTTGAGGTCAGCAGCGCCCCATCCCCACCATGCAGTGTTGATGCTGCACCGCTTTCCCGCCCTAAGCTGCTTGATGGTGGACTAGAATCTCTTCGAAGCCATCCGCAAGTCGTTCTCCATAGCCTCACCAAACTCCTCCCACACCCGAATTTTTGCCTCAGCGACCTCCAAAGCCACATTATGCTTGGTCCACCAGTATTCATCAGCTGCCTCTGGAGTCCCACAGACCAAAAAGGCCCAATAGGACTCCTTCAGATTGACGGCATTCAGATTGACAGTATGTTCAGGGATTGCTGCCGCAACAGGCACCAACCACCTTACAGCCACAGCTCTGGTCAGCCTCCTCTACAATGGAGGCGCAGACATGGCCCATTCAGACTCAAAGTCCCCTGTCTCCCCTGGGACTTGGGTGAAGTTTTGCCAGAGATGAGAGTTGAAGCTCATCCTGGCAGGGGATTCCGCCAGACATTCCCAGCAGACCCTCACTATATGCTTGGGCCTGCCAGGCCTGACCGGCTTCCTCCCCCACCAGCGGAGTCAACCTACCACCAGGCGTTGATCGGTTGACAGCTCCGCCCCTCTCTTCACCCGAATGTCCAATACACAGGGCCGCAAGTCTGATGACACGACCACAAAGTCAATCATCAAACTGCAGCCTAGGGTGTGCTGATGCCAAGTACACATATAGACACCCTTATGTTTGAAAATGGTGTTTATTATGATGAGCACAGAAGCCCAATAGCAGAACACCGCTCGGGTTCAGATCGGGGGGGCCGTTCCTCCCAATCACGCCACTCCAGGTCTCACTGTCATTGCCCACTTAAGCATTGAAGTCCCCCAGCAGAACAAGAGAGTCCCCAGGGGGAGTGATCTCCAACACCCCTTCCAAGGACTCCAAAAAGGGTGTGTATTCTGAACTGCCACTTGGTGCAAATAACAATCAGGTACCTGCCCCCCCCCACCCAAAGGCGAAGGGAGGCTACCCTCTCATCTACCGCAGTAAACCCCAATGTACAGGCGCCCAGCCAGGGGGCAAGAAGTATGCCCATCCCTGCTCGGTGCCTCTCCCCGTGAGTAACTCCAAGGTGGAAGAGGGTCCAACCCCCCTCAAGGAGACTGGTTCCAGACCCAAAGCCGTGCATCGAGGTGAGCCCGACTATATCTAGTCGGAACCTCACAACCTCTCGCACCAGTTCAGGCTCCTTCCCCTCCAGAGAGGTGACATTCCATGTCCCTAGACCTAGCTTCTGCAGCCGAGGATCGGTCCGCCAAGGTCCCTGCCTTCGGCCACTGCCTAACTCACACAGCAACTGACCCCTTTGGCCCCTCCTACAGGTGGTGAGCCCATTGGAGGGGGGACCCACATGCCTTCTTCGGGCTACGCCCGACCAGGCCCCATGGGTGCAGGCCTGGCCACCACCCCCAGGCCAGGGCCCTGGTGATCCGCGTTCAGGCACATTTGCAATCATTGCAGTTGTTATTCTGTAAAATGTATATGCAGCCTTCCCTCATTTTCTGATGGGGAGTACCTTGAATAGCTTTATACCTTTTATAACAGGGAACAAATAGAAACTACTTGAACAATGTAAATTAGTTAATAATAGTTACTGTTTTGTTTTATATTGTAATGCTTTTTTAACAGTATATTCGCAATGGATGCTAACAACACTAAATAAATAAATGGACACGGAAAGACACTTTTATCTAATAATGCTTGGAATGTGATGTCAATAATGCATAATGTTTAAAGAATTCCAGCGCAAGACGAGACACTGTACAGATTATTATTATTATTATTATTATTATTATTATTATTATTATTATTGTTGTTATTATAATTATCAACAGTCCATTTTTGTCCCACTGGGGATATAGTAAACACACTGTGGTCACACATGTGGGGACAATAGAACCAACAACAATTAAGGATTAAACAACAGTGCACTAAAAAAGACAACATAGTGCAAGACAAAAGACAGTACAGTGGTACCTCAGTTCTCGAACTCATTAGAACTCGAATTTCTTAAAAATTGAACCAAACAGTTCGAAAAAAAAAATTACCTATTGCCAGATCTGAATCTCAGAAGTCAAACCGTGAACGCCGACCTAAGATTGTACGCGCGGGGAAATGAGTCACACCGCACGTCTTTCAGCGGAAACAAAAGATAAAGCTTCAGTCTCAGCCTTGCATTAGCTGTGATAGCACCGTGCATGTTTACACTAACTGAATACATATATTTAGACAGTAAAAATACATTTAGACAATGATAGACATGAGTAATTATTATTATATAATAAAATACCTTTAAAAAATAAAGATTTCTTATTAATTATTTTAATATAAATAATAAACCATTATTACATTTAATTATAATAATATTGTTGTGCCAAGCAGGGATGGAATGGAGACAAAGGCACAGACATCAGGGTATTGGGGAATACGGGCTTTAATTACAGGTAAGGCAGGCAAAACGCAGAAGGACAATACAATGACCGGACTGGGGAAACAAAATGAAACACGGACGAAATACAGAGGACTACTGACAACAACCAGAAACAGCTGATCACACGGGGATTCGAGGGGGCGTGGCACACGGAAGGAGCGGACGATCGGGGCAGGACGCATTGTTTGGATACATTTATTTTCTTACTTTACAAATTACTGTTTTGATACATGTGCTTAGATGTGTTTAGTACAGTATATGCTCTTGTTTTATCCGGTTCATTTTGTGTTTAAATGCTAAAACAAAAAAAAAAAAAAAAAAAAAACATATTTAGGTGTATTTTTGGGGGGGCTGGGAACCAATTCATTGGTTTTCCATTATTTCTTAAGGGGAAAATTCGATCACAACTCGAACTTTTTCGGATTTGATCCGGAGTTCTGAACAGATTAAATTCAAGTGCTGAGGTACCACTGTACTATATAAAAATTTTAGTGGCCTTGAAGTTCTAGACAACGGTATGCGGCAATCTATTATTACATCATTTATACAGAATGGTACATGAAATGGAAAAAAGAAGATGGAAAGAAAGCAAGTAGAAAACACAGGAGAGGAGCCAAACTGGTTGTCTTGCAACCACCCACCTCTTAATTAAAGGCAAAGTGTAAACTGAGGTCATGGTCAAAATCAAAGTAAATTTGTATAGGGCTGAATTATTCTACACATGTATAAATAATTTTCTACTAGGGGTAATTAAACAGAAAGCAAAGAACAATCAAATCTCAAAAGGACTAACTACTTGTTTACAAAGTACTTATCGAAAAACATGAACAGTATTAATGCAAGCTGTGGCTTTATGCACAATATCACATAACTTTTCAGCTGATTTCTTTTAAAATTTTGATTATATGTAAATTCAAATACTCTGTAAAGATATTGATTATAATTACAGTTATGTTTGCCAGTGACAGGTCTGCAAGAGTGAAAAGACTCACTTCCCATAGGCAAAACATTCAAGCTGTGCAGTGTGTCCAGCCAAGGCATATGTCTCAGATGGAAAACGTACTTTAATATTAGGTGCAGTCCTTCTGGGGTTTGCTAGAAAGAAGAGGACAAATTAAGAACTAGTGATAATGACAGGGTACAAGGGTACGAGGCACAATGCACTTTGCAGATTATTCAATAATACTGTATTCTCAACTGCATTCAGCACAATACTAGCATACAAATACATTGGAATTGATTGCAGTGAATTGGTTAAAAAATAAGGCATGTCTGAGTCAAACCATAAAAATAATAGCACGTCAATTTTTCATCAATAGCAAAGTGAGAAAAGCATAATGTATATATATTTTATTTGACAAAAGTATTGTGTTTACAACTTGATCTCTTTACTCTTTGGAATATTACACAAATTCTCTGAATGTTATCTGTCACACAACATTAGGATACTCGTTATGCAAGTAAAATGACACTGATCATTTATAGGATGATTACAAACCATCAGATAAAACCATGAGTGGGTTCGCCCTGCTGAAGACACTTTTGGTGCTGATTTCCATGTTATTTGTGGTGAAGCAAAAGTAATTGCCTGAGTCTTTAACTTCTGCACTGGCAATGTACAGATTCCCTGTAACTTGGGAAATGAACCATCGACCATCAGTAGTCTGGACAAAATTAGGAAATTCATTGAAGAACCAGCGGTATGACAGTGCTGCAAAAGTGAAAGTAAGAACAGATTTATTAGCAGTTGTATAATATTTATTCATGCAGACATTAACATATTATCTCACAGACTAATTATTGAATAACGGAACAGTGTATGCACCTAAAAAAAATCTGCTGGTTGTAAAAGCATATATACTCCAGAAAACCTTCAATTTTCAGATGTGTTGCTCACAGGATCGCATCTCAACAACTCCACATTTGGTGTAGTTTCTAACTGATTATGATGTAACTGGGATTAATACAGTGTCAGAAAAAAATATACCAATTGGTACCTTTGAGTGATCAATTACTTGTCACTGAGGCAGTATCCTCAATGGCCTGTCAATTGTACCGTAGCTTTAGGTAAATGTCCCTCTTAGTCTAATTAATGTACAGAAATGGACTTTGAGGAACGTGTTTGTACCATTTGATGTTAATGTTTGAACCTTGAGGAACAAAACTGTATCAGGGCTTTTTCCTTTTTTCTGACAGTGTAGCCTTACCACAATGGCTACATTTCTTTTTTCATCAAGACAAAGGCCCAATCCCATTTCTCCTCCCTTAGCCCTACCACTAGATTTCGAGGGCCCTCCCTTCCGATGTTGACTTCACAGCTCGTAGCCACAAGGGGTAGGGCTTGAAATCTTTACCTAGGAATCGGGACACCACTCGCTTACGTCATCAGCAGTCGATCATTGCACATACGTTTCACATTTTGCATTTGTTTGTAACAATGCCGGCTCAAAGTATGGCGTTGTCGACTGCGTGCATTTTAATCATTATACTCCGTTTGATGAAGGCTCGCTTGTGGATTTTTATGAGCTATCGTTTAAAAATGACTCGTGTTTGTGTCAGCTAGATAGTGCCTGGCTAAAGTTTTACCTGTCGCTTTACCTGTGTCACAATGTTCATAATATGATGTACCTAATTTTCATTGCTTAATCTATTTGGTATACGATTTCCTTTAATAAATGTGACTTTCTGTGCATGTACACAGCGATTAACATACAAATTAGAATAAACATATTATTTTATGTACCGTTTAGCAAATGCTATCCAAACGCTGCATGCTTAAATATAGTGCATATAAATAGTACAATATAATTTTTTTTACCTCATTTTTTTTAAAAGTACATGAGCTATATGTGTGCGGATTATTTGTTTTATTATCTTGTATGCATGAACACATGGAACATTTTAAAGGTAAAATAATTTTTTTTTGCTCTGATACCATTTAGGTAGCATTCATGAAAGAGGACTTTCACGTTAATTAATGTGTATCAACAATCGGGGGTGAGTTTCCCCAAAACTGTCGTAGCCAAAATACTACATAAAAAGGACTTTGAATGCTCTCTCTCTGAATAAATACATTCTTAATTCTTCGATGGTTTTGTGAAACTCGGTTCTTTTTCTATAAATACTACAGAAATACTGCTGTCTCTACGCACGGAATTAGCGATTTTCAGAAAATTGTTTTTGAAAAATTCAACCAAATACTCAGTTTCACTTACATTAAACTAAGGTATTCCGCTAAAAATTAGATTTTTTTGCAAGTGTATTTATAAAGATGTATTACATTTATGAGCTTCTCTCCCAAACCGCTAGCCATCTTTTCTTTTCGTGTATTGCAATGCATTGTAGGAATTTTCTTCTTTCACTCGGTTTTGAGTCAGCATCTGAAAAATCTCCGTTTCGAGGGCTATCTTGAGGGCTGAACACCACTACCCCTTGCTGCTAAAAAAGAAATGGGACAACGCTACCCTATGCGGGTACGCGCAAAACGGAGGGGTAGGGCTAAGTGGGGGTATTGGGATTGGGCCAAAGACAACATGCTACATGAAGCAGCTTCTTGCATGATGATAGCCTCCAACACTGTATACTTACAATTCTGAATATGCAGTAATTAATTGTGTACATTTTACTGGAGGTTCATTTGCTTACATAATTTGTACAGTTAGAGGGCATACAATGTTCTTAAAGACGAGACTTAAGACCATGATCTTCAAAGTGTGACTTTGCAGATCCTTAATTTTACATTCTGTGGAAGGGGGGTAAGTAAAGACAGTGAAAGTGTAAGATATTTAAAACAAATTGTTATGAGTCCATATGAAAATGAGTAATTATCAGGGCCGCTTTTAAGGTTCTGTAGATGTCGGTGCAAGAATTTGTCATAGGGGCTCAGCTGACCATTTTGTATGGCATTAAATTAATGCCAAAACTCGCGCACATAAAAACCACGCGCGCGTATGCGCTCGCAAACAGAAAACCCATGCTCTCAACGCGCTCGCGCTGGCTTTAATAACTTTTAACGGAAGGTGGGGCGTTTTTAATGACAGAATCGTCCAGTACATAGACAACGATGCATGCACACCGATTATTTTTCCGCTTCAAACCATTTCGTGATTTGTGCAAAATCGTGTTAATAGTAATATTATATGTTCTTTCAGCTGTAATGACATG
>JAODLC010000133.1:29151570-29163686 GCA_026781145.1 Hippopotamyrus pictus | reverse complement strand
GCTGTCAGTCAGGGGCGGTCACTGATGATGTCATTTGGCGCCGGTACCATTTTTTTTACGCCAGTGGAAAACCGACATGAAAGAAGTACCAAACTTTCGGCACTTTATGGAAGTACCGAAAGTACGGTACCTGGTGCAGTGGAAAAATGCCCAAAGTGACGGAAAATCACTCCTGATTCCAAATCTGGTATGTATCGATGACTGTATGTATCAAAAGTTACACCAGTTTAATGAAAATCAGTAAAGGGGAATCAGTTTTGTCATAAATCCCAAAAGGACTGCCACAGACACCCCTCCAAAAGCCTGCCAACTGGATGGTCAGCCATTGGTTCAGGTGTCAAATTCCTGGTCATCCCATGAACTTTAGACCAAAACCTGGCACCTCAGAACAAAGCCAAGAAAGAGAAGCAAAGAGAAGGCAAGAGAGAACATCAGCCTGCAGAGAGACAGAGAAGAGCAGCCCAAAAGAAGCCTTCCTGAAGAATGTCGGTGAAGGCCTGCTACCCATGAGAGAACTGCAACCAAGACAAAGCCTTTTACCTTAAAGCTTTACAAGGAGAGAGAATCCAAGGGGCTCCACTCCAACAACAGCTACAAAAGCTGTGCCTTCTTGACTGCTACCATTCCCTGAGCGCATCACCTATGCAGTCTACTGCCAAAACCCCCTCCACTCTGCAACCAAGTGAACCAACTTCCTTTCATCCTAACAACCTAAGCTATTCTGTTAACCTGATATATGACTTTAGAGTCGTATTTCCACAAACTGTGCTTGCTTTGCAGAACAGTATTAATAAATGCATGTCTTTTACACAACTTCAATCTCTGTTCATTGAGTGCTCACAATAGTCCGTGCCTATGTGCGGTATGGCTGCTAAGCTTTAAAACATCAAACTCGCCTGAAATATTGCGAGACTCTCTCTCAACGGCCGTGAGGGGAGCTTCACTACCAACCGTTTACATTACCTGGTGATGTAGCTCAGTAGACGAGCATTCTGACCCAGGTTGTTGAGTGATACTGGTAATTAGTGAATCCCATTTAAGTCTCACATTAACAGACTCACAGGGATTCCGCAATTGAGATTGGAGGAACCAACCATTCGGCATAAAGATTAGTTAATAATCGTTATTAAATACTAATTAATTGATTAATTAATTAATTCATTAAAACTTAAATAATTTCCTTATACATTGGTGGAGATATTAAAATTTACCTGAGCTAATTATTCCTACAAGGGTCAAAATGGACAGATATTTCACAGGTACGAAAAGAAAAACAGATGCTGTTTCTGAGAGACACGAAGCAAGTGCTGAAACCGGCAAAAAAACAAGAAATATGATGAAGCATATCTTGCTCTGGGTTACTCTGTTAATGTGATAGGAGATGAGGAGAGACTTGTCTGTGTTTTATGTTTGAAGACATTGGCAGCTGACAGTATGAACAAATTAAACTCTCACAATGTCTTGTTCACGTGTCTTCAGAAGTTTCTGCATTTGTTCTTGTTTATACAGACTGAATTTTATTGTTGCATTTCCGGAAAAGTGCAAATTATGCTTAATTTGCCTTTTTTCGACTCTTGAATCAGTGTAGTGACAAATGTCCCAGAAAGTTGTATGAAGTGAAAGTTTTTTTTTTTTGCTTAACAAAAGTTACTGAAGAAATTAATGTTAATGAATTTGATGTTATCTAAATAAAGTTAAACCTAGGCTTTTCTGTCATTGTTTTGGTGTGGTGGGGCATGAAAATATTTCTTGCTGCTAAGTAGGGAATGATAGAAAAAGTTTGAGAACCACTGATTTAAAGCAAAAATCTTCTTAGGAACACTTACTGTATACTATAGCCCAAAAAATCATGGAAACTGTATTTACTGCTACAGTCATTAGTACAAGGAAAAGTATAAGGACTGAACCCTGACTGACACAAAGGACCTCTTCATAAGAGACCTCTTTTAGTTACATCCTTCAGTCACTCACAAGTGCTCTCAACACAAAAGGACATCTCTTCAAAATTGTGAGATGGTCAAACAGTCTATATTCTTCAGCATCCATGCTCAGAAACTGCTAAAAATACTATTCAGCACACATCTATACTGGAATGTATGACAGGTTTTCTCAAGACAGAAAACTAGTAGCTTAAGATAATTGTTGATATTATGCTACTTTAGCTTAATTGATTTTAATTAATTTTAGGTTGTATTACACATACTATTACCAGCTTGTGATTTATATTTAAGATCATTTCATCAATTAATCACATTTAAGGCAATTTCCCATCTAACCACGTCATATTTGCCTGAAAAAAATTCCAGAGGGAAGATATATTTTTTAATAAGTATCTACTTTTATTTGTTTACTCAACAACAATAATAATAATGGTAATAATAATATTAATAATAATAATTGTCAGGGTCAGTGCCTGTCTAACCCTACCCTACGTGTCCCGCCTTTCCACTCCTTGTCTAATCCTTGCGTGTTCCCCTGTTCCTTGGATTGCCACATGACTCAGGGGTTTGAGTGTGTTGAGTGTGAGGCTGTTACCCTACAGACAAGGGTGCAAAGCCCGTCTTACCTGTTCTGTTTAATTATTGATGTTTTGTTCCTAATGTTTGTAGTTATTTTGGTTCTCTGTTTGGTTTGCCCTGTTTGTGTCCTGTGTGATTTTAGTTTTTGTCTAGGTTTATTCAGCCCTCTGTGACCTGCCTCCTTGTTTGTAGTTTTGGTTTAAGGTTCCTTAGTTTAATGCTTGTTTAAGTGTAATCTGCCCCACCCATTCCTTGTTGTCCTGAGTCCTTATTGTTTTGGTTAATTGATTATTAGTTGCGCCTGTTCACTGTTCCTGTGTATTTAAGTGCTTGCTTTTGTTTTTCTCTTTAGTCAGTCTTTGTGAGAAGTTACTCTGTGTGCTTATGTTCTCTGCTTGGTTTTCTAGTCTTGTTCCTCATCTAGCCCAGTTCCTTTGTTGTGTTACTTAGTACAGACGCTCCTCTACTTACGAACTTTCAACTTACGAACTTTCAGACATACAAACGAAGAGGACTGTAAGTCCAAATTATGTTCATTGGGCTCCCGTTTCCTGTCTGCAAAATCAATTTTTTTATGCGCTCCAATCCTAACTAGTACGACTTCTGGCCGCTACACCCGCCGCGCAGCAACGTAACATGCGTACTCCCAGCATCCTAGTTGATTGAACTTGCATATACCCTTAAAATGATGCTGAATAACGACTTACGAACATTTCCAAATTATGAACGGCTGTTTTGAACGTATTTCATTCGTGAGTAGAGGAGCGTCTGTAGTTTCTTTACTTTATTCTGATTTCTCCCAGGTTGTTTTTGATCCCTTGTGGTCTTTTATTTTGGGCCTCCCTCAGTGTTCAGCTCCCTAATAAACCCCTTTTGTCTTGTGAGCCACCAATGGATTGTCATCTCTTTTTCCCACCTGTGCCATAACTAATAATAATAAATAAATAAATTTATGAATTAATTAAAAGATGGCGGTGGGAATGTTTTTAGACCTTTTTCTAGTGTTGTGTACCGAGGGCCCATTTTTAAAATCCAACATCTAGACAAATACTTAAGCTAGGTTCTTAAAATTTTATAGGGTATCTGGTATAGAAACTTATGAATATAAATGGACTCTCAGAAATGTAGTTCAAGTTTAACACAGAATACTGAGTGCCCAAATTTCCCAAAAAAACTGACCACACTGTAGAAACCACAATTTTAAAGGTAGGGTACTGATATTTTATATCAGGGGTGGGCAATCTTAGCTGCAAAGGGCCATTGTGTATGTTTTCGCTGCAACACCCTAATTAGGTCACTAATTAGAGGACTGATTGGATGAAGAGTCCTCACACTTGGGTTTGAACAGCTGACTTAAAGGTTATCCCAAAAACCTGCATACACACCGGCCCTTTGTGGATAAGATTGCCCACCCCTGTTTTATATACAGCTTCACATGTACAAGATACAATATATTGTCTGAAACAGTAAAAATCAAATTAATGCGTTTATAAATATTAAACAAAAAAAGAAAATTCATTATCTAGCTTCAGTATGATATTCCCCAGGTATGACATCATGTACCACATCCATTCTTTTGTGGGAAGAACAAGTTTCTGTTAATATTATATCCAGAATTTGTGATGGTGTTCTCTCTCATTTTCCCAACATGATTTTTTTGAATTACTTCTGTGTTCCTGCTCAATGGTCTCTGAGTGAATACTCAAGCAATTGTGAAAAATCAATATTTTCAGGATAGAGGACTTAAATTTTACACAGTGATTCCCCTATCTTAGTAAAATACATTGTGAAAGATAGGCCCAATCACATGATTACATACAGATATATCAAAGCTCCAAAATGGACAAAAATGCACAATTTCATTAGAACATTTCCAAGATATTAAACCATGAATCACCTTAGCAAACATATGATGTTTGAAAATACATGTATATTGATATTCAGTGAATGATTCACTGTGATGCTAACAGACATTGAGCTAATATGAAATATTTAGAGAAACTATCACCAACAGCACTTATTTCATTAAAAATGGTCCCTCAATACACAATAGTAGAAAAAGACCTAAAAACACCTCCACCCCATCCCTTATTTTTTTATTTTTGAGAAAACTAATGACAATAGGGACCTGACATTTTGTACTTTTCCTATTGGGAAGTATATCCCCCTGAGTTGGTCAGGTCAGAGGCATCTGATAAAATGACATGGAATGATCTTTTAAGAGACTACAAAATGTCATAATAAGGGATGTGTAATTCTAATTTAAACCTGGATAATACTCAGTTTATCTATATAAAATAGAAGCTAAATAGGCAAGTATAGTTGACAAGGTTTAAATTTGCCATACAAATTCATAAAAATGTTTTGTTTCCACAAATTTAAATAACCCGATGGCTTAGTATAACAGCAGGTACAATGGCACACATTACAACGAAAGCATGGTCAGTCTTACTTTACAGTAATTTCAAAGTAAAAGTCAAAGTGAAGCAACATCAAAACAATTCAGCTCTCTTTAAAAGGGAAACAGAACGAAACATTTGGCAAAACAAAGAAAAAAGGTAAGTGCAAGAAAAGTAGTTACAAAATATATCACAGCAAAGAAAGAAGAAACACTTTCAACGCTAAAGGTAAATTTGGTCTAAAGCAAGCTTTGTTCTTTGCAGTAATTACTGGATTTCATATTAGTATCTACAGGGATCTTCTGAACTACAAAGAAGTCACCAAAGCACTTCATAGCCTTATGGTATCCGCTACAGTGAGAAGTGCCATAAAATTATATAAAATATAATCACCCCACTAAAAGCACAATAAATCAACTACCAACAGCTTTGCTTTCAATAAAATAAGTATCTTGTCATATAACCAAAAGTGAGAGCATCTTGATATAAATTAATTCTTTTTTTCAGCTATACAGTATCAAGATGTGTAAACCCACTGCGTCAGGAAAAGACATCCAATATTTGTCATGGTGTCAGCCATCATCCCTTACTTGCAAAGCAAGATAAGAAGAGATGAGAGAGGGGGAGGGCAGCTAGCTCCACTATTTGACCAGAACCATGGTGCTCCTAAAGTGCCAATCAGTTCAGTGTTGTAAGGAGAAATAGCAGCCAGAAATGAGACTGCACAAGGTTTAAAAGGAACTCACAATATCCTTGTATTTGAATCTCTTGATATTTCAATGCAAGCTAAGGACAGATAAGAAACCTGAGCATGATAGCTCTCCACGGGGTTTGCTCCAGAACTGCGGAACATTATAGTGAATATGAGGTGCGTGTCACCTTTAAATAGGCAGTAGGAGCAGGTGGTTTCAAATAGATCTGGGTAAAAACTAATCAAGGGTAACAGAATTTTACCAATGTTTTTCATGTGCATTAAATGCATAAATCTTACCATTAAAAGAAAATGAAATCATCAGTGATAATGCAGTGCCACCTTAAGCAGCCACCCCCCCCACACACACACACACAGACACATATGTCTCCCAGCCTGCATTACCAAATTCAACCATAGATATAATCTTTATATCACAAACGATGGTAATTCGGAAATATAAATCTTAAACAAAATGATTTTACAGTATATCCACTGACCTTATACAGCAGATGAAAGCAGAACTGTGGCCACAGTGCAGCTTTTGAATCCTGGGCGAGGAAGAATACACAAGGCGTGTTGAGTGACAATCATGCGCAGGGGGCAGGGTGATGATGCTGTTCTCATGGAAATCCTGGAATAAAGGGGACCACCTGGAGTGTTTTTTTAGACTAAACAGGCTTCTGTGATTTCTTCTATTGATCAGTGTTTTTCTTTCCCTCTCCTTACTCTCTTGTTGACTCCCTCTGTATGAGATGGTAAAGCTGTAGCTGTGTCGCATTAGGATGTGTCCTCCCAATACAGCAGTCAACACTGCCTCTCTCTCCCTCTCTCTCCCCCCATCCTTTCATATTACAAAGCAGCTGCCCCCTCCTCTTTTCTCTTTCTGCTGTCGCCCCTCCTTCATCCACACGCATAAGCCCTCCCATCACCTTCTATTCTGTTTCATGCTTTCTCGCTCATTGCTCCCTCTCCTGTTCATTCAAATGAAATGGAGAACACAGCCATGCAGTCTCAGTGTCCTTTGTTTCTGTCTGCCTCAGCATGCACAGTCAGCTTACACCCTAAGCTTTGTTTTCTTCCTGAAGCCGGTTTTTGGCCCCTCCCCCACAGCCTCCTCCATACCTTTTGTAATGAATATATCACGAAAGGCACATATGCTTTTATAACGAGGCACCTTGTTCTTTTCTTCCAAGAAGTGCCCCCAGCATTTCATCCTTATATATAAATATAGCCAAATTACTAAGAATCAAGGACAGCAGCCATATTTTAAGCAGCATAACAGTTGTCCCTCTGGATTCATGAATTTGACATTCACCAGTTTGGTTATACGTGAGATGACCGTAACAATTAAACAGAAATGTTTTTGGAGATCACAAAAACTCACAAAAGCCAAAAATATATAAACAATACTGAAAATCATTTGTCTTCAGTATATTTGAACAGTGACACAATTTTCATAGTTCTGTACGTCACCACAATGGATTTGAAATGAATCAATTGTGATGCAGTTGAAGTGCAGACTTTTGGCTTTAATGCAATGGATTGAACAAAAATATTGCATAAAAATGTTAGGATCTGCAGTCATTTTTATACACAATCCCTTCATTTCAGGGGCTCATATATAATCGGACTAATTAATATAATAATAAGTGAAAATAAAATGTTAATTTTTAACACTGTTGAAAATTCTTTTCAGGCAATGACTGCCTAAAGTCTTGAACCCATGAACATCACCAGACGCTGGGTTTCCTCCCTGTCTAAAGTTTAGTCTTCAGGCTGTGAAATGCATGTGCGATTGTGTTTAGATCAAATTATTGACTAGGTCATTTGAGAATATTCCATTTCTTTGCTTTATTAAACTCCTGGGTTGCTTTTACTGTATGTTTTGGGTCATTGTCCATCTGTATTGAGATGTGCCATCCAATCAACTTGGCTGAATTTGGCTGGATTTGAGCAGACAGTATGTCTCTGTACACCTCTGAATTCATCTAGCTGCTTCCTTACTCTGTCACATCATCATTAACAGACTTACGGGGATACCTCAATTGAGTTTGAAGGAGCTGACCATTCGGCATAACAATTGGTTAATAATCAGCATTAAATAATAATTAATTAAACTTTAATTTCAAACTTATTGGTGGAGAATATTAAAATTTATTTGAGCTAATAATTCCTACAACAATGAACTTGGTGATGCTGTTTTGAGTCAGTATTAGCTACTTGGCTCCTGTCTGCACTCGAGCCATAGATGTAAAAACAGAATAAAAGGGTGTAAACATATTGCATCTGCTTACTTTGAAGAGTTAAGGTGTGGTCTCAAACATAAGTTTGAGTGAGTGAACAGTTTAACAATACACATCCAAAGCTTGACAGAATGAAACGTTGGTGTTTGGTAGTATAGCAAGCTCTTGTTCATTCAGTGTACGTGGGAGCTGAATCTCAGGAATGGTGATCTCATTTGATGGGCGGTGATTATATGGTCCTGTCCAGTCCACACCATAATCCTCATCAACCTGAAAGAGCATCCAAATGTCTTACTTTCATTATTCACTTTCATTTCACTTAAACATAAGCTGAAGAAGTGTTTCCTGCAGCTGGCACAGTGTTCTCATGTGACAATAATGGTAAATGACCTGGTAGATAGGATAAAATGAGAGAATGGCTTTGAAGACAAAATTTTTCTCTTGTAAGTGGAAACATTTTGGTACACCAATTGGCACAGTAGAAGTAAACTCATCTCCACTAGAGATTTTTACATACAAGAACTAATATTGATCAAATATCCATGTACCTCTGACAAATATTGTCCCTCCTTTCTGTGCAGCAACCAGAGCTGCATAGGTGAATGGCTGTTTGCTGTTCTGAGCCCATGCTGATTCCATGCTGCCTGGAATGACTGAAGATGATTTTGAATGTGATGAAAAAAGCATCTGTGCAGTGCAAACAAGTCAATTTCTTCACCAGGGTTGAGCAGTCCTTGAATCTCCAGTTGGGTAAAGACAGTGTAGAAAAGGTCGAGGACGTTCTCATACACATCCCTCCACAGGCGCTCAATGCTGTAAGATCATTTTATGGTTTGTCCTGAGTGCTGCACCCTGGATTTCAAGACGTGGACGACCAAAATTTGAAGACAGTTCTTCTTGTGCGTATTCCAAATGGACACGGTGCTCAATTGCTCATAAACTATCAACAATGGTATCATCGATGCTAACACCTTGAAGAGCAATTATCATCCCAAGCATCAACTTCATCTAAACGATTCAAAACCGTACCTACGGGTA
Organism: Hippopotamyrus pictus; assembly: GCA_026781145.1. Classification (NCBI taxonomy): domain Eukaryota; kingdom Metazoa; phylum Chordata; class Actinopteri; order Osteoglossiformes; family Mormyridae; genus Hippopotamyrus; species Hippopotamyrus pictus. The sequence continues at coordinate 29,154,793 of JAODLC010000133.1, read as the reverse complement.
AATTATCCCTCTCTATCTGATCTGCTAAAATAAGCAGAACTGAATGAAGTTCATGCCAGCCCGCCATCCTCCGTGACTTTTCATCTAGCACATAGTTGCTAGCTGTAACAGAGGTCCGCCGAGCAGGTATGCAGGAAAACTAATTGATGTTAAAGGATGAGCCAATAGGCGTGCAGGTCCAACCCACTGACACTGATTGACAGACAAAGAAATTTCATGAAATGATGAAATACGGCATCATGAAATGATGAAATACGGCCATGAAATGATGAAATACAGTATCATGAAATGATGAAATACTGTATCATGAAATGATGAAAAACGGCATTATGAAATAAATACTGACTTTGAAAAATAAAAATATGAAATCATATTTCACAATAATAAGTAAATTTATATAACAGAATGCAATTTCACAATAATGATCATTCTCATATATTTCATAATACTTTTGAACACTTTGGAGTTACATACAATAGCACCTTGAACTTTCACAGGGGGTGGCTGTGGGAGGAACATCGCGACCGCTTTCGTGGTGACATTTTTAAACCATGGTCTATACAGTTTTTTGGACAACTTTTCGAAATTATTAAAGCGGTAAAATGGCTCAGGGTCGTACAGACATGAGTGTCGACGCTGGCTTGGGTGGCTTATAGCACACCCGAGACAGTCCTCCTGCATGTCCTCCTCGATTATCTGATCCAGAATACAGGCCAGTGCCCCTTTAATTATATTCATGGCAGATGTTGTGATGCTCCCATGCACAGAATCACACCAGGTCACAGCAGCAGCAGTATCAGACATCGGCCATTGAGCCCATGTAGGACTCGAAGGTGGTGGTGGTGACGGGCATGGAATACCATAGGGACCCCATGATGTGTTCCATTGAGGAGAAGACTCTGGTGAGTTGTTATTCAGTAGCAGTCCAAAAGTCATTTCGCTTATCAGTGGAGGCCAAGATAGGTTCAGCAGAGTGGCGGCTTCAGGAGATGTCAAGCTGGGCGAAGTTGGCTGACCGCTTGCCATTGCACGCTATGAAGAGGAGTATGATGTCTTGACAGCTGGTTCACAGTTGATGGGTTTTAATACTTTTTCAACATAGTTACACACAGTCTTCACTAGTTTTATTGGCTGTTACTGTTACCCAGAGTCCCATGCTTGCACTGTCTCGTTGGCTTGCGTGGTGCCCATGTAGGGTTTAGCTGTGTTAAGTTGCTAGGAGGAGGTGTTGCTGTATCGGTAGAACCATGTGGGTTCTGGTTGTACCTGTATGAAGTCTACGTTGTTTTCTTGAAGCGACAGTTGTTTCATGCCGTGACTCGGACCTTTAAAGGATTGTTGTGTGGGGGGTCGTGTTTCTATGCATATGCGTTACAGGCAGAGAGAGCGCAAGCAAGGGGATACAACTCATTTCAGCCAGAGCGTGCCATGAACATGGACTGAAAGTAATTCTTCCTTAAAGTTTGTTGGTTAAATGGTTTCTTCCACCTTATACCTAACCCCGAAATGAAATATTGACAAATATTGCTAAAGTTTTTCTTCTTCTTTAAACTTGTTGGTTAAATATAATGAGTTTAAGTATTTTCTAATAAAATGTGGAAAGTTGGGACGCATGTGTCACTCGTTTCAGAAGGTCTGGAGTGTATTCATCCTGCTAAAACTTTTATTATTCCTAAAAACGTATTTTAAAATGCATTAATAAAAACAGGGAATGTATTTTTATTCCCTTAATGTCAGGGTCAGCCCCTGTTGTCCCACTCTGTGTCCCTTCCCCGTTTGGCCAGCAGGAGTTGCTGCTCATCCCGTCCTTCGTGTTAGTCTTTGTTCTCCCCTGTCATTTGTTTGGTCACATAGTTCAATGCATTGAGTATGTGGTTGCTTGTGATCCTTGTCCTATGTTTGAATCCTGTCTCCTCTGTTGTATTTGTCTCCCTAAAGTGTTTCATTTGAGTTTTTTTAGTTGTTGTATCTGGTGATTTTGTATTTGGTTTTGTTCCTTGTGCCCCTGCTTGTGTCTTTACCTGTCTGTAATTCCCCAGTGTTAGTTTCTGTTTCCTTGGTTAGTCCTTAGTTTCCCTGTTTTTAGTTTCTTTTTATTAGTTTTTATTAGTTTCATCTGTGCCCCGTTTTCCTGGTCTTTATTAATTAGCCTCACCTGTCCTGTGTTAGTCTTGTTACCCCTTAGTATTGTAGTTCCTGCTTTTTTTCAGTTCCCCAGGGGTTCATTTTTGTTGATTGATGGTAGATGTTTAATTGTGAAGGTTCTGTTGTTTGTGCTTGATTATTATTCCCAGTGTTAGATGTTACCTGCCCTGTTTTTGTAGTAGTCTTTGTTTATTTTTGATCTCCCATGGTCCTTTGTTTTTGTTAGTCCTTTCTTGTGTTTTTTAGTTCAGTTAAATAAACCCTGTTTGTTGTTCTCGGAGCTTCCAGTGGGTCGTCCACCTTTTTTGTGCCCGTGTCATGCCATGTTCCCGCACCAAACCCGTCCGGGTCCATGACACTTAAAGTATATTGAAACCACTTTGGTAATATATGCTTTCACTTGTTATTTTTGGCAACAAATGTTCCTCATGATCACCCCTCACATTGGCCTTACCAGCATAACGGTATACATACAGCCACATGTGCCATATCAGCATAATGGACCACGACCATGTGGTTCTGTCAATCATAACCACATCTGACCAATCAGAATAAAGGAACACAAGTCCTCCTGCCTACGATGTAATCAGCCCTCTCGCTAAGCTCCGTCCATTGTGCCATATAACCACTCTCTCTCCCTGTCTTGAATTCCCCAGTCCAGTCCTTGATGTTGCTGCCTGTAGGTGCTCCCTAGCTTGCCCTGTGTTCTCTCCAGATTCTCCCTACCATGTTTTGACCCCTCATGGTCCATTTCCTTTTGCCTTGCTTGTTATTATTGTTTAAATAAAGGCCCTTTGTACGGTGGCCAAGAGAGCTCAACGCGCTGCAACTTCAGAAAATACATGCAAACAGAAAAAAACCACAACAAATTAAGAAAACGTCTCCATCAGTTTGACAACACAGGCGCTGTAAATACGGAAACGCGCTGCAAACACACGAACGCGCAGCAAACACACAAACACGCTGCAAATAGCAGGGACCACAACGGAAATGTTTCAGGAGGACCTCAAAAAGTGACGAACCCATCTGGGAGCTGATTATTTGTTCAGTGGCTTTTGGTCAGAGCAGAGGTGTTGTC
>JAODLC010000133.1:29124124-29135105 GCA_026781145.1 Hippopotamyrus pictus | reverse complement strand
ATTAGTGAATCCTATTTAAGTCTCACATTAACAGACTTACGGGGATACCTCAATTGAGTTTGAAGGAGCCGACCATTAGGCATAACAATTGGCTAATAATCAGCATTAAATAATAATTAATTAAACTTTAATTAAATTTCAAACATATTGGTGGAGAATATAAATTTATCTGAGCTAATAATTCCTATACGCATTAAGATACCCTATACCACCAACGCCCAGGTTAAAGGTACAAGGAGGGGGGGGGCTAAAGAATTAACAAGAATAAAAGAAAAACAAATATAAAAATAAAACCCACTCTAGCCTGTGGCATACAGAGCAATTTCACATACAGTGTCTATCACACTTCCACTATAGCACACAGGCTAGAGGAAAACAAAATACATATATAAATAAACTGAGCAGCACCGCATTCACTCTGTACAGAAAACAGCAACTAGCAATGCAGCACACCCATGTAAACCTATAAATCAAAACACACAAATAAACACTTGTATTCAATGAAATATTACACTATTAAGAACCCCTCGCTACATGGGTAAAAAGCAGCTTGCGAATACTAGCACTTGATACTAGTTTGACAAGCCTACCAGCGACAATAAACATGTATACAATTAGCCAAATAAATGCCAATTATCAAAAAGCATATAAACCAGTACACAGAATAAAGCAGTACTTAACCAACAATTGAGTAAATGTAGACAGTTAAAACAGCCCAGGCAAACAATACATGCCACAGATTACCCCAGACTGCCGTGTAATATTCTACACATGGACCCAGTAAAAATACAAACAGGTCAATGATAATACCCTGACATACAGGAGTAACAACACATACTTAGTCCACTACTGACCAGTTAACGCAAATTAAGAGAAACTCGGGACATACCTGAAAGCAGAAACAGCCCAACCGCTGCTACACCACAAACTGCAGCAGATACCCTGCTGCCGCAAGGACCCCACGTCTCTTGGTGCTCCTAACTAAGTAATATATAGGTGGCCCAATCAATGCCTGTCCTAATCCCCAATTAGCAACAACGGCAGAGCAGGACTGCATAACTGCGCCCAAACCAGAGAGGGAGGGAACCACAGGATAGAAAATGGCTGTCACCACCAGCCCCATGACCCACAGGCTAGACTAGGGTTTGTCGGGAGTGTGTTCTTGCTCCTAATTTGTTCAACGCTTGCATGGACTGGGTGTTGGTCAGGGTCTTGGGGTCTAGCGGCTGTGGGACATCTGTTGGTGAGGAAAGATTCACTGATCTTGACGATGGTGGGATCTTCTGGTGTGCGTGTGTGTGTTTGTGAGTGTCCTAGAGAAAAACCAGTCACCTCTAGGGCACAGCCATCCACAGTGTGTCTGTCTGCAGTGAGAATGTTAACTGTGTTGAGAGGTTCACTTACCTTAGCAGTGACATGCATGTCTCTGGTGACTCTTCTTATGTAGTCAGTAGATGGAATGTGAGACCATAGGCGGTCATGAGGTCACTGAAAAGGGGTGTGTGGGGCTCCCACTATCTTACATGAGGACAAAGGTCAAAGTCTTTAGAGTCCTGGCGTTCCCTGTTTTTCTGTGAGACATGGAAACTATCTAAAGAGCTGAGATGAAGACCGGACTCCTTTGGTACTGTGTCTCTTTGGAAAATCCTTGGGTACTGCTGGTTTGACTTTATGGCGAATGAGCAGTTGCTTAGGAATTCCCGAATGAGGCACATTATCTGCATTGTGACAGAGCGGCAGTTACGGCACTATGGCCATGTGGCTATTTTCCCTGAGGTTCATCCAGCTCACGGGATACTCAGTGTTGAGGACCCAAGCAGCTGGCCCAGGCCAAGGGGATGCTTACATAACACCTGGTTATAGCCGAAAGACGGCCATTTCTGGAGGGTGGGACTGGACCTCGCCTGGGGGGTCACCAACCATGATCCCAAGGTGTTTCGTCATATGGTGGGTGCAGCAACATGCTGTACCAGTAGATGCTCCCCAACCTGATTTGACCTACTCAAACCTGAAAGGAGCTTGATGTCTAACAGGGAGACCTTCAGGCATAAAATGCTGTACCTGTATTTTCTGTTCAGACAGCCTGACAATGACACTAGCAGTTAATTGCAAGTGAATGTCAGTCACCTGGCAACTGAAATCTTTCTACTGAAGATTAAAAGGAAGCATGAAATACAAGATGAAGTCAGCATAACTCTAAAAATCCTTATAGGTTTAACATGGTAAAATTGGATAAAAAAATAAGTAATACAAGTAACATTTTTCAGACAAGTGTAGCATAGGCTGTGATGTCATGAGGTTGGTTGGCTTGAAATTCATACATTAGTTCACATTAACTTGCAGCTGCTTTTGTAAAACAGTCTGTTTTACAAATGCCACTTTAAACTAATGCTCTCCAGTCTCATACTAAGTAATCTAGTATCAAAGATGTGTGGTTCAAACTATAAATTTCACTATCGTTATATTGTTTTATGAGCCCTGGTACATGACCCCATCACCTAGAAAACTGGTAATATCATGCACTTGCTAACTAGCAGGCCTAGAAGCTTCCAAACTGATGGTACTGCTTTTATCAAGCAGACAGTGACCGTGGATGTTAACGTCAACTTAAATTAGATTTGGATCACATTAAATCATATATATACAGTTGTACAGCGCCCTCCACAATTATTGGCACCCCTTGTAAAGATTTGTAAAAAGGGCTAGAAAAAATCTACCATTTGGTGAAGCAGCTTCATGTCACACTGAAAAATTGGGAACAGTGTTGGGGAGTAATGGAATACTTGTACTGGCGTTACGTATTTAGAATACAAAATATGAGTAATTGTATTCCGTTACAGTTACCGTTTAAATAGGTGATAATCAGAATACAGTTACTTTGTTTAAATAAATGGATTACACGGCAGTCTTTTCCTGTTTGTCTATGAATGATTTCTATGTTAGGCTATCACCTTTCTAATTTTGGTAATTCCACGCATTGCCGGAAACCCAAACAAAACACGCAATGGGTTGTATTAAGTTACATGTGTAATACGTCAGGATTTGTGCGTAGCGGCCATTTTACCAGGGAATGTCGGAGACGTCTTCATTTCTTTTCAGTGTTAAAGAAAGTTTCATATAAACTAAATGTATAGCGAGTGCTCAGGACTATGAAAAGTTGTATTTTGTTCAGGCAAATGGGACTGAGGCATTCCTTTGTATCATTTGAAGGAAGCAATCTACTACACAGATAACCATAAAGTGTAAATGCAGGCGCAATGAGGCGTCGTAACGCTTCCTAAATTATCATAATGCGTGACTTCCCAGCTTTGTCTTACAGTAGGGTGCCGAACATAAAGTCAGAGAAACTATTATTCAGATATACACTCAAAAAAAACAAACGGGACCCACGACTGCGACGCAGATGATATGCAACGTCAAGTTCACCAGTTGACTCTCCCTTTTACACAAGCTCACTGGCTATAAAAACTCCCAAGTTTAGATGATAGAAATTAACTTTGTCCTTAGGAACAAAACTAGCTAGCCTGATTTATCGCTAATGAAGGTTTCCATATATGACAAACCACAAGATGCCACTGCCTGAGTATGTCTGTTGAAATGAACTAAATTTAGAATGCCACTAGCCTTAGAAGGCTAGCGAGTTAATTTGCAAGTTCTAGAGCACAGTACTGCTGTTTGCTAATCATCCTATACTGACATTCAGTCAGCAATATATGCCTATTTTACTGCATATACTAATAGGAAATTTGTGCTGATCACCAAAGCAGCTTAATTATTTCCTTGGAATAATGTGAAGGATGGCGATAGGCTGTAAGCCTAGTGATGAACGTTCTTAAAATGGCATTTTACTAAGTATTTTAAATACACAGAATATAATCTCTCAATCTATTTTGTTTCAAATAAGCCTACATCTGTTTTTTTTCTGTCCAGCAAAATACAAATTACAAAATGCTCAAAAGGAAATGAATATGCATTTTTAATGCATTTAACTGAAATACTGCCCATTCTCAGAACACAGAATGTGCCACTTCTTGACAGTATCGTTGTTCAAGTTCTTTCGATCGATGGACCTTAGCCAAGTATTCTGTAGCCTTCCGGCAGCTCTTCGGTCTCTTTGCCTTCATTTGTACGATTCGAAGGTATACAAAAGAAACTTACAGTAGATTTGGGGTTTTCTTGCTGCTGTTGTCACTCACACCCCGGTAAAATGGCCGCTGCCTTGTTTTCATTTATGCGTACCTTGGACAATGACGTCAACTTAATACGACCCATTGGATTTCATGATTAGTCAGATTATTTGTCGGATTTACGGTAGTTCGGGCTAATTGTAAGTGAACGAAAATAAAGACCATTTAAACTGAGGTACCTTAAATCCGACAAGTTGTCCGGCTACGCAAAAAATCTTGCTTTTTGATATGGGTCCATGATATTGCTGTTCAAGACTCCTTTTCAAGATGTTCAATAAACATGTTAAGTGCATATATCGGCAGTCTGTTTGCTCATGCAAAATGAAATGTGATTAATATAGATTAAAAATGAATGATATTTAATCGTGATTAATTTAAATTAATCCACAGCAACCCTGTGATTAATCTGATTAACGATTTTAATCATTTGAGAGCACTAATATATATATATACACACACACACACACACACACACACAGTGGTACCTCGGTTCTCGAACTCACTAGAACTTGTATTTCTTGAAAGCTGAACAAACCAGTTTGACCTAGAACTCGACCTGAATATCAGAAATCAAAATACATATATATATATACACAGTATATATATATATATATATATATATATATATATATATATCAATACCTGACTGTTTCATGTATTTAGCCATGTAAATGCACTTTTGACGTAGGTTTATTGTCATGTCCTGCTCCTGCCGATACTCCCGTGTGCCACGCCCCCTCGCTGCTTCATGTGGAATCCCCGTGTCATCAGCTGTTTGTAGTTGTTTCATTAGTTCTGTGTATTAAAATCCGTATCTGTGTGCCTTTAGGAGTCCGGTCATTAATGATGTGTGGTGGTTGTATGTACCTGAGCGTGGTTTCCTAATAAAACCCTGTGTTCACTCCACTCTTGCTTCCCCGTCTCGTGCCTCATGACATCTATAATGCAATAATATAGATTTACTGTGTTAGTCTGAAAGCGTGAGTGACATGCCAGATGCTTGAGATTTGGCAACCCTGAAAACAAACATTTTTGTTTCACCTGAGTTGATTTATATAACAAATAACATTACTTTATACAGTTGTTTAAAAACCGGAATCTTCGACAAACAAAGTCACCAATAAACTATGTCTATTTATCCAACGTGTTATATATAATACATACTGTGTTTGAAAACTTTTCAGCTTTATGATTTCAGGACAGATCAGTCATTCTGTTAAGAACATTATGGCTTTTTGGTTGTGGGTTTTAGCTTCGCTGCTGCTATTAACACTAACAGCACATTAGCGCAAATAAAGGGCTGCATACGCCGAACTACGTCTTGCTTGGCGGTTAAAGGTGTTTGACGTTCATTAGCGTAGGAAACGGCGGTTCTAGTGCTAAATCACTACCGAAAAGACTACAAAAGCTGCGCTGGTTAAAATAGAAGCGTCCCGTCAGGTTTTAAATAACTTTCTGTTTTGGCTCTCTGCCCGGGTTCGTATGGGACAGCTTCTTGGTCCCAGACCGCGGTCCGCCTGTTAGTGACCTCTGCCCTAGAGTAACTCACATTGTTCTAATCTGCAACAATTTTTCCAAGGGAACAATTTTTCTTTGTTTATTTTGTCGTGGGTAACTATTCCCATGGTTCTCTACACCCTTCCTGTTACCCATTGACAGGCCCCAGTTCTACTTTATTTTGTTTATTTGTTCGCCCACATTTAGGTGTCAGGCCACCCACCTAGGCAACACCTAGCCTGAGTATAACATATTCATGTCATCACCCTCCAGTTGACTGAGTCACATTGACCCACAGGGCCATTGTCCTCTGTAGCCCTTATCTGATCTTTGTGGTCTGTCAGCAAGCTCGTTGTGCTCTACTATGCTGCATTAGAAGATTGAATTAACGTGTACATTATCAATTCTGGAGAGCAGATCAATTGGGATATGCCACAATATGTTGTTCCCAAATGTGCAATTTAAATTGGTATTGGCACAAACTAACGACCATGCCTAGTTAAGGGTAAAATGTGCTGTTTAAATGTGAATATGTAATGTAATGTCTGTACCTTTTACCAAAAGTGTAACATCTATTGAGGTTCAACCCAAAACACATATACCGTATACTGATGTGAGTCTGTAACATACATAACATAAGTAATTGTTGATTAATTAATACAGATGGTATGAGGTGTGAACCGCCAGGCTAGTATGGCATGTTTGGTGTCAAACTGATGGGCAATCACTCCTGATTCCAAATCTGGTCAGTGGTCACCATGAAAGTGTATGTATCGAACGTTACACCAACTTAATGAAAATCATCAGTAAAGGGGGAGTCAGTCTGGTCATAAATCCCAAAAGGACTGCCACAGACACCCCTCCGAAAGCCCGCCAACTGGATGGTCAGCCATAGTGGTAGAACAACATCTGAGTTGGGTCTCTAGTGGTCAACACCAGTAATACCAGCATGCATAATTGGACATGCAGGCCCTTGCCTGAAAGCAGGAATCAACTTCACAGATCAAATCAATTTGATCACAACACATTAGCACCTAACTAGTTTATTGCTACATAACTAATTGATGTTCGCCAGTGAATAATAAGAAACACGATTAATTTGTTTTCATTTCTGTTTTACCTTTTTGGTCAGCTATTAGTTCAGGTGTCGAATTCCTGGTCATAAAACCTGGCACCTCAGAACAAAGCATCAGAAAAACATCAGCCCAAGAGAAGAAAAGCCCACAAGAAGCCCTCCTGAAGCCTGCTGGTGAAGGCCTGCTACCCAAAGAGAGAACTGCAACCAAGATAAAGCCTTTCACCTTAAAGCTTTACAAGGAGAGAGAGTCCAAGGGGCTCCACTCCAACAACCGCTCCAAATGCCATGCCTTCCTGAGTGCCATCATCCCGTCAGCTCATCAGCCTCTGTAACCAACTGCCAAGACTCCCCCCCCCCCCCGCCCCCCCCCCCCCCCCCCCCCACCTCTGCAACCAAGTAAACCAACTTCCTTTCATTCTAACAACCTAAGCTGATCTGTTAACCTGCTATATGACTTTAGGGTTGTGTTTCCACAAACTGTATTTGTTGTGCAGAACAGTATCTACCCTTTAAGATTACACATCTAAATCTGGTCATTGCATTTCCATAATTAAATTCTGTTTGTTTCTATTCCATTATTTTGTGTTTGTTATTTGTGTTAAGTGTAATGTTAGTCTTATGTTAGTTTTAGGGTTAGTTAGGAATAAATACACAACTTCAGCCTCCGTTCATTGAGTGCTCATAATGGTCCATGCCTCTGTGATCTGGCTACTAAGCTCTGAAACCTCAAACTTGCCTGAAATATCGCAAGACTGTCTCTCGACAGCCATGAAGGGAGCTTCGCTACCAATCATTTACATTACCTGGTGATGCAGCTCGATGGACGAGCATTCTGACACAGGTTACTAAGCGATACTGGTAATTAATGAATCCCATTCAAGTCTCACATTAACCTACTCACCGGGATTCCGCAATTGAGTTTGGAGGAACCAACCATTCGGAATAACGATTAGTCAATAATTATCATTACATACTAATTAATTAAAATGTAATTAATTTCAAAACATATTGGTGGAGATATTAAAATTTACCTGAGCTAATAATTCCTACAGTAAGGAGGAATAGACTAAAATTCCTCCAAGCCGATGTGCAGGATTGATGAACAATCAGCAACAGTACCCAACAGTTTCCAGATGTCCTGTATCACTTCGGCTGTGAAGTGGGTGCCTCGGTCTGAGTTGACTTTCAGTGGGAGGCCAAACCAGGAAAACACATGGTTTATGAGCAGATATGGGGTCCTGCGTGATTTGTGCTTCCATCCTAGTCATTTTGGATTTTACTTCCAAAAGTCTCCTGGGTCCTTGAAGGGATGCTGAGCAAAGAAATCACGCAGCAACTGTAGTATACCCGACTCCTCTTCTTCCTTGGTTTGTCCAAGCCTCGAATCTGGATCGTAACCATTCCTCCCGTCTTGCTAGTTCCATGATGGATTCCGTGGAGAACTTAGTGGAGAGCTTAGATTAGGGGAATGCTTCCCAGCCGATCTCCCCGCTTGTTCCCAGGCTCCATTGGTCTTGGTTTTCCCTTGTTAAGAGAGCGCTGTGTCTCCCACTGGTCCAGCTGGGTCTTTGACTGCGGTGGGGGCGGACCAGGGTAACACTCACTGTGGCTTGCTGCACTCCAACCTCGGTTGTGAATTGGTGGTTGAGGATAGGGTGGCCACCTTCCAACACCAGGTTGGAGTCTGTAGTGCCAAGGTTTAGCACTGCCAGAGCTTTATTTGCCTTCTCGGCTGCTGTTCTTTGTGGCATGCCTTGATTGCCAGGTCTCGCAGTTGTTGAATTGTCATGGTCAAGGACAAGCAATGAGCTCAAGGTAGTGATTACTGGTTTGGTGGAGATTCCGAAGGAAGAGAGCCTTGAAGGCCGCATCTTCATCCATATCTGGCTCATTTTTGGACCCCAAATATGTTCAACAAAGGCAATCGTAGTAGGCTTGGGGAGCTTCTTGTCTGCTCAGTTTGACATCCAAGGTAACGGCGATACCTTGTTCCAACTCAGGATCAGTGAACTCTTGAGTGCTTTATGCAGCAGCATGGCGTCGGCCTTGATTCGACTGGGTTGTCGATCCAAGAAGCTGCAGACCTCCAGGCTAGATGTGATCCTGATGAGGTAGACTCTGTCCTCGTTAGTCACATTGTCCAGTCTTTGGAGGTGGAAGTCAATGTCTTGGAGGTAGGCATGAATGTCGTGGCCTCCTCTGGGATTAGGGGTAAATGTGCTGATATTCTGAGCTACTTTATCAAGATCCTTTGTGGTAACCCGGTGCTGGTGTTGCTTCGGTAGGCCTGTTACATCTGGGGTGCCTTCTTTGAGTGAGACTTTCCAGGTGCTTGGTTCCTCAAGGTCTGTTGACGGGCAAGGATGTACCTTGTCTCAATGAGAGGTCCCTTGAGCACAGTCTAAGTGCCTTGGGGAAGACAGCACTGTCGGAAAGGAAGTTGGCGCCATAACTGAATTGTAAGAGGCTCCGAATTCTGACTTCACCTCATATGCTTGTATTACTTCTCACCTCATCCGGTCAATCTCTTCTGTGTCAGCCTGATGTTTTGTTCTGGCATCGCTGAGCTGTTCTTGGGAGCTGATCAGTTGGGGATTCAACTTGTGGATGTATCTCTGCATCTCTGTGCCAGATGGTTTTCCATGGCCTCGATTCGACTATTCTTGTCTTTGAGCTCTGTGTGGGCTCTGTCCAACAGTGTTTCGGCACGGTCAAGTCTGGCGTGTAGGTTTTCTCTGGCGGCTGTGGCTTGCTGTTCCTGCTGGTCAGCTTCAGCTTCAAGCTCTTCCAGGTTGCATTGAAGTTTTTCCCGTCTTTTAGGTATCTCACCATCTTCTGTCTCCTTCTCCTCATGGGACGGAGACCTTCTTTGTTGGAGTCCTTGCTCCAAGTTCTCATTGCGATGTTGAGCTTGGGCTGTGTCTTATTGTGTTTTCGCCAACAGTTGTTGGGTGTCTCTCTCTTGCTGTTGGAGTGCTTGCACCCTTTGCTGGAGATGGGACATTTTCTCTTCATTTATCTTCAGCCTGGCTAGAAGTTTGTGTGCGAGGGAGCTGAGTATTTTGATTAGCCTTTTATTCCCATATTTCGCCATAAGTTTGGTGATGTCTTCCTCAAGTTGGTCATCTTTTGGACCGTGTGAGATCGGCATGACTGGGCAGGAAGTTACAACATCTGGCCAGGTACCCAAATCTTTCCACTGGTCAAGGGGGCTTTCCCTGTGGGTCATTGTGACTCGGTCAACTGGAGGGTGATGACAGAAATATGTTATACTCAGGCTGGGTGTTGCCTAGGTGGGTGGCCTGGCACCTACAGTAAATGTGGGAGAACAAATAAACAAAATAAAGTAGAACTGGGGCCTGTCAATTGGTAACAGGAAGGGTGTAGAGAACCATGGGAATAGTTACCCACGACAAAATAAACAAAGAAAAATTGGGACATTGTCACTGGAACATCCCCTAATCAGCTATTTGAAGGCCCTTGGAGAAGTCTGCTACAGCATGTGCCATGACCAGCTGATTAAGAAGATTGCAGACAGCATGACCACGACAATTAACATCATTCAACACCAACACCCTCCAAAAGTCTCCTTTGTCAGTGTTGGAGAGAAGGGTCTCCATTGTCAATACTGGAGAGAAACCCCACCCTCAGCCAAGATCTATGCTTGATGTCCTCCATACAGCCTCTGACTGGCAGCTCAAAGTCGACCTGGGCCAATCTGGGCAAACAGTTGTAATTTCTAAAACACATAACACAAACTACACTCTGGCCAGATGTGATCGTCAGCTCTGAGGCCAACAAAGAGTAGATCATGTTTGAATTCAATGTCCTGGGATGAACACACTGAAAAGAGATATGTTAGGAAGGGAGCAAAGTATCAGGAACTGGTGAAGAAGTGCTGGAGTAATGGTTAACAGACTACTGTGTGAACTGTATCCCAGCATAACAAGAAGGTACACCTTGGAGCAATGTGTTTGTGTTAAATAAAGTCTTAAGTTAAAGTTAAGTGAAATCTATATGTCTACAAGAGCTCTCTTTTTTATTAGTACAGGCTGTTCCCGGGTTAGGGGGCGGCACGGTGGTGCGGTGGTTAGCACTGTTGCCTTACACCTCTGGGACCTGGGTTCGAGTCTCCGCCTGGATCACATGTGTGTGGAGTTTGCATGTTCTCCCCGTGTCGTCGTGGGGTTTCCTCCGGGTACTCCGGTTTCCCCCCACG
>JAODLC010000133.1:29068210-29082725 GCA_026781145.1 Hippopotamyrus pictus | reverse complement strand
AGTACACATAAGGTAGTGGTTTATATATTGTTAGTTACTGTAATGTTGCGCTGCTTTATTTGTTTAATTGTCCAGTCCGTGAAGAGATTATTTTGCCCCTGAGGCTATTCCATTGGTGCGTCCCCCCCGCAATACCTCTGCGCCCCCCAGTTTGGGAACTACTGGGCTAGACAATGGCACTTTGATTGCCATTAGTTATTGGAATGAAATCACATCCTACGTCAGATCCTACGCTGGTGCAGTGGGTCCTGGGTTCCTCCTGGTGCACAACAATGCCCGGCCTCATGTGGCAAGAGTATGCTGGCAGTTCCTGGAGGATGAAGGAATTGATACCATTGACTGGCCCCCACACTCATCTGACCTGAATCCAATAGAACACCTCTGAGACATTGTTTCAGTCCAGCTGATGGCGCCAGATTGCACCTCAGACTGTCCAGGAGCTGAGTGATGCCCTGGTCCAGATCTGGGAGGAGATCCCCCAGAACACCATCCGTCGTCTCATAAGGAGCATGCTCCAACATTGTCAGGCATGCATACAAGCACGTGGGGGTCATACAAACTAGAGTTTGATTTTGAGTTGCTGCAATGAAATTTCAGCAAAATAGACTGGCCTTCTGCATCACTTTTTGGCTTTGATTTTTGGGGTGTCTTTGAATTCAGCCCTTTGTAGGTTGATCATTTTAATGTCCATAAAATGACATGGCATCCTTTCGTTCCTAATATATTTCCCAGTCCATTTTGTTTTCTGAGGAAACATACACTTACTACACAGATAAATAGCTTTAAACCTTTTCTTTGATTGCCTTAGACTTTTGCATTGTACTGTATGTGTGTATATACTGTATGTTTTGACACACCCACCTGTAGAAAGGTTTATTTGTACTGCTCTCTACATTTCAGCATATTTATAAAGACATCAGAACTATAAAATAAAATAACATATATATAATTATCCACCGACCCAAAAAGTATTAAACAAAAGAAATAATTTGTTGGGGGGGGTCAGCTCTGTGGGTTGGGACTCAGAAGGTTCAAATCCCTGGGTCAGCAGAGTGATCCCACCATCGGGCCCTTAACTCCAATTGCTCCAAGGACTGGCTGACCCTACTGTCTTCTCTATGCCAGTTTCAAGAGGTGGCCTCCTTGGATCCAGCTGTCCTGAATATGCTGTGCACTCATTTACTGCTTTTCTTTCAATTTCTGGTCAAACTTCTCCAAAACCACTTCTAGTGTGTTGAGGTCATGTGATGCGACACTACCACTCATTTGTTGGTAGCTTGGCATGTCCAAACTTTTGACTAACAAATATTAAAATATCCTTTAAATTGAATGTAATGTGTAATGGAAAGCAAAAGCCATGGAACACTTAAGGCATTTTTCCACTGCACTAGATACCATATATTTCATAATTCAAGAAAATACCAAAAGTATATGCCATTTCAAGGAGTTAGTTTCCCACTAGTGTAAAAACTGGTACTGGCAGCAAGTAACATCATAACGTGATGGCAGACTACTTCGTACTGAATTCAAAAAATGGCTGTAGTATATTATAGGGCTGGACGAGGTACAATATTAATAACCATATTACATGCTATTCACATGCAGTTCTCACATCGCTAGTCATCTAGATCAGGCTTTTCATTAACTTTAATTCTGTACAGACATTATAGGGCAGGGAGTTTAAGTTTTGATAAAACATTTTTACTCTGTCATAGGAAAACAAAACTTAGCATGATTTGAAATTTTAATGAGTATTCATTTCCAAAGCTATCTACTATATGCTTAAAATCAGTTTAAAATGTACCTCTGCTGCTTTTGTGTTGAGACAATCACAGTCATTTTCATCATCGCCGTGAGAAATGTGTATTGAATTCAATTTTGCTTTATAAATACCCCAATATGTATTACAACAAAATCACACTGTAATCATAGTAGCTGGAACTTTTGCTGCTGTTACTCGACCGGTAGTCAATGGAAAAGTACTGCAAGTACCGCACCAATAGTACAGTACCTAGTGCGGTAGAAAAGTACCCTTAGAAAGGGGGTCAAACTTACTGTTCCTCTGTACAGGGTTAAAGCACAAGACATTCATTGAGGTCCACTATTTAATGTCTATATAACTGACACTTTCATTTAGTTCTGATGCCATGTTTCCCATTATTACAATGCTACTTATCAGGCAATGTAAACGTGGAACATCCATATAATGTTGTCAAAAAAAAATTGATTCTCAGATACTAATCGATACAAAAATTTAGTATCGAGTTTGATATCAATTAGCGCTGGTATCGATACTTAAATGCCAGTTTTGCATCTGCAAGTTTATGGAAATCACCAACAGACTACAACAATTTTCAACAGGCATTGCAGCGGGTAGCCCCTCCCCCAACAACGGCTACCTGGAGGACCCATTGTTTTACATGAGTGACACACTTTAAACATGGCAGTGGATGAAAGCAGTTCCAGCTTTAGTTCTGCAGCACCAAGCTTGATAGAGAATGTAAAAAGCAGGAGCACTGTCTGGAAATAATTCACATATGAACCAGGTGAACAAGGAAAACCAAAAGATGTGGACAAGCCCATCTGCAAGAAGCGCTTCAAAGTTGTCGTAACCAAAACAAGCAGCACGACAAATTTAGCGAAGCATTTGAAAGACCATCACTCCGAATTATATGCGGAGTTTCGAGAGGAGAGTAAAGTTGTTGTTCAAACATATGAATATGAAAATATGAATATTTTAAGTGCCACTGTCAAGAAATACTGTTGAAGTAAGTTAACTATAAGAATGGCTATGTATTGTCTTCGCTTCTCTCTCCGTGTTTCACAATCAAAAAAATTGCACAACGCGCATATATTTTCACTGCTGCGCCATGCGAAGCGAGGTGTGTTTTTTTTTAGTTTGGCTCAAAAACATTTAAATACATTTCTTTCCTTTATTCGTTCATTTATTTATTTCTTTATTTTTGGCCATGGTGCCAAACACTGTTGTTCGTATCTGACAATCATTATGTACATCTTATAGTCCCAGGCTGAGGCTGAGAGAAGAAGACCAGCAGCCAGACCTAAACAGCCACAAACACAACCCACCCTACCAGCACTATTTGAACAACAGCGGAAATACAGTGAAAAATCACCAAAGGCACAAAAGCTCAACAGGGCTGTTGCCAAATACATTTGTACATTTCTATGGACCAGATCCCTGTCTACATTGTTAAAAATATTTTATTTATTTTACAATGTTAATGCTCTTTTCCATTTATTAGGTTAATTTTTTCATTGTATTGTTTATCTTTTTTTTTGGTGGTGTTCTGACTATTTTTTTTTTAAAAGTTCCTGTGTTTGTTTTTTCCCCCTGTAGTATTGAAAATAGTATAGAGTATCGAGCACCATCCTTAGTATCGATATCGAATTTGAAATTTCAGTATCGTGACAAGCCTACATCCATATTTATAACAGGTGAACAAAGGTGGCAAGCTGATTTATTTGAACAAGCCTATGATGAGTAGATTAAATTACATGAGTGTAATTTAAGACATGAGGGATAATATTCAGGGAGATCTGACCATATGTACAAAAGAATTATGGT
The DNA here is from genome assembly GCA_026781145.1 of Hippopotamyrus pictus. NCBI lineage: Eukaryota > Metazoa > Chordata > Actinopteri > Osteoglossiformes > Mormyridae > Hippopotamyrus > Hippopotamyrus pictus. The sequence goes on along the minus strand of JAODLC010000133.1, from coordinate 29,079,139 downwards.
TAATGTCACAGATTTGCTTTGCAAAATAGTGCAGAATTTTCATTTCATTTTTCGGCTACCTGTCTCAACATTTTATATTTGTAAATGTTTCTAAACCCTCAAACTTTCTGATTTGTTCCAAGTTTAGCAATCTGTGAGATGCAGTAGCCGGTCCTTAGAGCACACTCTTGTGGTTTGGCTCAACTTTTGAGTTTCATGTACTACATCAGAATCAACTGTTGTGGCACAACACCACATAATATGGAATCCCCTATTTCAGATGCCACACAAAATGTCAAAGTTTGAGAGTGAAGAGGCAGGTTTGCCCTGTATAACTGCAATCAAACATGCCCTGGGCACAGCACGTCATTGCTTTCCATCTTCAAACCACATTTATCAGGGAGTTTTGTGGAGCTGATGGAATTTACTACAGCGTTGATGTGTTGCCATTTGAAACACTTTTTAAGGTGTAAATTTACTATAAATTGCATAAAGTAAAAGTACTCAAACAATGAAATGCAGTTTGGCATCTAATCCAAAAATGCAAAATAGTGCAAAAGTGCTAGAAACCACTGTATAAGATATACATGTGATGCATGGGTACATCTATACATTTTCTGATTGTGGTAAATGTGTTTAAGCTGCCAAATAACATTTTTTCATACCTCTACCTTGCATTATTCAAAATTCTTATTCTTTTTCTTGGTTTATTTATAGTCACTCTCATCAGACTTTCTGCAACCAGAACGGCTTGATTTGAATATTATATGATTGTGCAGTTCATTTGCATGAACCCTTTATGGTAATTTGTAGGATATAGCAGGGCAAGATTTCAAGCTTGTGCACGTTCACACATTTACAAGATAGATCAGATTTATCAAGGGTAATTGAGTACATATATGTACGTGTGACCAGTTTGATAAATTAAAATTTTCTGTGGACATTTTCGTACATGCACATTATTTCAAGACGAAATGTATGTAGCATGATAAATAACACATTTTTTGACATTTGTCAGCAGTGGAAGCAGGTGGAAAGTTTTTTTCCCACTTAAGTGAAAAAAATTTCAGCCATCACAAAAGATTCCTTTTTTGGTGGCTCAATTTAAATAAACAAAAAAAAAAACCTCATGAATGGGACCAAGTAACAGGTCAGTGTTTATAAGTACTACACGCATCTATGCATTTCATTATAAAAATTGATTTGTTACTTCCAGCCCTTCACCATTTTTTTAAATAACCAAAAGTAGTAAAATGCAGTTTGTAAGATATGTGACCTTGAAAAAAGATAATTTGACTTAGGCACAAGTTCAGTTTTGCCATAACATGAAAAAGTAGTCTGAGTCTTCCAACAAGCTATAGCTGAGTCATGTAGCTGTAATATTAAAAAGGTAAAACTCAAAATAAAGCACTCTGAAATATCTTTTTTTTTAGCTACCCTCGGTGTACAAAATGTGCTATATTTCAAAGGCAAATTTGAAAGAAAGAAAAAAAACATTTGCAAGTTCTGTGAAATATGTGTAGTACACATGCCAAATTTCATCAGAATCAAAAATGGCGATGCAGGCTATTTCTTGAATTAAAATGGAATGATCCCAACACAGTGTTTTCAGCCACAGAACTTCCCATGACTTTTTTTTTAATCACACCATTCTCTGTAACCTCTAGACAATGTACTGCATTAAAGTCCCAGGAGAGTACCCATTTCCTAGATGCTGGAACCACCATGTCTGGCACCAACAATCACATCATGTCTAAAATTGCTTACATCATGCACATCATATGGTACCTATTTGTCAGTGCATACTGTTTCTGAGCAAGTCTACTTAATATAGTTATTATACCAAGTACATAAAAATGTTTTCATTCTCTATCTCTGTAGAAAACAGCCAGCATCCCAATATTTTACTTTAAGTGCCACACACCTGGAATCAAATATTTTATATCCCCAAGAATACATCACAGTTGCACAAACAAGAATTTCAGTAATAATGCATAAGATCTGAAACACACCATTTTTATGTGATAAAAATAATTCTTTTTGTATAGGCCCACTCATACATCCTTGAAATGTTCTCCCCTCCATACAGTAATTACTTTGATTAAAAACGACTGATGGAAACGATAAATACCTACACAAATATCTATATTTTGCACACGTTGGGGGAACCTGAAAGAGGACTATACTCCCCGACCTAATGAACAAGAAGGAAAAAAAATACTGATGACCATAGTTGATCCTGCCTTTAAAGCATGGGCCCGTTTGAATCCACATTAAAGAATACAAGACAGATATAAACGTGATACTGCTGACAGTGATTCTTCCTAAATCTTGTTGCTAGTTAAAGCTATTACATTTGGCACCGTGCCAGTTTTATCATAGCACGTTATTTCCCAATGATGTGAACCTACGTGGCCTAAAATACCGGAAAATCTCATGCTTTTTCGAGACACTTGGATCGGTGGTGTGCAGTTTTAGATAGCGGTTTAATGAATGACACCTTTAGATAGTACTCGGAATTCCTAGAACTTAGCATAATTCGTTAAGAAGCGTTGCAGGTTAATGTTTGCGCAGAGCAGCGAAATCGCCGCCGCATCATTTAGCGTTGCGGCTGCAATGTCGCTGCTCTGCGAAAACAGTAATCTGCACCGCTTTTTAACGAAAAGACAGCAAGAGGTGCAGAGAATCGCTAGATATGTCACAATATTTTTTTTCTTCTCCGTTCCCACGCCTTTATCCGACAGGATATTATAACCAGTACTGGCCGATGCGAGCAGGAGCTATTATTAGTCAGGTAACAAAATGACATTTCGCATATTTACCTGTATTGCAGTTGCGAAGACCTCAAGTTATTTCAGTAACGATATTTCCTGTAATTCACAATGGCTACTTAAAAGAAAAAAAAGTATTTGTACTTCGTCGTTATGAAATACTGTAGTACACTATTTCTCCCTGTCTCCGGGAAGCTGCAGTAGCCGATCCTTGGTTGGAGCGCGCTCCCGTGGCAGACGCATGCACGCGCCTTCTCCAGCTCGACGCGTGTGTCAGGGGGCCGACGTAGCTAGCTGGCTATTGAATCAGAATCAAAATCTTTTATTCGCCAAGTACTAAGTACAAGGGATTTCTTTTTATCCAGTGGTGTCATGACATAAGTAAATGAAACATACAACTAAACATTTAAAAGCAAAGAGACAAGGACAAATAAGTAGGAAATAAAGTCTTTTACAGGAGATGTGCAATGATGAGGCAAGCATGTGGACAGAATAAATAAAAAAAATAAATAGATAAATGGATGGATGTAAAGTGCAAACAGCTTGAGTACGGTGCAAACGAGTTCTGTAAGTTGATGTTTGAGCAATGGGCGGTTGTAGAGTTGTTAAGTTTGTCCTTACGGTTAATAAATATGACGTAGGTGGGTGCGACATCTGGTGGAAGTTAGGCGATAAAGTGTTATTAAAGAAGTTACTGGTCGCTCTTAATAAAAGTGTCTGTAACCTTATTAAAACCATTATACATGGTATCAGAAGTGGGATATAATGGCTCAAGGACTGATCCGCTTGTTTTTGACGAACATATTGCTGACAACTGGCGCAAATTTGAAAAGGAATGGCACATCTACTGCTGTGCTGGGCTATCGGACAAACCGAAAAAGGTGCAGGCTTACACGCTCCTCAACCTGGCTGGTCCCGATGCAGTGGAGAAGTCCGAAGCGTTTGTCTATTTGCATATGTAAATCTGTATAAATACCCGCTCTGTTCTATGTTTTTCTTAAACAACAATGGATAAACCACGTGGGACAAGGAAGTATTTCAGCAGAAATCGAGAAAAGAAAAGTGATATTATTTGGTGGTTTAAGTATTGGCATCAGCAATAAACGAAAGTTGACGGAGTGGCACAGCGTGGCGGAGTCAGTTAAAAATGTTGGTTCCAAAATTCGCACGGTGGCCGAAATTAAAAAGAAGTGGTCAGACATTATCGACGTGAAAAAACAAGCGGCTGCTCACCGTAAGAGTCTTGACAGTACAGGCGGAGGTAGCGGGATTCCCGGTCTCACACCCTTTGAGCAACGAGTTGCTGCAATGGTTGGGGACACTTTTATCGGAGTAGGGGGACGCCGATGTCAGCACAGGTGAATTTTTCTCGTACCATACTTGTTTGAATTACTTGCATGTTTATGAATAACACGTAGGGTGCAGATGCGGTGTTACTTTCGTTTATTCTTACAGACAATAGTACAAGAGGTGCCCCCAGTGCCAAGGACGAAACAGGCGGTGATGGTGCTGCTGTGCCGAGCACATCTTTGGGCGCTGGCTGCACACATTCCCGTCCCTCATTAACCGGGGGGCGACCAGCCGGCCGTGTGCTGACTGAAGCTGTGCTGCAGTCACAAAAAGAAATTGTGAATACTGCCAATGAATTAAAACATCTAAATGATATGCTGTGTGATAATGAAGTTGTAACGCTGTTCCATTTGGCGGAAAATTTGGTGGCTCAGGGTCAGGTTCATTGTTCCTAAGCTCTTCAGATACTGGCAAGCCACGATTTTGTGCCAGATTTTGCAACACGCTACATGCATGCGTGTACAATGCGACACATTTTTTGCGGACTACATGTATAGCAGCACCCCACCGGTCTTGTCCAGGCAGCACCAACAGCCTTAAAGCCACTGCCCGAGCCTGAGAATGGGGGGCAGCATTACATCACCACTCCTGTTCATTCTGTGGGTTTGTGAGCGGCGTGAGAAGCCACGACTTCAGTAGGTACCCGCTGTCCCCTAAGTTGTCAAATGGTTAAATCAAACAAAGCTTACAGTATTAGGCCAAATTATAAAATGGGAAAAATCTTCTTACCGAGCAGCAAGCCATCACGTACCACCCCCAAGTTTGTTTCCAACACTACTGTTTCTGAGAATGAACGAATCATTGGTTGAGCCAGGCCATCTAGGCACAATAATAATGCAGGGGTGTCATAAGTATTTTGAATGGGGGAGACACACTGGCATAAAACTAATGTTTTTTTGTGAATTGTGGGGGGATCCAAATGAATAATTATGAAATGTGAGGGGGACACTTCCTCTCAGATTTAATGGCAACGACGCCCATGCATTAATGAGACGCATGTTTGAATCGCACATAATTTGTACATTAAATACCGTGCTTTCTATTTACATCAGCATATTCATTCTCTGAAGGTGCCTTTATAGCAATGTGCGCGCAGTCGATGGCTCTGATTACATTGGGAAAACCGGACATCGCTGCAAATTGCGCTTTAATCTTTGCCTGTTCAACCACAGTGTAAAGAAATTTTATATATCTGGGTGACAAGCGGATTATGCTGTCCATATAGCTGGCATGGCGTGACTCAGTGTCGACTGAGAAATACCCAATCGGTCCACAAGTTCTCGCTGAAAAGCACCTGTAGCTAAGAACTTGTGAGTGGACAGAACTTGTAAAGGAATAGGTATAGCACAATTCCTCATCATCTGCCTTTGTAATGCTGGCCCCAGTTCAGCACACAGCTCCAAAAGGATTGCTCTTGGAGAGCTGAATCGACTTAGAAGCCAGTCATCATCATTGGTCAAGAAATCATTATGATCCCTGAATATGCGCTCTCTTCTAATTCTTCCATAAGCTATGTCTTCCAATAACGCAAGAGCTGCCATGGTAGTTGTAATAGTTCGGTCATTTTCTGCACCGTTTTATTGTTACACATTGATTAAAAATCAGGTGCCATACATTTGTAAACAATATACAATTAATGTTGGTGTATTGGATAAAATCAGCGTCATGATTGTGAGTTTAAAAAGAGAAACCACAGTAGCAATGACTTGCCACTAAGTGCCGTCCGTTTACAAAACCGAGCAGAAACATGCATACGCCATGTCAGGAGCTGCTGTGAGAATGTGCGCAGCGGTACGCCAAGTTTAATTTTTATAGGCCTACATCTCGACGTGAGCGTGGAAACGGATGTATGCAAAATTTTCATGCGTACGCATCGTTTATACATGAGGCCCTTGCTCTGTGGGACCAACATCCAGCATCCTGGTGTCCTCCAGAAAGCACAGTCCTACCCTTTCGGCCCTTATGCCTCAGTGTTTTCCCTTCTACCCTGCCTTGTCTTGGTCCCCCCTGGTTTGCACCCTGCCCAGTTGTATTGCCCTGACTAACTTCCTTTGTGGTCTGTACTTATGTCTTTGACCCTGTCCTTGCGGTCCTTCCACATGTTTGTCCTGTCTCTGACCTCTTGTTTGTCCAGCATGTCATAACCTGGGTGAACTCCTAAAACCTTGCCCCTTAGGATTATTATCTGGTGTCTGGTCCTGGTGGGTGTGTAGTGTGTCACCCCTGGTTGTCTGTAGTCCTGACCTGGTTTGTCCAGTTCCCCCATCATCCCTGTTGTGCAGTGTTGTCCTATTCGGTCTGCTTAGTTTTGTTCCTGGTTTTGTTTTGTCTTCCCAGTTTTCAGTCCTGAGACTCTGTGTGTCTGGTGTTCGACCCTGTCCAGCCATGTTTGATGAGTAGGTGAATTTTATTTTATGATTTTTTTGGGACATCTGGCTATGAGCACACTTACAAGATTTCATGTTTTTATGTCCAGTGGTTTCCCAGTTATAAGCAATTTTGAGTTAAAGCGACCGCATTTGGCGATAGTTATGAAATTTGGAGCATCACCTCAGAATATCATACCAACTAGACATAGCAAGATTGATGAGGATCGGATGTTCCCTTGATGGTAAGTAGCTTACCCCTTAAACAGTCCACACCCATGAAATAAACTGGTTGTAGCATCAAAACAACTACCCTAATTAAAATCCTACAGACAACTTTTTGTCTACATGTAGATTTGCAGTTGAAATCAATTTGCAGTTCATATTTTGTGTGAATTGAATGAATGGTCTAGGACAAGTTTGAAAAAATAGATTTTACATGTTTTGCCAGTTAGCTAAAGATCTAAGTGCCGGAATTTAATGATTGTCTGAAACAGAAGAGTATGGAGAAAACAAAAAACACTGCACTATAGCATCACTACTAGACTGAGTTTCTTTGTAGTGCTGAACAGTGGAGGGAATGTTGTGTCATGACACCAAATTTCATGATTCTCAGTCATAATCAAGCAAAATTTCATCTTTCTGTGTCCAATGGTTTCTGACTTATAAGCTATTTTGAGTTATATCACCCCCTATTGGGTGATTTTTTTAATGAAATTTGGAGAATGGTGTCTGAGTGTCATACCAACTATACCTAACATGTTTGGTGAGAATCACGTGTTCCATTAATGAGAAATCAATCATTAAGTGCAAAATGGCCACGACCAAGAAATTCATCAGTCTGTACCATCAAAACAATTTGTTTGAACAAACTCCTACAGATTTGATGGATTTGACTTTTTGTCCACATGGTTCAAGATGCTAAAGTTCGAATTTTGTGTGAATCAGATGAGCCATCCAGGACCTGTTTGATTTGAAACAATATGCAAATTAGCCAAAAATTCTCAGTAGGCTGAGTTCATTTGTAATATTTTTGGCATGAAGCAGGGAATGTTTGGAAAAAAGTCTGGACTTTTTTTTCTGTGATTCACGTTTCCGGAGATATAGGCCAAAACGTAAAACACTACACTATAGTGCCACCATCAGGCCAATGGGTATGATTTTGCTTGCCAGAGTAGTGGGGGGAATTCTGCACCACTAAACCGAATATGGTGTTTCTACACCTTATCCTTTCTGCTCCCCGTATTGTTTTATTGCCGAATAAGAAAAAAAAATACAGTATAGAGTTCCAGCACTGCGTGCTTGGACCCCTAACAATAAATAGCTGATGACTATTACATAATAATAATAATAATAATAACAATAAGTTGAAGCAGTTTTGAGAAATAGATGCCGAAGTTTAATCTCTCGGTGTTAACTCTTCCGCACATGCACAGAAGCCTCTCTCTTTTCATTTTAGTTGCAAAAGAGCGTTTAGGTGCAAAGCTCTACCATTGGCTGTTGCTATAACAATGGGGGAGGGGCGTTGGGCAAGCGGGGGTGGAGAAAAGATATTTCTTCTCTGTTTTTGCGTTCTATTTCTTCTTCGTCCTGCTTTGCAACCGTAGATGTGCGCAAGAAGCGGGCAGTAGAGCTCTCACGCTTTTACTGGAAATACTTGATTAACGTCTCCAATATAAATGACGTACGGCTTGGGAATTACTGCATTGTGTGAAAAGTAACAGAGACCAGGAGGCCCCCGGCTCGGAGCTCGAGGACTGCTTGTCTCCTGTCGTCCTTGTGAGTACGGATCCAAATTGTGACCGTCTAATGCTTATGTATCTAAATCCGACCTGTTGCTGTTGTCCTTGCAGCGTGGATATAAGTAGCTTAAGAGGGTTGATAGTTTTACATATTAGTGTTATCTTGAAAGGAGAAAGTGCTTCGTTGCCAGCATATGAATGTGCGTTTCGCGCCGTAGATCAGCTGCACAATTACATATTTTGTAAAAATAAAAAAAATTACATATTTTGTTCAGAATAAAGCTGTGGTGGGCGCTGATTGATTGTGTTATTGCTATGTAATGTTTTTTTTTTTTTTTTTTTTTTTTTAACATAGTAATGCCACTTTATTTTTGAGGGCGGTGGTGGCTTGATGGTTAGGGAAGCGCACTTGTAATCGAAAGATTGTAGGTTCGAATCCCTCACCACTAAGGTACCCTGAGCAAGGTACCGTCCCGAAGCACTGCTCCCCGGGCGCTGAATTAGCTGCGTCCTGCTATGTCACGAAAGTCACATATGGGTTAAATGCAGAGGACACATTTCGTTGTTGCGCACTGTGTGCTGTGCTGTGGTGTGTTAACAATAACCACTGATTACCTAATTCTAATTATCAAAGAGCATCGTGGTAGCATGTTTAACTATTGAGTCTTCATTCGCTAATTGATTTTGAACTGTCGTGTGGGTTAGTTCAGTAAATTCAGCCCCTGATGCTCAGCGTCAGGGTAAATTGCAATGTTTATGTAACTGCAGCGATCTTTATTAAAAGATTTTAAGTGCGGCACCATAACCATTAACGTTTTATTAACACAAGTGACGTAAAGCAGTCATTTGATTTGTGAAGCGACTAATTTATCCAGTGAATTTATTCAACGTTAAATAGGCTAATTAATGTCCAGGTTTATGAAAAACGAGTTAACATTTAGTACGGTAAGAGCTCTTGCTGCAGGGTATGATATTTAAAATATCAGAATTGTTTCTCACAGGAAGACATCGTTATTTAATTACCACATTTTAAACTACAGTGTCTTACTACAAACATTATAAAAAACCCTACAACAGTTATTGGAAAGAAATTGTTTTAAAATGTTTTTGTTGTATGTATTATTACAAAAATTATTTTAAAAATGCTGTTTAGTAAGACCTTCTTAAATGTTATGCTTAAAATTCTACAAATGTTAAAATAAATTTAGGCAAGGTGGGAAAAATGAATTTTTGATATTTATAGATTTATAAAATACATTAACCAAGGTAACAAATTGTTATGGTGTCCCTCAGTTTTGTTTTTAATAACTGCAGTTAATGGAGTGGCATTTTTAATGTCGTTTAATTTAAATTAAATTTAAATTATATGTTGTAATTAAACATGATTCTACACGAGAAGATCATAGAAGATCATAATTTGGTCTATTCTTCCCCCAAAACAAATAGTTATTTCTGCAGATAAGTTACTGTTTTCTCTTTTTTGAGACCTTGGATAAAATACCTAAGCACAGTCCCCTCCCATCACTCTCTGTTCCTATGTGTCTGTAGTTGCTCTGTAAGGTTATTATTAAAGGTTAATCTATCCACAAAGTAACAATGTATATTTCGAATATCCACTCTATTGCTGGTGCCATTTTCCATTTGTTTGTCTATGTACAATGTTGCTAAATTCAAATATAACACAAAAGCCATATATAACATTATTGGTAACTATAAAATGTGTACACCTTATAGATCAGTAATATTCAGTATGCAAAATTTTAGCATCACAGACAATACATTATAGACAATACAAACTTACCATATTGATTACGATCAGAGCTCTAATGGATGGGTAACTGAATTAAACTATTAATAACACAAACAAGAACATAAAGAGTTATATAATTTGAGACATTTAAAATCTGTCTAACAAGGCATTTACTTGTAGTACAGGGTAGCACTGTGACTCAGTGGCTCATTGGATAGTGCTGTAGCTCCACAAATTTAACACAGAGTGCCATTTTGGGTACTGGTCTGTGCGAGTCTGTGTTCTTGTGATTTTGTGGATTACCTAAAGATAATCTATGCTAGGGATAAGGTGTCTAGGTTAATTGGTGTTGCTAAATTGCCTGGCATCCCACCCTGCCTCACTTGGCCAAAAGCTTTTATAAGGTATCAGTGATAACAGGCAGTTCTTACCCTAAATAAAACTGTTTAAATTTCTTTTTGTGAATGAACATTTCAATTTTGTGTTTTTTAAAGGGGCCCAGTGAGTAGCAGTATTGTTTCACACATTCAAGTTTATGGGTTTGAATCCCACCACTCTGTGTGAGTTTTACCATTCTACTCCTGGCTCTCTGAATTGCCTGTCTGGGATGGACTGCATTAAATAAGTATGTGGTTGATGGATGGATGGAATGCTGAAGAGGTAATAGCCTAGTCTCACCATGCATTGCTGAAGATTTTTGGCTATTGTGGGGGTTTTAACATGATTAGATACTTCAAAGGAATTCAGTTCCTGGGAAACCAAGGGTAGTCCATTTCATGCAGCTTGCCCTTTGCTAAAGACCAGAAACAAGAATAGTTAATAAATAATGTTTTTAATATGTGGTTACATTCTAAGTTATAAGACTTGCCACCCTGACACGGAGAATACCAATATATATACACTCACCTAAAGGATTATTAGGAACACCTGTTCAATTTCTCATTAATGCAATTATCAAATCAACCAATCAC
>JAODLC010000133.1:28936926-28956985 GCA_026781145.1 Hippopotamyrus pictus | reverse complement strand
ATGAATGCATTATAATGCATTATGAAGGTATCTATAATGCGTTACGCATACAGACTTTAAGTAAAGTCTTACCAAAAAATCTTTTGTTTTGTTGTTTACATTATTTAAAGCATTTTAGTAAATCTGTAAATAAATAACTGTGGTTTAATGTTATGAAAGAAAGTAATATAACTGTTTGTTTATAACCTTTGCCAAGCAGACTTATACTCACACCAACTTCAGAACAATTATTTAAAGCAGGGATTTTCAACACATGGGTCACAACCAAAATTTGGGTCTCGGCAAGTTATAAAAGGGCTGCAAGCAGAGTTGGAAAAGTAAAACCAGCAAAATCCTATGATGATTCATGATCAGATTTCCCAGCCCCAATCCTAGGACTAACCTTTAGAAATGGGTCTTGGGTCTGCAAATGGTTAGAGCAAAACTAGTGAACATTCAACCAATCCAAGAAGCCAAACCACAGATGCTTAATTTAAAATTCACTGGCACATCCAAGCATAATTGTGCGATAGGCATTGATTGGCATAAATTGCAGAGTGCACTGCGTGCTTGATCATAAGGTTAATTTAAACCTATACTTGATATAGGGTCACGACTGAACTGGCATGGTAAAAACTGAGTCGCGGTGCAGAAAAGGTTGAGAACCACTGATTTACAGCCTACATCCAATTTTGTAACTTGTAAAGCATCTGACTTTGAAAATCCATCTATGAAACTTAGCAAATGCTTTCTATGCAAACTACATGTTATTGAGAGGTTAAGGGTGATAAAATAATTCTATATAAAATACGTAATCTGTAACCCATCACTAGATTTTGTTTAAAAGGAATGTTTTGAAAGCAAATATACTACAGAACTATGATGCCTACTTCTATGAAAATTCATTTTAGACACAATAATATAAATGAATACAAACACTGTTCCCTGCAACCAGAAAAATAATTGACAGCAGCTCTAAGCAGAGTTTAAGGAAGAAGGAATTGAATTTTAGCAAAGAAATGTACAAAACAAGCATCTCTACAGAGAACATTTTAAAAGGAAAGCTCTAAAGTTTACTTGCTCTTTTAAAATTGGACACAGCTGCCAGCTCCCATACAGCATCTTGGCAGTGTGGGTTTCTCCTGAGCAGGGAATAGCTCTCTGTCTGTGTGTCTGGAATGCACAATCTACAAGAAGGAGGCTGTATAAAGCCTGCCTGTTAATCAGATGAATGTGTGCATCTCAGAAGATGGTCGAGCCCATCCATTTTGCAGGTTTTCCTTTAATTAAGAAATTTAGTAGAAATTTCAGTTGTCATCATATCTCACACAACATTTGGCATTAAATCTTTGACAAAGATTTAAATCACACTAAAACTTCCAAAAAAACATAACATCTTCAAGTTGCTATGTAAAATTAAAAGCTTCAAAACAGACCTTGTTAGAAGGTATCCCTATATAAAACTCTACCTAATGTGCATGTATGTACATGTGTACGACTCTTTGTTGTGTCTCACTCCATAGCAAAACATGCTTAACATTTAACACAGACAGTGTGTGTGTCTGTATATTTACACACACACACGCACACAGAGCTCTGGAAAAAGTTAAGACACCAAAGCAACATTTTTAGTTTCACTCATTCGGTATGCTTCTGTGTAAAATTTAAGGAGAATTTAACAATGCAAATAAAAAAAAATGGAGTGGTGTCAATTTTTTCTAGAGTGGTCTGTGTGTGAGTGTGTGTGTGTATACACATTTGGGGAGTAACAGTACATGGTATATTAGCATATTATTAAACTGTCTGGTACACCCTCGACAGTTCATTACACACACATTAACCGTATTACAATATGCCTGTCATTTTCCTACATATTGCCACAAATGTAAGACGATGTTTTTTTTTTCAAAAACACTAATAAAAAACTGGGGTCATCTGCCTCCTAGCTAAAGGTAGCTGTATACTCATATTCTATGTCATTTCAGCAATACAACATTGCATGAGCAATGATCTCACCCAGTGTTGACAAATGGCTGACACAAAGTAATGCTGTGGGGTTGGTCAGCAGCCTGCATACTCTGTACAGCGCTGCGCTGATTTTTAAATGATGCAAATTAAAGTGTGTATTTGTGTTAATTGCAAATGTCTTAACTGTGTAATATTTGCTCTGGAATGTGTGCATTTTGTTAGCATGTAATCGCGTCATGTTAACTCTTGGTTTCCTGGATGTGCCATTGCTATTACTAAGCCTTTTAATACAGTATTTTGTTTTAAAACAGCTGTCATCTTCTTTATTAAAATTACTTGACCACTCGCCACAATATTTTTTTTGCCCTCTTTATGTGAGTGTACTGTATCAAAAACACGTGCTCTTTTGGGTTGTGGAGATGATAATATTGATTATCCATCTACACTTACTGTGCTGCAATTGCATGTGTTTGCTTTTTAACAGTGACACATTCAGCTTCATATATATTCTCTTCAAATAAAAAGTAAGCACCTACAGCATATTAAAGTTTAGAAGCACTTATAATTTTTATGCTTTTCTCTCCTTGATTTTTTACAGTAGAGATACAAACTATGCCTAGTTAGTTATGCTGCCATTTTTCTGAATGAAGAGTTGTTATATTGAAACATAGAGTTCACGGTTTAATTAAATTAATTAGGGTGATGTGTTTTTATTTTCTTCATAAATATAAAGATAAAGATAAATACAAAGATTCCGAAACCGAACCGTTACCATGGTCCTAAAACCGTGACACGTACTGAACGGTTACATCCCTAATATACATATGTGTGTGTATACACACACACAAACACACAAAATATATTGTATATTAACCAGTTAGTCTTTTCTAGTTTCCTTTTTCCCCCCCAAATGTATTTTTTTAATATATACACAGCATGACATAGGCAACACAGGACACTAAAACACCAATTGCACCAGGTGTATATATTGCGTTGACCCACCAAATTTTTATCATGCATGCCACACAAATGATATAAGATTCAAACAAACACCAGTGCTTATTATTTCTTACAAATCACTAAAATGTTCTGACTGCTAAGTTATCCTTTTTTCCCCACAAAAAACATTGTTTTAAAATATATTTTAAAAAGGATGTAAATTATGCCAACCTGTTTTAAGTAAATATGATTTGAAAATATATTATTTACAGCCGTTGCATCCTGTTCCCCAGTGTGCCACCGAATTCAATAGAAATTGGAAAGTTTAAAAAATTAAAAATAAAAGAACAGAAATTTAGCTCTTATATGTAACCATCATTCAATAGTTATTGCAGAACACCTTTAAGCATTTTTATACAATAGAGAGAACTATTATCTGTGCAAAAAAGTGTAACAGCTGTCAAGGACATCTAAGCAGACCAAACAATACTTTTCTTTCACCATAGTTTACTTATTTGACTTTTTCGCATCTTTCCTGAAAAGTTAACTCCTGTTATACTGTCCACCCAGTGGGGATTACAAATAAAGAAATTAATTAAACAATGATATTGAGGGGCAATCAAGTCAAAACAGATCACAGCAGCGCATTGAAAACCTTTAAAAAGGAGGCCTTTAAACAAGATTATATCAACAACACTTCAACAATGCAAACAATAAAGGGAGCACAAGTAATATTAGTATATATAGCAATTTGTTAGAGTAAATGGAAAAAGAAAGCTATGACTGTACACAACACTTTGGCAGAACATTCCTAAAGCTTTGCTGGTGGTCCCTGACATTTGATTACTCACAATTTACCTGCAAATCACAATCACTTTCATTATTTACAGTAAGTTGGATGTGCAAGAGTCATTTTGAAAAGTTTTGCGTATCTAAGGCTTTCATAGAACTATAAGCTAGTTTCTGTTTCAAATGGCCCACTGAATAACATCTCTAACACCTGTAACTGTAATTACCAAATGGATTCTTGTGTGCTTCACACCCTCTTATGGCAGTAACACTTTACTTTCAAAGTACACCAGTGAAAAACTGCCTTGATGTTCTCTCATTTAAAATGTATTTTCTAGGAATATTTAATCATTGACAACATCAAAGATTTTTTTGCTAAATAAGGTAACAAAAACAGTAATCTGAAGCACCATTCCTCTTACTCAGTAAATTAAACCTGCTGATGATTCAATCATAACAGAAAAATATAGAATATATATATATATATATATATATATAAATACTTCAAAAGTATTCCATATTGATGAAGTGCTGTTTCTTGCTTTATATTCCATTGACCACTACTCACTAATGTATTGCAGAAAAAGAAAATCAGTAATGTTTCTATGAAAGTAATATATATCGCACACATACTCTATAGTAGGAAGTTGGTACAATAGCAACATGAAGAAAGATTAATATAGTACTGCAAGTTATGCAGTCATAGTATAGTACTTGTTGGTTGGTGCCAATTCAAGAAATTTGCCCAGTGTCATGTCAAATGGGGTAAACATCAAGAACAGTTTCAAACCATGGGGTAATATATGCTAAATGTTTTTTTTGTATTCCTCATTTATCAAATGTGACCTAAGCTTTGTGTGTATGTATGTGTAAATGAGAGAGAATATTATTAAAAATACTAAATATAAAAATACAGAACATCTTTAAACGGTTAATTTGTTTATCTATGAAGTCCAAGAGGTTTCGCAAAAATTGTTATAGTTTAATAACTGACAAAAAAAAAACTAAATAAAAAGCCAAAAATCTTTTCCCAAGATGTTCTTAGAGAAGTCAATCATTACATTTTGCTTTACCTGAAAAACAACAGTGATCCATCTGAGGGCAGTGAAACAATTTTTGTTTTGGTTGGCTTGGAAGATGAGAAAGAAGAAACCTAAGTGAATGGGATACAAAATAATTTGAAAATATGTCTAATGACTAAATAGTAAAGTAGTAGTAGTTTTCACAGGACAATAGGTAGATAAAAAGCATGGTTTAAACATGGCAGTGCTGCAGTATTAGTAACCATAAGAAAACATAATTCAGGAACATTTTCATCAAACCAGGAGACCAGAGTATTTATGCAGCTGTTGGCTAACAGAAGAGTTACAGGACTGAACAAAGATCATTTGTTGCATATGAATGCTTGGTAAGTATTTGAATTTACATTTAACCATGTACAGGTGTGCTATATCATTAGGCTTCTTATGGTATGTTTCATAGTGGTGATAGTGTGTGTTTATTCAGTTCTTATGTCACTTTTTCTAAATAAAAGGATTCTTTATATCAGGAATTAAAAATTGCAATACATCATTTACAGGCCCTGCACGGAAATATATTAGCACAATTTTATTCCAAGGTAAAATGTGTTATTTTACTTTCTCCCTAAATAAAAAAAATGGCATTAAAGAGTAAGTTCTATCATGAACAAATAATGTTTAATATTATATTCATCTAGATAAATTGTTGCAAGCAGACAACGTGTTTGTGATAGACGATAAATCTCCATGACAAACATGAATTCATACTGGATTTTTCACTAGTCTATATCCTGACTTAGTATTCTGGAGGATTTGTTTTAACCTTACCTTAACTTTAAGCTGCAGAATGGTGCTCATTGACTTTGAACTGTTATGGACATTTATTTATATATTTACTGACTGACATTCACTTGAAGGAGTAGCACAGATAGAGACTGATTCTTGTCTTAAC
Source organism: Hippopotamyrus pictus (assembly GCA_026781145.1). Classification (NCBI taxonomy): domain Eukaryota; kingdom Metazoa; phylum Chordata; class Actinopteri; order Osteoglossiformes; family Mormyridae; genus Hippopotamyrus; species Hippopotamyrus pictus. The sequence goes on along the minus strand of JAODLC010000133.1, from coordinate 28,951,339 downwards.
ACAAATAAAATTACATAAATGTTTCAGTGACAGAACTATTGAATAACAGCACCTAATTGTATAGCACATACCTGCCAATTAGCATTATGGTTTACTGTGAAATATAAAGACATATGCATGCACCATATATACACACACATACATATACATATGTAATTATTTAGGTTTATGTATGCATATAGTATATACGTGAATACAAAAATCTAAAAACACATTTTACTAGGTAGAAAAAAATGTGTAGAAAAAAAGTGTTAGGTAAAAACAAAAACAAAATAAATAGATTATATGAGAAATAAAATAAAGACAGGAATGGAGTTTGTGCGGTGTTTGGGCGAGGTGGAAGATGCAGCCCAAGATGCCATTCCCACCTCTTAGTGTACACTGTGTAATGCAACCACCAGTACTTACAGTATACACACTCTGGGGGAGGGGGGTCTTTGCCTGCTTCATAGAGGCAAGTGGTTGCTGCAGAACGTCCAAAAGTCCACTAGAGAGATTTTCTGAATGAGGTGTCCAAGACGTAGAATGGGGATCAGGATTACTATAGTGTTGGTGGCAGTGGAACAGACCAGAAAACTACAGAGGTGGTTAGAGGAAGTTTTGTCTTTCTTTAGAGAAACTGGGGAGAGTCTCAATCTCAGCCTCAGCGTTGCTCTCCTCAACTACAGGGACTGTAACCGCCTCTTCAGATATTGGGACAAACTCTGGATGGGACATGAAGTTATGGATGGAACTTTTGGATTCTGGTTTCTTGAGGCCTTCATAAAGGGAACTACGGAATGCATTAACCACTTTAATCTGTGGCCGGTTGCATCCGCAGATAGGTGGAATTCGTAGTATATGGAGAGAAAAAGAGAAAAAGGCAAAATTAGTATCAGATGATTTTTACAGTTTTACTGTGCACCTTGTTTTGCAATGAGGGGTGGGTTGCTATATCTGCAGAAAAAGAATGACCAACTGCTGTAAATGACTACAATCACTGTAGCCTTGGTTATACTTGTATTTTTTAGAAAGCAACACACAGTACAACACACTGGAAAATCAGGAAAAACTAAAATGGAACCATAAAATATGCACCATGATTGAAAAAGGTATTGCAGGAAAAAAGTGAAATGCAAGGAAAAATAAACCAATCAAATGAAATATGTCAAGGAAACAAAACATCCCAGGACCATGTGAAAATTAAGTGCGCATTACATTTTGGATCACCATATCTTGCATAAATTAATACATGAACACCCCGTGCAAATACATTCTCACTACTTTTAAAGGCAACATCTTTTCTTTACCTGTCTAGAAAAAAAGCCATCAAAGTGCATAAAAATACACACTTCTCTGGCTATTGGAGTCAACATAAACATACAGAGACAGGAAAAAGATGGGTAAAGGGAATGACATTGTTAAAAAAAAAAAAAAAAAAACGTGTGGCACACCATTACATTACAAACACATTACATTAGAGAGACAATAGTACAAATAAAAAATGACAACTTTTAGATCCAATTAACTCAGTCTCTGTGGTGCCACAACTTAACTCATTCATCTGAGAGTTATGTGTCTGACAAACTTTCAGTTCTTACCAGTGTAGGCATCAGGTACCAGCACACTTAGAAATTGTACCTCTTGCAAAACAGCATGTACAGAATACATTTACACTGTATATTAACTATGAAGGATGCCTTGTAACACACTTACCTGTTTGCCTAAATGGAGAGGAACAAAAACATTGATAGTAAGTGGAAGTATCAACCGAAAGGTTGTAAATTAAAATAAAAATGGAAAATTACATTCATATTTGAAAAAAGGAAAGTTTTTTCTTTTTTAGCAGCATTGCTGAAAAGATATTGCCTTTAGCCCTACAAATCTCATTGTCCCCAATGATTTGTGAAAACAACAAATAAACCAGCTGGAAATAGTGAATGATACCATTTAAAGGGGCGTGTGTGGACCTTAAAGACAGTGACAGATAGTGGTAGATCAGAAACAAATGCTTTTGCATTTTGAATTAGCTCTGTAAATCCTTAAACAAAACTTACAGATACAGTTCACGTAAATTATTTTCAATACAAATTTCTTGTAAGGTACATTGCAGTAATTCTCACTAATTTTCCTGAAAAATACAGTTTGTTAAAGGGCTACATTAATATATAACACATTACAGAACACTCTCAAGGGGGATTGTATGTGCCGAAAAGGACATTATTCTCAGTTCCATCAGAGTTCCATCACAACCACAAGCTTATGGTATCATTGTTTGTTCGTTTGAGATTTACGTTCTTATTTCCATTTGTATTTTATTCTAATTCAAGAATAACAATCTTGCTTAAAACTATTTTGATATGAAGCCAGAAATCAGTTGTCTTTCTGTATAAGTACCACAGACGCCCCCAAATAGACATATATAAACACAATGAGGGAGAAGGAAAAAAAAAAAAACAAAAAAACAGCAGACATACAGGCACTTGCAAGTCCTAACATTGAAAAGCAAATGGAGCAATGCCCAATCCTCAATATTATTCCGTACATTTTATGTCATAGAAACTGATAACTATCTACAACCCCATTTCAAAAAAAGTTGGGTCACTTTGTGAAATGTAAATAAAAACAGAAAGGAACGATTTGTAAATAATATAAACCCATATTTAACTGAAAACAGAACTAAGACAACATATCAAATGCTGAAACTGAGAAATACATGCTCAATTAGAATTAGATGCCAGCAACACATTTCAAAAAAGCTGAGACAGGGGCAATAAAAGACTGGAAAAGATGTGTAATGGTAAAACAAAACACCTGGTTGAATATCTCACAACTAATTAGGTTCATTGGCAACAGGTCAGTCATCTCTGTGCAGTGAAGGTTCACCACTCTGTGAAAGACTGTGTGGGCAAATAGTGCAACATTTTAAGTGTAATGTATTTAGTATTGCAAAGAATTTGGGATTTTCATCATCTGTGGTACATAATATTATGAAAAGATTAAGAGAATCTGGAGAAATCTCTGTATGCAAGGGGCAAGTCCAAAAACAAATATTGGATAGCAGTGATCTTCGGATCCTCAACTTGTTTCTAGAGTGGAAATCACTGCATGGACCCAGGAACACTACTAAAAACCACTGTCTGCATCCACAAATGCAGGATGAAACTATCATGAAAGAAACCATATCTAAACATCATCCAGAAATGCCACTGACTTGTCTTGGACCGAGCTCATTTAAGATGAACAGAGGCAAAATGGAAAACTGTCCTGACAGATTCAAATTTCAAATACATTTTGGAAATCATAGACGTCGTATCCTCCCAACTAATGAGCAATGGGACCATTCAGCTTATTATCAGCAGACAGTTCAAAACCCAGCTGCTGTGATGGTATGGGGGTGCAATAGTGCCCATAGCTTGGGTAGCTTGCACATCGGGAAAGACACCATTAATGCTATATGATATATACAGGTTTTGGAGCAACATATACTAACACCCACACAGCGTCTTTTTCTTAGAAGGCCTTGTATATTTCAGCAAGACAATGTAATATGCACAGAATGCAGTTTGACAACAGCATGGCTCCGCAGTAGAAAAGTCCGGGTGCCAGACTGGCCTCCCTGCAGTCCAGACCTGTTACGTACTGAAAACATTTGGCACATCATGAAATACGACAAAGGAGACTCCGTATTATTCAGCTGTTGAAATCCTGTATCACTCAAGATGGGACATTTTACTTTCAAACCTCCAGCAACATTTACAGGGTGTTGTTAAAAGAAGAGGTGATATATTTGTCATAAAACAATAAAATTTCTGTTTCAAAATCTGATATGTTGTCCTTGTTCTATTTTCAATTAAATATGGGTTTATATGATTTCCAAATCATTGCATTCTGTTTTTATTTACACAGTATGGCTTTTTTGGAAACAGGGTTGTATTTCATATCCTTTGTATAAATGCATACTGCTTTTAAAAAAAGCTGATTTACAATTTTTTGGAAGTGCTTGCTAACCCCATGGAAAAACGGGCTGTGAAAAAAATACTACTGACATTTCAAAATGACATGTCAGCTTATGTTAAGGCAAACAACTGGTTCTCCTGAGGGGGGCAGCATTTGTATCCAGTTTTGACTCATCCAGTTGCACGCTACAGAGGACAGAGATACTTTGCAGTATCACTCACAACACAATACTGTTGAGGAAGTCACACAGAGTGGAAGGAGCTGGAGGTGGAGGAGGAGGAAAATATATGACCTGACTCTGCCTTTGGTGGGAGATTATTGCAGGGGAAATAAAGAAAGCCATAAGAATATGGGCCTCTAGCTCAGTGAGAAAGACGAGCATGTTGGAGAAACACCTACCTGTACACTATCCTTAGAGCAACGCTGGTCCTGGAGAGCTACCATCCAGTAGGTTTTCTATCATACCCAGCTTCTGATGAGCCACACCTGTTCTCAGGTAAATGCCAGGAACAGGTGTGGCTCATCAGAAGCCAAGTGGGACAGAAAACCCACTGGATAGTAGCTCTCCAGGACCGGAGTTGGAGACCCCTGCCTTAGAGGGATCTTACTTGAGAAAATCTTTTAGTTGTTTGGATTTTTTTTTCCCACAATAAGTCATACAAATTCATCCAAAAGGTACTGTTTTTATGGGAGTTATCTCTACCTCAGCAGCCATGGAGTGTCACCCGAAGGGCAATCTACTATTACTCATCTGGGGTAGCACCAGACATCTGTTTTCTAATGCCTGTTGCATCTCCATTAACCACATTAGTCATACCAAGTATCTGTCATGTGCAACCTCTGAGAATGTCAGCAATATTAAAAGTGAAAATTCTCCTCCAGAAAAAATACATTTGAAATGATTACATAAGACACAATAAAAATGGTAACGCAATAAACGCAATTAAGTTAATGGTTGAAAAGTAACAGAATTGTGCGTCATTACAGCAGTGGCAATTAGATGTGGAAAACTTCCCTATGTCTCAAAGTCTTCCAAAACATAACATGATAATGACAACATCATTAAACTGCATTTTGGGAACTTTCCGATTTTATTTACATGCTGACTTATTCTTGGTGCCTAAAATGAAATGATACCTAAACACTGCTTTCAGTAACCCTAACCAGAAACCCATCTGGCCCTGAAACATTTTTTCAGCATTAGTTTTCAAAGCAGAGAGACAGTGTACTCGCATGAGTATGTGATAAAGATGTTTTCAATAAAGTAAAAAAACAAAAAAAAACAAAACACAATCAAGTGTTTTTCAAAGTGAACCAAATAGAACGGGGAGAGGAAGGACAGGGACAAAAAAGCAGAGACAGAATGATGGAATTGGCTAAACTTAACTCAGGCTATGTTAGGTGGTTGGGCTCCAGCATCATTCATTCAGCAGACAAAGCATAAGAAGAAGACTGGAATTCTGATGCCCCAGAGTAAATCTGAAGTTGATTAATAAATTTAATATTACTCCTTTGCAGGGGTAGAAGTGTAAATTTTACTGTGAAAGCTTCACATTTTTTCTGATTTTCCACTCCATCTGTCAAAGACACTAATGCTATTACACAGACCATTTACATTACTGAAGTATATATGCTGAGGTATAGGGGTTTAATATACTGTGTATACATGTTCACATAACTGCACAACTTCTTTTGAAAAGGCAGGATAAGGAACAGAACGTAAAGAGCGTAAATGCCATTAATGGGAGCAGATACATAAGTGGAGGTGGGGGACTTCACTGAAATCAAGTGTGTGAAAGAGAGGTGTTTGCAGCAGCTGCCAGCTCTCCATGAAGTCTGAGACTTGAAAGTGAACATCTCTCTCAAGACTCTGTTACCAGGCAGAGCAGCAGCAGCCGTTCTCAGGACAAAGGGACAGGCAGCATACTGTCCAAGCAGGGGCTCTATACACAGCACAAACAAGGTCACTCGCAGTTTTAATGGCAAACACTCTAGCTTCTTTTCTTTCTGCCTTTCTGTTAAATGTCAGCACACTGGATTCTGCTTAAACAGGAACCAGTGACAGAAATCTTCCATAATCATTTTTTGCATTGCTCTCCTTCGATATATCAATGGTTTACCATGTTAAGCAAATCAGTTTGAGAAGAGGGAAAAAGTCACAAACCCACACTCATACATACGGAAGCACATAAAAAATGTAGGCACCCTCAGCTATTAACCCTTAAACGATATCTCGATATCAAATTTGGCCAAAAAACAGCCAGAACCAATTGCAATATTTTTGAATCAATTAAGACAATAACAGTTGAGTTCAAATCAATGATGCTTTGCAAACTGAATATTGTTCAGTATGTCCTTAAGATTCACATAAGGGTTAAACCATGAAGTGGGTGTTTAGCCAGCAATATTTAGAGAAGAATGCCAAGCTGGAAAAGGAAAAGACTCTTTGCATAACAGCAGTGGAAAGAGAATGGGAGAATGAGAATAAAAAGAGGAGTGATTATTATCAGTGAGCATTGGCCATGAAGTCATTTATTACATGCAGCACTGGTTGTAGAGAGGCTGCACACTCACTGCCTGCAGCAGAAGAGGAAGCGGAGGCAGAGGTGGGCGGAGCAGCCATGGCAGAATTGGCAGACAACGAGGAAGAGGAAATCCCTACATGGGTGGGACTAGAAACAGTTTTTGCGTCGTTGTGCTGGCTGACCACTGAGGGCTGCCGGCGCAGGGCCCCCGGCACTGCAGTTTGGCCCATCTGGAATGTATAAACCACGTCCATCTGCAAAGAACAGCAACAGTCAGAGATTGAGGGTGTAGTGTAAGAGGGAGCAACTGGTAAAGAGAGAAATTGAGGAGAGAGAGAGAGAGAAAGTGAGCATAAAACAGAGACAGGAGAAAGAGCAAAATTCAGTGCAAGATGGAATAGACTTTGGGCAGGTTGATTTAGAAAAAAGGAGAACAGCATTAGAGAGACTCAGGGTGATTTAAAAGGCAAGCCAATAAGGGAAATAGCTTTGAGAAAAAAAGAGGAGAATCTGACATTAAGTGGGGAGAAAAAGCTGCTGAGATGAGGCCTTGGTTCCTATTGGCTATACCCGGTTTATTTATTTTTTTCCTTTTTACTGTGACTCCCCAGGTATAGTGCAAAACCACAGGGTGGCAAAGACCTAAGTACTACCATGACTACTTTGTGGCCAGCTCTTGCACTCATGATTGGAGGAAAAAGTATGAAGGTGATGTGTAGCTCAGTGGTTAGGGATCTGTGTTCATGACTGGAAGTTGCAAATTGAAGTCCTGTGGTCAGCAGAGAATTTATATCACTACTAAGCCCTTGGGCAAGGCCTCTAACTCCTACTACTCCAGGGATTTGACTCTATATTTTAGGGAAGAGGATGTGACGAAAATGGGAATGGTACAGCAAAAGGACAATAAAATCAAATGGAGCTAAGACTTGAGAAAAATCCATTAGCGGACATTAAACAGTAGTGATCACAATTAGAGAACGAGTGACATTTTTGTAATTTACAGAGCTGCTGCCTATCTGAATTCAAAGTTACTCTGACATGAATAGGAAAGATATGTTTTAATCATATTTAATCAGTAAAAATTGATCGCACAACACAAAAAAAATATTTAAACAAGAAATTCAAAGATGGTCTGCGATCAAAATTAGAGAAGTATAGGTTATGCTTTCAGTTTTCAGTTCTAATCTGAAATATTTTGAAATATCTGATAGCCCCAATTTCCTTAGAAAGCCAATCTTTTTGGCAGGCATTCTGCGAGATGGTGGGTCTCTCCAAGGTGACTGAAACCCTGTGACATCAGGTTGTTCAGATGAAGGCTGACACGCCATATTTATACAACTCAATACGCCTTGTCACACTACAAAACAGCTAAATCAATTCCTTAAAAGTGAGGACATCAAGCTTATGAAATGGTCCACCAATCTCTGACTGGAACCCTATCAAAAAAATCTCTGGAAGTTAACTGGCAACAAAGTTATGGCAAACAAACCTACTATAGTTACCAAATTTTGGAAGAAACTGGGTGACGAGTGGAACAAAATCAAATCAGAACAGCGCGAGAAATTAGTTGTGTCCTATGGATGCTTATGTGCAAAAGTCATTGAAAGCAAGGTCCTTAATTTATAAAAGTTGTAAACATCAAATCAAAATCCATTTGTATACTACTTCTGCAGTAAAATTATAACCGTACGCTAATTCTCCAAATTTCTTGTATAAACCTTTTATTTCGTGATATGGATAACGTTCACTGATTAAATATGATTAAAATACATCCGTTCATTCAGAATAACTTTGAATTTGGATAAGCAGCAATATTGTAAGACTACACAACTGTCACTTGTTCCTTAATTATGATCGCCACGGTAGGGGATGACAGACTACAATCCACAACAACAGAATAATAATAATAAAAAACACAATAAACACGAAAGTCATTTTTTCATTAATTGGTAGCAACAAAAAAAAAGAAGATAATGCTCGTGGGAAGCTCTTGTTGATTGAAGAACTGAAGGTACAAGTCACACTTGTTGGGAAGAGGTCACTGATGAATTCATGGCTAAGATCACGGTAAATTTAAGCCTGTGGAAATGTACTCTTTAAAATGGTCAAATGTCTAAACTTCCATAGTAGCCTAATTACAACATAAGGGATTTTTTTGTGCTTTTAGTTAATACTGTATAAAAATGAGAAATAAAAGTACACACAGGGATTGTAAACTTTTCAAAATCCTGCATAAGTAAAAAACATGCCTGAAATTTTTTCTCATCTGTGCATTGTATAGAAATACATTTGAATCTAATTATTAATGAATTAAGTAACAACATCATTATAATGGTTGTTTTGTCAGTTTGCTGTGACCTTAAAGGTGTCTTTTACCTAGAATCTGCAAATCAATTGGAATTAATAGAGCATAACATGGATCCAGCTGGGATCTGCAAAACTAAGATAACAAACGCTTCATAAAAAGCATAATTAGACAAAAAAAAAATTGATCACAATATACTGACACGTAAAAGAATTCTGCATGAATTGTATCCAAAATACATTAATTTAAGAAACAAAATAGTTTACTGGAACGCTAGACTTCAAGTGAGAAACTCAGTGATAGATGGGGGAAGCATATCTCTTGAAAACATGGGTTAAAGGTACATTATACTTACTAAAACATTCTTAGCCATACTTAAAGTACATACCAAAGAATCCTGAATAAATATAACAATAAATTATTATATTTTTATTTATAAATATATAAATGCAGACAGCATGTTTTGAAAAAATATGTTCAGTTTATGTTATATGATTGAAACATACATTCTAAAGGGACACTCCCATAACTCTCCTTGAGACAACAAAAAATGGTGCTGTTAGATTCTTACAATCCCTGCTTGTTTCAAAACTCCAAGAATAAAGATGAGGAGTAAGAAATTCTGTGTGCAGAAAATCTATAACATATTCATTCACCCAAATTTTGCCATTTGTTTTACAATACAAACAGATCCATATGTGTAGTACAGGCAACTGTATACCTCCATGCATGTGAAAGTAAGCAGAAATAAGAAATTGGTCCTTGTTTTTCCTCAGATCTTTTTTACCTCCTGATACAATGTTTGTATCAGACCAAGAGTCTGCTCTACTTGTCCAAACAACATTCTTCTTTACAGAAAATTACAATAACTACTAATGCAAAGATTTATCTGAAAACAGATCAGCTGTCAGAGAACAACCAGAATGTTCCCATGGCAGTATTTCCTAGACAATGGGACAGACAGGCTTTGGCCAATAAAGGACAGAACACAAGCTCCAGCTAACGCCTCAGCAAGATACAAAGGAGGCATCGAAACAGTGGGGAATTCCACAGACATGCTCGGCAAGGGCCTAAGATGGATTTTACCTGAGTCTGGATACGGTTCAGACCACGAAACCATAGAATTTGCCCGCGGCGGAGCTCCATCTCAGCATGATCGATCTCATCCACCCCCTCTGTCAGCTCCTCTTCCGGGATCTCCTCCTTGGGGATACCATGACCAGCTTCCTTCAAGAACTTCAATCGGTGTGTTGGGATGGCAGAGATGAACTGTGAAGAGAATGGAAGATCACTGGAATCCTGAACTTCATTCTCCTACTGCTACAGTATGTAGAAAAGAACTATGACTAGCTGTAAAGTTTTTTGCACTTTTGTTACACAGTATTTTCAAAAGTAGGTGTATAACTTGATATCCATCTTTGGAGAAGTCCAGAAATAACTTTGGGTTTTATTGGGTTTTGTTGCTGGTTTTCTGCTCTTCTGTTTCAGCTGAAAAATTACCTTCACTGACAAAAAGATGCCAAACAATCAGCTGCTAACACAATCTTGATAATCTGGAGGAATTCTCACAAAATCATTTTGAAGGTCTTATGCATTTTTGGGACAGCTGTTCTGTCCAGCTGTACATCATCTTGTCTAATGACTAATATTGACTGCTTTCACAGCTAATTACAGAGATTGAGGCTGACAGACACAGTTGACCAAGGGCAGGGCAGGGGTTGTAAGCAGACAGAGCTTATAGGTGAACAGAGCCTGCTGACTACCATGTGAACATGTTAACACTGTACAAGCCGATGCACGGAGACTTGCGCTCATTGTCAAAGTGAAGCTAAAGCTGGGCAACAACTAATTTTTAGCATTTTAGATATTAACATATTACATCAATGTTACTTTCATTTTACAGCTCTGCAGAGGAAAGCACCTGATAAGTGAACAAATTTACACTCAAACAAAACAACAGGTTTTAAATGTCTGCTTTCACAAGACACACAGTGTAGGTGAGGATTAATTATAATATTGGAAATGGTGCCCTTGAGATCTAAAAATGCTACTGTTTTGAACTATAAATCATAAATCTCATACTACCATGCTATTCTCTTAAACCATTGTTCTCTCACCTGACCCCAGAGCAACTCCCCCACACCAATGAAGATACACCACAACCACTGGTCAATTTTCAGGGCAGTGCATGAGAATGGCTTCCCTCCAAACTGCACAATGATGATCTGAAATACACAGCACAACAAGCAAATCAGAAAAGTCAAACTTATCAAAAGACAATAAAATGATAACACTGCAGATCAATGAAATGCTCATTTAATTTTTAGTGCTATATTTTAGTATTTTTTTGTCTTTGCTTTGACCCACTATTGGTCTGGATATCAAGAATAACAACATGGTACAATAAATAATATAATATAAAGGGCAGATACCTGCAGAAAAAATGTGCCTAGAACAACACTACAGAAGATTGGATTGCGATAAACACCCTCAAAGACATTCCTCTCGCCATGGATTTTACGGGCATTTATCTCATTGAACAGCTGCATCATGACAAAGACATTGAAGACAATAGTGTAATGTTCTGATGGTGGGGCATGAAGGGGAGCATTGCGTCCACTGTCAATGTCAAATAACTTCTCTCCTGTGGATGGAGAGGGATAAAAAATGGTAAGACAGAGGGCAATGTTTCCCAAGATTGAACATCCTATTAAATGTTTAAAAAAGAGCATTTTTAAACACATGCTTCCTCTGCTCCAGACAAACTCACTAAGCATGGTCAGGGCAAATAGCCACGTACTTTAATCATATGTCCTATTTCGTCCTTACCAGCAAAAAGCAGAGTGAAGATGATGGTCAGCTGGTAGACAGCATGGCCCAGGATATTCTTCATCATAGTCCGGGAGATGAGTGGCTTGTCACGACCATATGGCTTCCTCAGTAGTAGTGACTCTGTGGGAGGCTCTGTAGCCAGAGCCAAGGAGGCCAGGGTATCCATAATCAGGTTCACCCAGAGCATCTGCACTGCCTTCAGAGGGGAGTCCTAGACAAGACCCATATATGAAGTAAAAGACTGTGTTTTAAGGCAACCGAAGCAGTTATTTTCAGATACTTTATAATAAAGCTGAATTGATGTTTCCTTCAACAAGTCTTGTTGGCTTCATTACAAAATCCAAACCAGTTATAAGCCATTACAAAATCCAAGTCAGTGAGCCAGTATTGAATTAGTTCTCTTGATATCAACAAAAGAAAAACAGCATAACAATCAGTTCCAAGAGAGATGCTGCATTTATACCTTTGAGAATCAGAATTGTGTGTAAAGGAGCAGTACCTGAGTGATGCAGGCACCGGTGAAGGCTACAATGACTGCAACCACATTGACTGTAAGCTGAAACTGAAGGAACTTCGAGATACTGTCGTAGACATTGCGGCCCCACATGACTGCCTTTACGATGCTAGTAAAGTTGTCATCTGTCAGGATGATGTCTGAGGCCTCTTTTGCCACATCTGTACCAGCAATGCCCTGGAGGCAAATTTGTAATGACAATAATTTGTCATTGTAGCATTTAGCACAATACTGGTGACTGACTGATATACTTTAACATCAACTCTTGCAGATAGTAAGGAGCAGTAGGTTGTGTAATGATTAAAAAATAAGCCTTGTAATTAAATCAATCTCAGTTTCAAGTTCCCGTAGTAGTGTTACTGTTGATAAAAATATTTTACATGCATAAATTTGTCAAAGATAAAATAACTTTACTTCGATAAAAGGGTTTGCTATATAACTAAAAAGAAAACCCCTTATACAGAATGTAAATATTCATACCTTTCGCAAGTAACAAACTGAATTTTGTAGAGCTCCTTTCTCTATCAAAAATTCCTCACATTTGGATCATTTGGATTTATTTGAACCATTGGATATACGGAAATCATGCAATACCCTTGAATTCCTTGTAATATAAATACTACTAATAATATTATTACCTGAGTACCCTTCTGCATTGTATTAAGGAACTATTTGATGATTGGTGAAAACTGTTTCATGGAACAAGCTTATAATAATTTTACAAATTATACCTTGGTGTTTGATATACAACTTGAACAAAAATATTAAGATTTTACTTCTCCCTACTGTCATCACATAATATTCAGTATTAAATTCACTCATTGCTACCATAAAAGTTCACTTTGTTCTTATTTTTTTGAGATTTTTTTAATCATTTGAGCAGCCTGTTATAACTACACCTCAAATATTCAATTTACTCAATATAACATATTTATATTATAATTATATAACTATTTCTTAGTTTATGCATTTCACTGTTTTGTTCTATTTTCTTGGCATTCCTTGTTTGTCTTATCTCTGCTTTGCTATTTAGTTAAAGCTGTTGTTTTATTACTTGGCCATATAATACAATAAAAAATTGTTTATTGTAAGGGAATTTGTTGAGAATTTCATGAGAATTACACTAACTGCACTACTAAACTGTGTCTATTCCGTCTTACACATGGAGCCCCCCACATAAACACCTATATGCTGTATATAGCATTAACATTAAGCACCAACTAATTGTGTTACTGTCAATGATTTTATTTGTTAATTACACATATTAAGTAAAGGGAGAGCCCAGTGTCCTTTCTTTGCACATCTTTACACTGTGCACCCTGCTGAGTTTTTTTCTACACTGCAACTCAATCCAATGCACAAGGCTTTGCTGACTGATAGTGATTGAGCTGTAGGGTCCTCTACTAACTAGGCAGAAGCTCAGTGAGCATGTGTTTCACACCGTTTGGTGAATGGACGGACTCAACAGCTCCCTGCAAAGAGCAGCAGGCACTCAGTTCAGTGAAGTGGAAGGAATCAAAAGTCAGAGATCCAATAAAACTGTGGAACCACCTGGTAACCATAAATACCTAAAAATGCTGAATACAACTTCAGGGACATGACAGTAATTTAATAACGACACAGGATTTTAAGATACCAATGTTACTTTAAAAAGTCCGCGTTGTCACTGGTTTTTGTCAAAAAAGAACTTAACATGTTAGTTAGATTTTTAAAAGTTATTCAGTTATGCGTATAACACTGTGCAATAATAGTTAGAATTCAGTATTATTGTGCTGATATAACTAAAGGAAAATTTATTTCCCATATTGACTACATTACTTTGTCATTTACGCAAGTGAAAAAATTGATTGACTAACTGATAATTTAATAATTAACTATACGCAAAGCCTCAGAAGTGATTCCAGGTTTAACATGAGCAGCCGTAGCATTATGGAAATGGAGTGTCATATAGGGTCTCACAATCCCATTTAAGATAAGAACATAAGAAATTTACAAACGAGAGGAGGCCATTTGGCCCATAAAGCTTGTTTGGGGCGAACTTATCTAATAACTCAGAACTTATCTAGCTCTGATTTAAAGGAACCCAGGGTTTTAGCTTGCATTACACTAGCAGGAAGACTATTCCATACTCTAACTACACGCTGTGTAAAGAAGTGCTTTCTGAAATTCATTTTAAAATGTTCTCCTGCTAATTTCCACCTATGGCCACGAGTTCTAGTATTTAGGGTGTACTCACACTAGGCATGGTTGCCATGAACCGCGCCCGAGTACGATTGTCCCCCCTCCCCACTCCCCCTC